>BSWB01000001.1:117842915-118342915 GCA_033239125.1 Fagopyrum homotropicum
CCTATCCAAGCACAAGAAACGTTATGAACGCATCGTAGATCGCATATTCACCCCTCCTCGCTACATAGTGCTTGATGACTTAGATTCATTGTTTGTTCGCGAGGATGTTGATATGATGCTTGACAAAGCTGGGCTGAGACAGTTTGCTACGATTAGGGAGGATGCTTATACCGAAATCAGCCTAGAGTTCCTTAGTACCTTCAAGCATGATCCTAGGGAAAGGATGGTCACCTTCCGCCTTATGAGGCAAAATCACACTATGTCCATTGACACTTTTGGAGACTTGTTTGGCTTCTCTTATTCAGATGCCGGCACATTTGCTAGAGGTGTAAGTGCTAGTGACTTTTGGGAGGCTATTTCAGTAGGTGAATACGGAGGAGACAAATGGAGACCCGGAAATTCCAAGGAGACTAGTATGTACAACCTCTCCTTCAAGGTAGTACATCGGATTCTTAGCGAGAGTTTATTTGCACGGACATAGACTCCACAGAAGCTCAAGGCTGACGAGCTTTTCATTCTCTACTGCATGACATCCACCACCATTCCCGACATCTCTACCATGCTTGCTGACTATCTAGGAAAGATAGCCAACAAAGCAAAGGGCGATATTTGTGCAGGAGGTCTTGTCACTCATGTGGCTAAGACAATGGGATTAGACTTCTCCGGATGCACTCTAGCTGAGAGTGCCCTTCCATTAGGCTCCCAGCGGTTGGTAGTTCGACAGGTCTTGATTCCTCGAGGGAGAGGAACACTTCACGTACCCATGCCATGGCACAGGGATCCGAAGAAGAAGCCATCCGAGATCATATGGAAGTCTGAATACATTATTCGGAACAAGAGAAACTGGAAGGAGACGTTCGAGTCGATGCTTGAGGAGTTCTCTCCTCCTACTTACTATGATGATGATGCAGGTGACTCTGAGGAGGAGGATGAGGATGGAGGACAGGGGACCATGCTCGAGTTTGAGAGTGACACTCATAGCGGTCATGATACGGATGCCATGGACACCGACACTCATGGTGTAGGACCTAGCCGGACTAGCAGAGGCGATGAGGAGACGGAGGATGACATGCAGCCACTCCGCCGCTCATTTGCACGTGCTCCAGGACAAGGACGAGGACGTCGCCCTCCCCGTCACTTTAGGGAGCTAGTCTCTAGCTTCCAGAGCCTCAACACCGACTATCATGCTCTCCACACCGACTACGAGACCCTGAACACACAGTTCAGGAACTACAGGCAGGAGACGGACGCTAGGCATTCATCCTACGATGGCCAGATGAGAGATTTATATTACCACCAGTTCGGCCACTTCTACGATCCTAATGCACCGATATATCCTTATCCACCACCACCACCGACAGAGGATTGAGCTGCCACTTCTTTTACATTGTAAGTATTTTTCTTCATCTCACGCTTGATTTTCACATTGGGGACAATGTGGATGTCAAGTATAGGGTGGGGGTACTTACAATACCTTTTGTTTCATCTTAGCACTTTATGAACTTTGCACTACTCTTGATGATTTGGCTTGTAATAACTCTTGCACTACTCACTTTCCACTATGACACTTGCATTCGCATTCTCTTTTTCAAATCCTATGAATTTTCAGAAATTTTTGTGCTTCTTATGATGGAAATGACCTCTATGATGAGAAAATGTGTATGTGGATACGCAAAAAGATGCTTGGTGGTGTTGAGATGTTAATCATAGCATGAATGAGTTTACTTTTGTTACTTGAAAGCATGAATAAGTTACATGATTTAGTTGTTTTGATAAGAGAATGAAATAATAGTCGAAGCTATATTGCATGTTCTTTTACATCATATAAGGATGACTAAGGCAATTCACTTCTTTTCTTTTCTCATATCTTGATCATGCTAGCCCCTCAATGAAATATGTAACCCTCCTTCTACCATCCGGGAATTAGGATAAGTGACAGAAAAACGCATGTTTGATGTGGGAGGGCCAAGAAAAATGTATTAAAAGAAAGTGCATAAATTCATAAGTTTAGGGACGTTGAACATGAGGATGAGTAACTCGGCACCATTCACATAGCCGGGTGTTTGTGTCTTGCCAAAGTCCGATTGAACGACAAGTCCTAACGGGATATGGTATGTGCATCAAGGGTTTGAGGCATCTCGAAATTGAGAAACGCCGATCTCCTAGGCTTCGGTTTTTGTGCACCGCTGTCCATACTCTAAAAAAGTAAAGTATAATGAAAGCAAAGCTTTCTACATGCGAAGTATGTGCGGTGAACAAAAATCTTGAAGGTATTATGTGTTCCTCTTTCCCGGATTAGCACTACAATTGCCAAAAAGAATTCCTTCCCTTAATACGTTTCTTGAACCTTTTCTTTGATTAGAAGACCTTGAGACTTTTATGCATGTGTTTAAGGCTTCATGGCTTAGATTTGTTTGACTTTGATTACCTCTACACCTTTATCATGTCCTTTATTTGTGTTTTCAAGAAAGAAAAGGAAGTTAGTTCATCTTATAGTTATCATGGATACATACTTTGCCTTTTTATGCCTTGAAATATCACTTTGAGGGTGATCCAATAAGAAGAAGCACTACCAAAAGAAAAGTTTTTGAGTTTTCATACATACATAATCCATGACATCTTGTATTCTAAATTTGAGTCTTGCTTAGGGACAAGCAAGGAGCAAGTATGGGGTATTTTGATGACATGAATTATGTACCATCATATTCATGCATATTGTAGAAGATTGTCTCAGTTTACCCTGCATTTAGAGTGATTTTGTGTACCTTTTATGTTCTATTCAATCATTTATCGGAAATAGAGGTCTACACGAGTTTTTGATGAATTATAGGTAAATGGAGTGGAATTGGAAGCAAAAATGGAGCAAGGAGCATCTAAGGATGTTAGGGAAGCTAAAGGAGTCTTAGAGGGGTCATAAAGAGCTAAGGAATTGCAAAGGAGAAGCATAGAAGACGAGCCAAGAGAAGAGCACTTTCTGTTGAGGAAAATCGTGCCAAGATACATATAAATCGGACGATTTTCTTCCCTAGAAATCGAACGGTTTTGTGTATAAATCGACTGGGTCGATTTCTTCTGTTTTTCGGCCAAATGAAAAGACGACACAAAGCCCAATTATTTTGGGCTAGAAGAGGGATTTTCCAAACAGCCCATTTGCAAGAAACTATAAAGGAGAACCCTACGAACAAAAACGAGGAGGCCGCAGCGGGAAATCTTTACACGTTTAAGAGAATTCAGAGATTCTTGGAGGAAGATTGAAGGACTCTTTGCCGGGAATCTAATCTTGATTCTAGTTTGTGAGATTTCTTTGTCCATTGAAGTGATTGTTGTTTTTGAACACGAATCTGAGTTGCTTAAGAGATACATTGATTTGTTTTGACGATCGTTTACAGATTTGAAGGTTATTGGAATTTTTTATTCAAGATTCGGTTTCTTTGCGATATTTCTCTCAATATTTAATTTGATTCGATTTTGAAAATGGTTGGATAAAACCTTTGTGATTCTGGGGAGAATAGTTGATGATTAAGGCTTAGATGATGATAGACTGAACTCATTCAAACATTAGGACCCTGAGAGTTTAGATTTTAGTTTTGCGACAACAGGAAAATCAGACTGTTCTTGAGTAAATCGGCCGATTTTCTTATGAACAGCCCGATTTATTCCTCTAACGAACCTTAATAGAATCAATCTTTAACCAAAACTATTTTTTGCCTAAATCCCAATCTTGATTAACCTTTTTACCCTTTAATTGAATGTATGAAGACACTTCAAACCTGATTCTACATTTAATAGATTAAGATTTCAAGATTTGGGTAATAAAGAGACTCAACATCCTTTATTAAGATTTTAATTGTGCTTGCTATTCTTTACTTTGGAGAGTCATATCCTGGAGTTTTAGATAGTTAGTTTGAACATAATTCTTGTCTTTAGATCTTTCTATATTGCAGCCTCAACAACCCTTATAGAGAGAACCTTTAGATTAGTCATATAGGTTTCGGAACTTCACCATACGAATCCTACCTTTGAACAATTGATCTAGGCAATATAAACTCTGTCCTATATCTATAGAAGTGTCTTGAATCGAAAGCCGAAATCGGATACTTGAATCCTTGGAATCATTTCCCCCTTATTTGATCACAAATGCTTTTCACAATTTTTGCTAGATAATTGAAATCCGAATTATTCTCACCAAATCCCTGAGTTCGACTCTGGAATTCTTACCTTACTGCAGCTGATCCGTACACTGCGGGTTCGCTTTGCTTTGAGTTCTACATATAAATTTAAGACTTTGACGCACACACCTATTGAGCGAACAACTAGCATGGCCTCCACATGGTAAAGAATGACAATGGCGGATCACACTCTCCACCTCATCCTCTGGTATGCATCTCCTAAAGACCCCATCCGGCCCTCTCTTAAACAAGAGTGGTTCACTCCAAAAGTAATGTCTCACATCCTTGAAGAACTTTTTCCTTTGGGCATACGATAGACCGGGTGGCACTTCTTCACAAATGAGATAGTTCACTATATCTGCATACCATGGCTCACCCCCTCTAGTCACATGAAGCAAGCATTCCTCCATCAATTGCAATTGCTCATCCCAGAATAAGTCATCAATCGGAATGTCGTCTCTCTCAATCTCCGATGGTGGTAGCCTACTAAGGTGGTCCGCCACAGAATTTCCGGACCCCTTTTTATCCCGGATCTCCAAATCAAACTCTTGGAGAAGAAGGATCCACCGAATCAAATGAGGCTTGGCATCCTTCTTTGTAAGGAGATAACGGATCGCAGCATGATCCGTATACACAATAACCTTCGCTCCAACAAGATACGAGCGGAACTTCTCAAATGTATACACAACCGCTAGCAACTCCTTCTCGGTGGTAGCATAATTGAGTTGGGCATCATCTAGCGTCTTGCCGTAATATATGACATGTGTAACCCCATCTTTCCTTCGTCCCAAAACAGCCCCGACGGCCACATCACTCGCGTCACACATGATCTCAAACGGTAAGCTCCAATCCGGAGGTTGCATGATAGGGGCGGTGATCAAAGCATTCTTCAACCTACAAAAAGCTTCAAGGCAATCCTAGGAGAAAACAAACTCAACATCCTTCATTAGTAGGTTAGTAAGAGGCTTAGAAATTTTAGAGAAATCTTTTATGAATCTCATGTAAAAACCGGCATGCCCTAAGAAACTCCTTACCCCCTTCACCGAGGTAGGTGGTGGCAACTTCTCTATTGTTTCTATCATGGCCCTATCAACCTCAATGCCTCGGTTGGACACCAAGTGTCCCAACACATTGCCTTCACTTACCATGAAGTGGCATTTTTCCCAATTCAAGACAAGATTAGTCTCCTCACATCTCTTTAACACCAAAGACAAGTTAGCTAAACAATCCTCAAATGAAGATCCATAAATAGAAAAATCATCCGTAAACACTTCCATGATGTTTTCAATATATTCAGAAAAGATAGCCATCATACACCTTTGAAAGGTGGCGGGTGCATTACAAAACCCAAATGGCATTCTCCTATATGCAAATGTACCCCAAGGACGTGTGAATGTAGTTTTCTCTTGGTCATCCGGGTGGATAGGGATTTGGAGAAATCCACTATAGCCATCTAAGTAGGAAAAGTGTGAATGTTGAGCTAATCTCTCCAGAATTTGGTCGATGAAAGGAAGAGAAAAGTAATCTTTCCTAGAGGCCACATTTAGTTTCCTATAGTCTATACACATCTACCATCTCGTAATCGTCCTAGTAGGGATTAGTTCATTATTCTCATTAGTCACTACGGTCATCCCACCCTTCTTAGGAACCACATGCACGGGACTAACCCATTCACTATCCGAAATCCGGAAAATGATTCCCGCATCTAGCAATTTAAGGATCTCTTTCTTGACTACCTCTTTCATGATAGGGTTTAGTCTTCTTTGAGGTTCAATTGAAGGTTTATGTTTGTCTTCCATCAAAATTTTATGCATGCACAAAGAAGTTTTAATGCCAACTAAGTCATCAATGGTATAGCCTATATCTCTCCTATGCAATCTCAACTCATGCAACAATCTATTCAACTCATCATCATTCAAGCATGCATTAACAATCACCGGATAAGTAAAATTTTCACCAAGAAAAGCATACTTCAAATGAGAGGGGAGGGGTTTAAGTTCAAGTTTAGGAGGACCTTTATCGGTTGGAAATGCACCATACAATGTAGGTTGAGGTGATTCCAAAGCTATGGAATACTCTCCAAGACTCCTTGAAGCTTGATAAAAAAATAAGGCACTTTCTGGAGAAACCACGTGCAAAATCACGGCCTCTGGCAAAACCCCGGGCTTGGAATTTGAGAAGCTGGCACTTTTGAGCATTCCAAAGAGTTCCACGGGTAGAGGAAAGCTGGCACTTTCCTCTCCTATGTTGAAGGAGAGGAGTCCATTCTTGCAATCCACTAAACATCCGGATGTGGCTAAGAAAGGAATCCCTAAGATGATAGGAACCGGATAGTCCGCCGGGATGTCCAAAACAACGAAGTCTATTGGCACAAAGAACTTCCCAAGCTGAACCGGTATGTCTTCTAAGATCCCTACAGTGGTCCGCCATGTAGAGGGTCATCTTGACCGGCTTTGGCTCTCTTAGCCCAACTTTGTTGCAAAGTGCAAGCAGGATAATGCTTACACTTGCTCCCAGATCACATAGGGCTTCATATTGCACTTCTCCAACCCCAATTGGCACACAAAAAGATCCCGGATCTCTTAGCTTAGGAGGCATCTCCTCCCTCATGGTTTGAATCAATTCCGAAGACCTCTTTGTCATCCTCACTTCTCCATACTCCTCCAACTTCCTTTTGTTGGAGAGTATTTCCTTCAAAAATTTTCCATAGGCCAGCATACCTAGAATAGCATCCATGAACGGAATGTTAATATGCAATTTAGACATAAGTTCAAGGAATTTACCGAAGTGTTTGTCCAAACGAGCTCTTGCTCGTGATTATGGGAACGGTAGTGGTGGCTGGTATGGAGGTGGTGCCACATATGTTGGCTCATCATCCTTGCTCTTTCCTCCTTCTTCTTGCAATGGCTCTTCTTCCACCACTACTTGCTTTCCCTTGTCATTCCCCTTAGGCAAAGGGTCCTTTATTCTCAGCCCACTCCTTGTTGTGACGGCCAACACTTGGCCTCTTGGGTTATCTTCGGTTCTTCCGGGAAGCTTTCCTGGATCTCTATGAGCTTCACCCGCCTTTTGGAACATTTGTGCTTCTAGCACCTTTTGAGCTTTAGAAATGGAAGTCACCATGCTCTCAAGACCACTCAACCTTCCAAGAAAATGCTCAAACATCATCTCGGTTCTATCTTTTGGAGGTTGAGTAAATCCGAGTGGAGGCTCTTGTGAAGCCTTAGGTGGTGGAGCTGCGCTTGTGGAAGCGGGATGGTTCAAGGCACCATCCGGGTTAGAATAGGAAAACCCGGGATGGTTGTGGTTAGGCCGGTAATTGTTGAATTGCCGGTTGTTGTTGAAGTTCCTAGGGCCTTGATAATTGTTGAAGTTTCCCCTTCCCATGTAGTTCACATCTTCCTCCTTGGAAGACAAGTTTGCTTGCACTTGCACTTGAGGGCTTGCTTGATTCTTCAAAGTTATAGCACACAACTCCCTCAAAGACTTAAGCTCATTGTTGATTGCATCAAGCTTGAAATTACTCATGGTGACTTCACTCACCTCATATGCTCCCGGTTTCCTCCCATCACTCTTCCTATGGGCGTACTTTTCTATCACCAAAGCTTGTTTATCTACAAACTCCCAAACATCATCCACATTCTTCTCCATGAATGTCCCACCGGAAAGTGATTGAAGCTTGAATTGGCTATCCTCATCAAGCCCCTTGAAGTAAATCTCCAATAGCTCTATCTTCGGTATACCATTGTGTGGACAATCTAGGAGGAGGTCCTTGAACCTCTCCCAAGATTTGAAAAGGCTTTCTCTATCCTTCATCATGAAGGCATTGATCTTCCCTCTTAGCTCGGTTGTCTTGGAAGGCGGGAAGAATTTAACCAAGAACTCAGTTGTCATCTTCTCCCAAGTACTCACACGTCCTAGTGGAATGGATTGGTACCAAGTCAAGGCTTTATCCTTAAGTGAGAAGGAAAAATCCCTAAGCTTATGGTTGTTGTCCTCCAATCTAGGCGGCCTTAGAGTCTCCATCAAGATCTCATAGTTCATCAAGTGTTGATGAGGAGACTCACCTTCCATCCCTCCAAATTGATTGTGCCGGATCATTTGTAGCACTTGAGGGCATAGTTCATAGTCATGGGCTGCGGGATCTCCTTAGTTTACACCCGGATGGAGCACTCTTTGAGCCGGATCCATATGTTGCCCTAACGTTTGTGGCTCCTCAATAACAATGGGCATAACCCGAATATTAACCGCCGGCTGTGGTTGTGGTGGAGGTGGAGGTTGTTGACTATTAAGCTCTCTTTGCACAAGAGCTTGCCTAATCTCTTCAATCACCCTCCTAGTTGCTTCTTGCCTCTCATTGGCAAGTCTCCTCTCATTCTCTAAGGCTTCATCCCTTAGCCTAATTTGCTCTAAAGCTTCATCTAACTCATCTTGAAGATCTCTTCCGGCCATCTCCTTTCCCTTTCTAATGCTCTTGGATCTAGTTCTAAGGGTTTTCTCCGGTTCGGGATCGAATGGAGCTAAATCCTTTCCACGAGATCTTCGCATACACCTAAAGGGTAAGAGATGTCCTGAAAATTCACAGACACAAACCAAACAAGATCAAAAGCAACAAGAAAGACCTACACTATAAACAATCACAAAAATGAGTCAATCTAGACCTAGTCCCCGGCAACGGCGCCAAAAACTTGTTACGCTTAAATTGTGTATAGCACGCAAAAGTCTTAAATTTATAACTCGATATATTTTTCCTAACTCCTAGCGAACCCACAGTGTATGGTTCGTTTTGTTGTAAGGATAGTATTCTGATGTTGAACACAAAGACTAAGGTGAAATTGAATCAAATAGTGACTAAGGATAGTGTAAATCTAGGCTAAGAAAAGAGAAAGGAATAAAGAAAAGAATTCACAATGTTTTTGGATTGGTTTTGTGGTGATCTAACAAGGATCACAATATCATGCAAGATTAACGAATCAAACGAACAACTAAGCTACCAACACAAACAAGCAAACAAACACGAGATATGTGATCAAAGAGAGAAAAGAAGATTCTATGGGCTAGGAATTCTGGTAATGGCATTGGACTCAAGCTTCTAATCATTCCTTTGATCAACTATAGTATGTTTGGAAAGGGTGTTTCTCAAATGGAACCAATCACCGGGTAGGTCTCATGATCCACTAATCCCGCAACTAAGGTCCTATTACCTGGTAAGTCTCTAGGAACCTAAGGTTGGGAAATCTACACAAACCGGATTGTTATCTAGGGATCTAACCTCTCCTTACCAGGTAAGTCTCGGGAAGGCAAGTCCTAAACATCATTCCTAGCACACTCAATCCAATAGCGGCTTATGAGGCTCATTACTACGTAGAGTTCATCATCTTTGGTACTTAAGATCGGAAATCACCGGGTAGGTCTCTTTCCTCACTTAGGTTGCTAGCATTAGGTTACCCTACGCTAGATTAAGCTTAACAAACACTAGGATTTCAACAATCTAACATCCTAACATGCAAATTTATCAATTCGATCGTAACAGAGGCAAACGACGGTCAGATCATTAGAACCACGACCGTGGTTGCATAAGAACAAACCGTGATTTCTAACAGCACTAAAGTACGAGCAAGCAAATCATCCAAAGATACATTTATGTCTATTTTATCATAGTCCAAGCCATAATCATCATTCCCTTACCCTAGAATCGCATCTATTTAGCCAACAACATGCATCTTAACAATCAAACTCAACAAGCATACATCCACGGCTTCCATAGCAAGAACATGAAATGAAAGAGAGATAAGACAGGTAGAACAAGAAAACAAGATGAATAAATGTTAAGAAGGACTTACAACCCTTCAAAAGAAGGTTCAATCCGTCCTCACAATCTTTGCAAATGTTCTCAACAAAACTCACTCAAAATCCACTCAAAAACTAGCAAAACTCTAAGACTATTGTTCTTCTTTTTCTTCTCTAAATGAGAGCGTCCTTGCTCCCTCCCAAGAGTATCCTCCAATGGAATGTTTTTGAATGAGAGAATGTGGGAGAGGGTGTGTGTGGTGAGGTCCCCTTTCAGAATCAGCCTGCAAGACTACTTATAGCCTTCACCAAGCAAGAGTCGGTTATGGAGATCGTGGGACAGCTGTCCCAGCTGTCCAGAGGGAATCACGGTCCAATTCCACGGCCGTGGAAGTGCCAGTGACCGTGGTTTTGGTGTTTCAGCCCTCTTTTGAACGTTGAGCCATAAGTTGGTGCAAGGCATGCACCAACATGGCCTTACGTGTTCTCCTTAGCTCCTAGCTTGCTTCTTAATGAGTCTGGAAATGTGTCATCGCGAGGAATGATCCTTGAATGTATCGATTAAGCTCCAAAAGTTCCCCAAAATACCTACAAAACCAAAAATAGTGCGTGTAGATGTCTATCTCGACAATATGCATGAATTGATCCTAAACGTCATGAACTAATGCCAAACTATGCATGAATAGCGGGAAAAACTATCTAAATGGATGCCTAAACTAACGTCATAAATCGTGTTATCACTCCTATTCCCGGATAGGTCAAAAGAGGTCAAATTTTTAATTAAGTGAGGTGCTCAAACAACATGATCAAGATGAGAAGAAGAGAGATGAATTGCCTTAATCATTCCTAGATGATGTGCAAGAACTAGCCTGTAATTTTGACTTATCAAGTCTCAATCCAATCAAGGCAAACATCATAATCACAATTCATACATAGGATTCAAGAGAAGTATTTCAAGTCCACATATGCATCAATCCATTTAACACAGAAGGCCATCCATAGCCAATTCACAAAATAATCTCATCATAAGGGTCACATCCAAACTAGGAAGCACAAAATTTTTTTTTATTTTTCTGGAATTTTTGAGATAAATATGTACAATGGAAAACATGAAACGAAACGTGTGACAATAAAACAAAACTATCCTAGATGCGATCATGCCATGGTAAGAATCATGAAAACCCCACCCCATACTTAAAAACACATTGTCCCCAATATGGAAATCAAGTAAAGAAGAGTGAAAGAAGTCCTGACAATGTAAAAATGTAGTGTTTTCGGTATTTTGGTTCACTAATGTGGAATAGTGGTACGGATGATCGATCAAGCATGGTAGAGAGCTCTTCATACTCATTCGGCGTAGAGATCCGCGCCAAGGTGTATGCGAGATGGGAGCTCTTCCATCCAACAAAGACACCTCAAGCCGTCCAAGTTTCACGTCCGCTCCACCCATGGTTGAAAACGGGATCATCATCATCATCCTCAGGCCTTGCAAGACTTGTTTGTTACCAAGACTCTACCATACAAACACCAAACACAAAAACACACAAAAACAAAAGCAAAAACGAAAACGAAAGAGAAAAGGGAAAGAGTTGTTACCCTTGGGTTGCCTCCCAAGAAGCGCTTCTTTTAGGTCATTAGCTTGACCAAACCTTGTGGATATGTCAATCCACCTCAAATACCATGGTTTTCTTGAGGAGTCCAAACAACCATCGCTTTCCGGCATCAATGATGACAAGAACGGGCCACTTGATGCCCAAATAAGCTTTAAGTTCTCTCTTCACCGGTGAGTAGTGGACTCCTTCATCACCGCTCCCTTGATGATAGTATGGAGTTGCAACCATAGGTGCCACCCCATACATAGACAATTGGTACTCCGCGGTCACGCCGGTGAAATGCTTGTCATCCTCATCCTCTATGATCCGAAGAAAGTCGATTTTTGGAAAGAATTCTTCTTTGAAGTGCTTCATAACCATCATGGATCCATCATGCTTGCCTCCATCATTCAATATGGGAGATGACTAAGACTTTTCCTATGGTCGTTTATATCCTGTCAAAGTAATTTCTGAACTCAACACTAAAGCAAGTATAGTGATTAAGTAAGGGTCGAACCCAAGAGAGTTTGTATTTTTATTAAATTCAATTATTGATTATGGGACAAAGTAACAAAAAGGGGGGTTTTGGAATGAATTGATGCACACAAAACTGAAAAGCAATTAAAAGAGATTGATAAGATGATGATGAGTGAATCTACACTAGGTTGATTCTTAGCATGCGATTACTACTTTGGTGAGTTCCTTTTACATGGTTCAAGTAATATTCCCATCTTGATCATATGTATGTGTTGAGCCAACCGGCATCAACACAACTTAACAAGCTAGTTAGTGTTTCGTAAACCTACAAGAACAAGTCACAAGTTAGCTTTCAAACAAAGACTAAGGGATATAAAGAGAAGATTAAAATCGTTAAACTAATCTTTATAATTTTTCTTTTCCTTCAAGCAAGTACAACCCGTTATTACTTAAACGTTACTACTACATTGAAGACCCGAACCCGGAGTCTATTAATCCTAGTTGTTTGCATGCACTTAGAACCTAAGTTGATCAATCTTAAGTGATAATGAAAACATGCAATTTAGATAAATGAAGCTCAAGAAACACAAAACATTACTGAATAAAACTTATATTAAAAAGGAACTTAAAACCAAAGTAATAATGCAACCTCAAATCAACCCAATGTAGCAAGGACACTTAGAAGCTCATTACAAAGGAAGCAAGAGAGAATAAAAGTGGGAAATGATGCATGATTCTAGCATTCAACCATGGGTCTATTTATACTACAAATGGAACTAAATGGGAGTAAATGGTCGGCCAAAACAGCCACCTTTAATGGCATAAAGGTGGTGTAAACAACCGGAGTAAAGCCTCTGTTGCTGAACCGCATGGGCGGCCTTCAGATCCGCGGGGGTGGGTCAGACGAAAATGTTTGATCTTCTTTGTGGCCGCAGGGGTGGCTTGCCAGTTCCGCAGGGGCGGATCATTGATGATCTTCAAACGCCCGACTCTTCAACTTTCTGTCTCTTCAGATGCCGAGCCGCAGGGGCGGCCTAGTGTTAACGCAGGGGCGGTGCCACTGACTCTTCAGCTTCACAACTCCACAGGATGAGACACACGTAGAGGCGCAGGGGCGCCGGTCTTCGCTTCTTTAGAATAAGTCACCGCAGGGGCGCCAGGGAGTGGCGCAATGGTGGCGACAGTCTTCGTTCCTGGCGCTAGCGAAGACGCAGGCTGCGCTCTGGAACGTGGTGTCACCCGCAGGGGCGGTGACACTTCTCCGTGGGGGCGGTGATGCAACAGAAGCTTTGCTTTGTGAATGGTATTCAACTCCCAAGTGCTAAAACTCCTCTTTTGTCTTCGTTTAGTCTTCTTCTTCTGGATCAAGGAGTTAGTAGCATAAACCGACACTAATATGATAAAAAGACTCTAAAAAGTAACCTAAATGATAGTGATTCCATCACCTATCAAACTACTCCATACTTAGACCTTTTACTCGTTCCGAGCAAAACACATGACAGTAATTTATAGACTCAAAGGCCTCAGAAAGCATGGGTAAGAGGCATAGACAATGGAAAAGAAAAACCAAGAAAGAAAGAAGTAAAAAGAGAGAAAATGTGAGAAAAAGGTGAGAAAACTACCATCCTTATTGCTCCAAGAGTTACCTACCCGGACAAACTTCTTATGACTCCCCTTCTTATGCCGCCAAACGTCGGAAAGGGAACCTACACTCGGTGCCGCTCATTTTGCCAAGGTGCCCTTTCGGGTTTTCACCTACCACTCTTCTTCTTTTCTTTGATGATCTCACTTGGAACTCACATTTGTCAAGTCCAATTTTGCACCAACATAAGGTTGGTTGGACTACCTTCTTTTTGCCTAAACCGCTTTTTCGGGTTTTCAGTTTATCCAAGGATTTTCATGCCTTTTTTCATTTTCTTTGGCATTTTCTTCTTCTTTTTTTAAATGAATTTCAAACTGAATTTTAAACTACAACTCATAACAAACACACTCAAACACAAACTATACATGCAATGATAATTCCCTCCCCCATACTTGAAGCACACTTTGCCCTCAAAGTGGAAAATGAAAGCAAAGGCAAATGTGGGAAAGGGAGAAAAGATGGTACCACTAATGGGATGGTCCGGCTGAATCATCCGGACCCTCCTCCGGTGGGTACGGGAAGTGGCTGAAGAAGTGCTCCTGCCGGCGGTAGAGCGTGTCGATGCGGTCCTCCTGAGCATCCATCCTCTGCGCAAATGAAGTCTCACAGCTGGCTTCTTAAGCCAGCAACTAGGCCTCTAGCTGCTGCTGATGAGCCGCCTGCCAAGCATCCTGCCGGCGGTCAAAATGGGTGGTCATAGAGGAAGTGAAGCTGGACAGCCACGCTTGCTGCTGCTGAAGCATGGACCGCCGGTACTCGGTCTGCCGTGCCTGATGTTGGGTGGTCAAGGCTGCCATCTGGGCCTGGAGGCTCTCCATGGCCGGACCGTCGTCCGGTGCTGCAGTAGGTATCTCCTCATCATCCGGTATGGGCATGTGGTCAGCAATAGGAGCCCGGCTGGAGCTTGCAGCATATCTCTCAACAATGGCCCCTTGAGGCCGTCTCGGCACGAAAGGGCCAGCCGGTATGTATAGCTCGGAGAGCTCGTCTCCTAGTGGAAGCGGCCGGGGGAGGTATGTAATGTGACTCCCATCTACCAATGAGAGCCAAAAGAAGTTCTCCCCGTCTCTCTTGAGGAGCTTCCACCTCCTCAACATCCCCTCCATGTAAAGTGGGGCCTCTAACCCATCCTCCAAGTCAAAAAGGTCCATCACCTGTGCAGCGATCAAGGAGATCACCCCACCACCCACAGTGTCTTGTGGCTCGTTCTTCCTAATACGCTTCAAAGCGGTAAGGAAGAGGTATGGCCAATCCGGCACGTAGTCGTTCATGGGGAGGCAGGCGTACAACAGTGGAAAGTCCTTGAGAGCGACCTTGTTCTCCTCCTTGTGTCCACAGAAGACACTCATAAATATCTTGGAGATGAGCCTTAAGAAGGGGTGAGTGAGTTTGTTGGAGTAATAACCCCCGACATGAAACTCTGATCTAGTGGCGGTCTGCCGAAACTCGCAAAGGTCGGGTGTTGGTACGGGTTCCCACCAGTTATCTGAGGCATAAATAGTCACCCCAAATGCCTCCTGCAGTTGGGTGTAGTCCGGTGTATATTTTTTCTTGTTGAACTTGAATGAAAGTCCAACACAAATATGATCCTCCTTTTTCATGGTGAAGGTGGCGATGAATTGGCGGATGAGCTCGGAGTATGTTGGGGCATTCATGTCCAGAAATTCACCGAGCCTAGCGTTGGTTAGGAATGCCTGCATGCCCTCCAACATGCCCAATTTTTCCAAAGTAGGAACGTGCAAAAACCGAGTTGAATACACAACCCGATCTTGCACAATCCTATATCGCTCCTTTTCAGCTTCCGACAACTTGTATTTTCTCTGGTTTTCCATTTCTTGCAAGAAATCAAGCAATGAATTATAAAGTTCACAAATTTGAAAAAGAAACAAACCCTCTATTGATTTTTCCGCACGGGCCGCTGAAAGATGCGCAGGGGCGGCGAGGCGCAGGGGCGGCAGCTTGCAGGCGCAGGGGCGGGAGAAGTGCAGGGGGCAATTTCTAACAGCGACAAAGGTGGTCGAGCTGGGGGGGCATTTTGTTAGCTTCTTGCTGGTGAAGATTTCGCCGGAGGTGATGGGTAGTGAAGGGAGGAGAGTGTGAGGTGAAAAGGGTTGTAGGATTAGGGTTTTGAGGGAGGTGTTGATGGGGAGCGGGGGACAGTGTCGTAGGGGCGTCGACTGGTGGTGGTGGTTGTGGTGTTGTCTTGTTGGCACAGGGGTGTGAGGCAGGCGTTTTTGTGAGACTCCCGGTGAGGGCGTAGGGGCGTTTGTGAGAGCGGGAGAGATTTGGTAGCAATGCGGGCTAGATGTGGGGAGATTGGCGGGATAGTTGTAGGTTATTTTTGGGATGTATATTTTTTTTCTTTCCTTTATAAAACCGCAGGGGCAGGGACTTGTCACCGTGGGGACGGTGACAAGGAAGAGGAAGGCGCAGGCTCAACGCCGGGGGCGCTGAGGATGCGTGTCAAGGATGGCCACCACAGGGGCGTAGGGGTGTCACAGCGGGGGCGGTAACCAGTTTGTCACAAACGCAGGCCCAGCGCCGGGGGCGGCGCTTGGCAGGGGTGTCACCACAGGGGCGGGAACACTAAGCCGCAGGGGCGGTTTTCTTGACAGAGACTCATCTTCTTATTCCTTTTGGTTGCCTCCCGAACAGCGCCTTTGTTTTACGTCGTTGGCTCGACGTAAGGGTTTCACTTCTCTGATTGAACCTCCTCCAGCATAACCTTGGGGTTGATTACCGTTTGGGAAGGCAATCCTCCAGAGGATCTAGCTTCAATCCTTGTTATGGCGTCCGTCATTTGCCCAACCTGTTTTTCAAGGTTCTTGATGTTGGATTCTATTGTTTGAACATGAGTAGCAAAATGCTTAGTTAAAACCTGCAATATATCCTCAGTTGATTGATACTTACCTTGTCGGGGCTATTATTGTTGGTTTTGTTGATCCCTCCAACGATAATTTTGTTGGTCACACCAGTTTGGCATGAAGTTCTGTGCATAAGGATCGTTCCTAGGCCTTCGCTTCTGTGGTTGTCCATAACCTACTGCATTCAACTCTGCATCGTCATCCTGGACTTGGGAACACATGTCCGTTGGGTGATATGGGACAGCACAAACTCCAAATGCCTTTAGCTGTTGTGTGGTTCCCATAAGTGTTAATCTCTTCACCATTTCCTTCAATTCAGCAAGCTCATTGGAAATCTCACTCTTCCCGGAATTCACAACATGATCACCTCAATTGGAAGAAGTCCTTCCAAAGTTCTGTGTTCCTTCCGCTAGTTCCTGTATCTTTTCAAAAGCAAGGTCAGGGGTAGAGTAAAGAATGTTACCTCCACAAGCCGCATCGACGATCCTCCTTTCGGTGTCAAGCAAGCCATTGTACAGGTACAAGACTAGATCCTGAGGTGAATATCCATGGAAAGGACAACTGGATCGGAGGCGTGCAAACCGCTCAAAGTGCTCATAAAGAGTCTCGTCCGCCTCTTGCTCGATGTTGCTTATAGCTTTCTTCAAGCTATTGGCCTTCTTGGTTGGGAAGTATTTCTCCAAAAACGCCTTGTGGAGATTCTCCCAAGTGTCGATGCTCCTGGATGCAAGGTGGTACTACCAATCATCCGCTGCATCTTTGAGTGTGAAGCCGAATGCCCTCATCTTGATTTGCTCTTCGGTAATGTTGGCTGGCTTCATGCTCATACACACGGTATGGAACTTCCAAAGGTGCTTGATGGGGTCTTCACCACTGAACCCATGGAAAGATGGGAGCAAGTGAATGAAACCTGGCTTGAGCTCGAAGTTGATTCCTTCCCCTAATGCGGGTATAGTAACCGCAAGAGGGTATTGAGCCAAAGTCGGCTGAGTGAGTTGACGAAGGGTACGATCAGCCATTTCTTGTTGGAGTTGTTGTTGTCTACGTCGCCGGTTGTGTGTCCTCTCAATTTCTGGATCTAAGGGAACAAAGCCGGAGTTAGTAGCACGGGTTTGGACTAAAAAATGGTCCAAACCAATAATCAATAATAATAAAATAAAAATAACTCAACTCCCCGGCAAAAGTGCCAAAATTTGACTAAGACTTGTCCTAAGGTCGTTTATATCCTGTCAAAGTAATTTCCGAACTCAATACTAAAGCAAATATAGTGATTAAGTAAGGGTCGAACCCAAGAGAGTTTGTATTTTTATTAAATTCAATTATTGATTATGGGACAAAGTAACAAAAAGGGGGGTTTTGGAATGAATTGATGCACACAAAACTAAAAAGCAATTAAAAGAGACTGATAAGATGATGATGAGTGAATCTACACTAGGTTGATTCTTAGCATGCGATTACTACTTTGGTGAGTTTCTTTTATAAGTTTCAAGTAATGTTCCCGTCTTGATCATAAGTATGTGTTGAGCCAACCGGCATCAACACAACTTAACAAGTTAGTGTTCCGTAAACCTACAAGAACAAGTCACAAGTTAGCTTTCAAACAAAGACTAAGGGATATAAAGAGAAGATTAAAACTGTTAAACTAATCTTTATAATTGTGTTTCTTTTCCTTCAAGCAATTACAACCCGTTATTAATTAAAGGTTACTACTAAATTAAAGACCCGAACCCGGAATCTATTAATCTTAGTTGTTTGAATGCACTTAGAACCTAAGGTGATCAATCTTAAGTGATAATGAAAACATGCAATTGAGATAAATGAAGCTCAAGAAACACAAAACATTACTGAATAAAACTTATATTAAAAAGGAACTTATAACCAAAATAATAATGCAGCCTCAAATCAACCCAATGTAGCAAGGACACTTAGAAACTCATTACAAAGAAAGCAAGAGAAAATAAAAGTGGGAAATCATGGATGATTCTACCAATCAACCATGGGTCTATTTATACTACAAATGGCACTAAATGGGAGTAAATGGCTGGCCCAAACAACCACCTTTACTGCCATAAAGGTGGTGTAAACAGCCGGAGTAAAGCCTCTGTTGCTGAACCGTAGGGGCGGCCTTCAGATCCGCAAGGGCGGTTCAGGCGAAAACGTTTGATCTTCTTCGTGGCCGCAGGGGCGGCCTGACAGTTCCGTAGGGGCGGATCATTGATGATCTTCAAACGCCTGACTCTTCAACTTTCTGTCGCTTCAGATGCCAAGCCGCAGGGGCGGCCCAGTGTCAACGCAAGGGCGGTGACACTGACTCTTCAGCTTCACAGTTCCACAGGATGAGACGCAATTAGAGGCGCAGGGGCGCCGGTCTTTGCTTCTTCATGATAAGTCACCACAGGGGCGCCAGGGAGTGGCGCAGGGGCGGCGACAGTCTTCGTTCCTGGCGCTGGCGAAGACGCAGGATGCGCTCCGGAACGTGGTGTCACCCGCAGGGGCGGTGACACTTCTCCGTGGGGGCGGTGATACAACAAAAGCTTTGCTTCGTGAATGGTATTCAGCTCCCAAGTGCTAAAACTCCTCTTTTATCTTCTTTTAGTCTTCTTGTCTTGGATCAAGGAGTTAGTAGCATAAACCGACACTAATGTGATAAAAAGACTCTAAAAACTAACCTAAATTATACTGATACCATCACCTATCAGGAGACTCCTTAGGAAAGGGACTCAAATCTTCGTATGCACTCTGGGCAAGCAAGAAAGGATTGGAAGGAGTTGGAGTTAACTTAGGGCTCTCAATGACAGAGCTTTTCACGGGCAAAACCACGGGCGTGGTTGTGCCAGATAGGCCGTGGTTCTGTCTATTCTCTTCATCCCTCATGAGCTCTTCAGGTGTGGTTCCGGGGTTGATAGAAAGGATGTCTAGGGGTGAGAGCACTTCATTGCACTCCTGCAAAGGTGAAGGAGGTGGAGGCACGCCTTGAAGGATGGTAGGATCTCCTAGCTTAAGACCATGCCGAATCTCCTCAATCTCCCTCATTTGTTCTTCTCTATCGAAATTCAATCTTCTTTCATCCTTCAGAGCCAAATCCCTTAGCCTTACTTGCTCCCAAGCTTCATCCAACTCTTCTTGAAGTTCCTTAATGATCACGGTTGACTCGGGCAATTCTTGGATCTCCTCATTGTGAACCTCTTCTTGACGTAACACTTCCGCTTCAAGCTCCATGTTGGAACTCGAAATGGAAGCAAGGTTGCTCTCTAGATCATCCATCTTCCTCAACATTTCTTCTAGCATTGATTCCACTGGTTTTTGTATGGTTAATCATGACGTTCCACATAAGGCAATGTTGTCATGTGAGCTTGATCATGGGACTCGTGATAGGCATTAAACTCCTCCCAATACTCAAGCTCATCATGGAGAGGTCCTAGATATTGGCTTGTCATCCATCCCTCATACTTCATGTTGTCAAGGTCGTCTTGGAAGTACAATCCGTCCATGGCAAACATGAAAAGGCAAAGACAAAAAAACACAAGATCGAAAGTAACAAGAAAGATAAACACTATGAACAATCAAAAGCAAATGACTTAATCTAGACCTAGTCCCCGGCAACGGCGCCAAAAACTTGTTACGCTAGATATGTGTAGCACAAAAATCTTTACATTTATAACCTCGATCTAATCTCTTAAACTATCAAGCAAAACCCGCAGTGTACGGATCATTATGTAGGAAGGAAAGTATTCCGAGGTCGAACACAAGGACTGAGGTGAAATCAAGTCATTCAATGATCAAAGATAGTGCAAATCTAAACTAAGATGGGATGAGGAATAAGGAAAGTGAAAAAACACAATATTTTTGGTTGGTTTTTGGTGATCAACAAGGATCACAAATATATGAACACAAACAAGCAAACAAACGCACAAACACAAGATAAGAGATAAGAGGTAAGAAATGCGGATTCTAGAGATTCCGAATTCCGATTATGACAATGGACTAATGCCTCTAAAGATCAAAGGAAAGCTGTTGTTGTTCGGGGTTGGGTGTTTCTCTAATGGGAGCAATTACCGGGTAAGTCTCATGCTCCACTAGTCTCGAACCTAAGGTCCTATTACCGGGTAAGTATCAAGGAACCTAAGGACGGGCATTCTACACAAATCGGCCACTACTTAAGGGTCAAACCCCTCCTTACCGGTTAAGTATCGGAAAAGGTAAGTCTTAGGCAACGATCCTAGCACACTCAATCCAATAGCGGCTTTTTGGCTCACTACTGCCTAGAGTTCATCATCTTATGTATCTAGGAGAGGAAATTACCGGGTAAGTCTCATTCCTCAAAAAGGATGCTAACATTAGGTCACTGATAGCATGTATTATAGTCTATATTTTGGGACTTGTTTAGACATTTTATCTTCAATAATCTGCATGTTTGGATGTATAGTATGTGATTATATTGTTGTTTTATGTACCTTTACGGGAATCGAGGTCTACACCAAGTTTTGATGTAATCGTAGGTAAAATGGCATGTTTTGAATTGAAATGGAGCTAGGGAGCAAAGGAGTCATAGGAGCTACATTCAGGAGCTTAAAAGAGAACTCAGGGAGCAAAGAATGAACAAAGAAGATTTACTTTGGACCATATTTAACAGATTTCACATTCAGCTGAGGTTCACCTCGGTCAGCTATAGTACCACCTCGACCGAGGTGATCTAGAGGAGCGCCCCGACCGAGGTTCACCTCGGTCAGCTATAGTACACCAAGTTTTTGGCTGAGATCTTTTATTTTTGGAAGGAGAGATCTTATATTTTTGGGTTGGATTTCTGGAAGGAAGTTCATATATTTGGGAGATCTATTTTAGAGATATGGATATATTTTATTAGGATATTATCTTTTTAAGATATTATTATCTTTGGAAGATAATTCTCCTATATAAAGGGTTGGATTTTCCACAAATTCAACCATGCTTAGAGACTGAAAATAACCAGCAAAGAGAGGATTTTCTGGAAGCTTTGAAGGAAGGAAGATTGAAGATCAATCAAGGAAGGATTGATAGTTCGGATATAGCTTTTGAGGGGATTTGTAAGACTTTCTTAGAGTCCCTTTTGTTTTCATTGTCTTGTTGGATTTGTGATCCAAGAAACGCTGATTTGTTTGATATTTCATTCATTTATTGAAGCCTTGTTCTTAAGGTTTTTGTGTTCAAATATTCATCCCCTTCTCAAATATTTGATTATTGCTTTCATGATGATGAGTGGTTAATTTCTTTGTGCGATTCTAGAGTGATTGGCTGAAAGTTGTGGGAAAGACGATGATAGAATAATCTTAATCCCAGTAGGACCCTGAAAGTTCGAGTCTTTATCCTTAACCCTAGAGTACCTCGTTCAGTCGATGAACATCTCGGCCGGGGTAGAACTTGACTGACCGAGTTGACCTTTTCTGATCTGTAACTGAGAGTTAACTGTTAGAGTTTGCCAAATCCTATTCTTATTACACCTTTCCTGGTTCAATGCAACTCTAGGATAAGACTTACCCGGTGATTCCTTAGTTTATTTACCCAAGATTATAAGTGTAGGTAATAAAGGTTTATTCTTTATTGGGGTTTGAGTGTGCCTTCATTCCATCTTTGTGAGTTAGCCTGAGACTTACCCGGTAAAGGTTGATTCTATTCCCTTGGTTGGTGTGTTGGTTTGAGATTATAGTTCCTTTCCTTAGTACCTTGATACTTACCCGGTAATAGGAGCTTTTGGTTTGGGATTAGCGAGTAGTGAGACTTACCCGGTGATCTATTCTACTTTAGAAACACCTTCCGTTTGCAAAATCTCAGCTTTGTCCGCTTATCTTGAGATCTTGAGTCGAAACCACAACTAGATGCTTTAATCCCTAGAACTTGCATATTTCCTTTAATTGACCTTATTATCATCTCTTTGATTGCTTTAATCGCTTTTGTGTTTATCAGTTACATTGACTACCTATACTAGCTTTGTTTCGCCTAAGTCCCTAGGATCGACAACCCAAAATTCTTGCTTTTACTATAATTGATCCGTACACTGCGGGTTCGCATCCTCGTTTTAAGCATACTTCTTGGGATGTAAATTTAAAGCTTGCACACACCGTTTGGAGCGAACAAGTTTTGGCGCCATTGTCGGAGACTTTGTCTATACCGAGCCGGTTGCGGTAGTCTTTCGGGGCAATTGCCCCTGTTGCTACTAACAACTCTACTTGAGTGACTTTAGCAGGTTCTTCTTCTTAGGTTTATGCGAAGAACCTGTGCTGGAAAGGAAATCGTTCCTTACGATCCCGAACCAAAAAAGACATACAAAAGACGCTTGAAAGAAGCGAAAATGGCCAACCAAGACAATCGTGATCTTGAGGCCGAATTGAAGGAGGCGATGGAACAGCTGCGCCTCAATGGGGAAGAACTGCAGCGCGAGAGGGAGCAAACTCGCACTATAACTGTAGAAATTGAAGCAGATATGGCTGAGTTACGAGCCCAGATTCTACATCGACCAGACCCTCGACCAAGGCAGGACCCCGCTCCAATTGCCGCGGCCGAGATACTTCCACCTCGGATGCCTGTCCGAGATGTTCTTTTTGAAGGTATTCCACAGACCCTACGGCAGAGGATGGACCCAAACCAGCAAGTGAGGCATCTAGGAGTCAACCTAGGTGATCCAGCAGAGCATGATTATGAACTTCGACCGCAAGTTCTATCCATGATCTGCCAATGCCAGTTTAGAGGTTTAGAGAGGGAGTCTCTGCATCAACATTTACAAAACTATTAGATTTTGATGGAGACCTTGGGACCTTCAAGGCTCGAAAATAATAATTACAAGCTAAGGCCTTTTTACTTTTCTTTGAAGGACAGGGCGCTTACTTGGTATCAGTCTCTTCCTCCCGGAAAGATCAACACTTGGGAGGAGATGACGACGGAGTTCTTAACAAAATTCTTTCCCCCCTCCAAAACCGGTGAAAAGAGAGGGAAGATTAATGCATTCATCTTGAAGGACAAGGAAAGTTTTTCCAAGTCATGGGAGAGATTTAGAGATGTTCTCTTGGATTGCCCACACCATGGGATTCCAAAGATAGAGTTGTTGGAGATATACTTCAAGGGATTGGATGGAGCTACCCAATTCAATCTTCAACTACTATCCTCCGGCACATTCATGGACATGCCGATTGATGAAGCTTGGGAGTCCATTGAGAAACAAGCTTTGCACATGGAGAAATACTCCCACCAAGGAGCTGAAAATGGAGTTAAAAGAGTTAATTTCCATGACGCTCCATCAAATGATAATCAACTTATCTCCCTCAAGAATGATGTGAAGCAATTCAAGGACCTTTTGGTTGCTCACACAAGGAAGGAACAAGGGGGATATCAAGGCTCAAGGAACAACAATCAAGGACCCAGGACAACAACTACAACAACAATAGAGGCTCCAACAGCAACAATTGGACATCTAGCAATCAAAATTCGGGTAACCCTTACTTTAATTCCAATTTTAATAATTCTTTCAACCCTTTCTCTTCTTCTTCTACTCCATTGAAGAGCCAGGAGCCTGGATCAAGTTCGTCCCAGCCAGAAAAGAAAGATGCAGTGCTGGAGGCCATCTTGATCAAGCTCAACGCTATGGAGACATCCATGACTTCATTTTCGAAGGCACAAAAAGCCTGATAGCGACAATTCTTTAATAAGGCGAATGAAGCGCCAAGAGATCCAGGGAAGCTCCCAGCAAGTACAGAAAGCAACCCCAAGGGACAGATCATGGCAATAACAACGAGAAGTGGACTTAAAACTGCAAATCCAGTGCCTCGGTCGATGCCAGTGCAGACGAAGAACACCTCGGTCCAGGTACAGACGAAGAACACTTCGGTCGAGGTACCATCCGAGGTGGAGTCCCAGAAAGTGTCGGACAAAACTGAAGTTTATGTCCCACCTCCTGCATATAAACCACCACTTCCATTCCTCCAATCAAGGGCTAGAGCACATCTAGATAAGCACTTCGGTAAGTTCCTTGACTAGATGAATATATTACATATTAACATTCCTTTCCTTGATGCTATTCTAGGGATGTCCGCCTATGGGAAGTTCTTAAAAGAGATTCTATCAAGGAAGAGGAAGCTGGAAGAATTTGGTGAAGTAAGGATGACATTTAAATCCTCGGAGCTCGTTCAAATCATGAAGGAGAAGATGCCCCCTAAGTTGAGAGATCCCGGCTCATTTTGCATTCCCATTCAAGTTGGGGATGTTACTTGCGAAGCAATTTGTGATCTAGGAGCCAGCGTGAGCATCATCCCGCTGGAGCTATGTGTGAAGATCGGACTTGGAGAACCCAAGCCGGAGAAGATAAGGATATACATGGCGGACCGCTCCATTACCCATCCCGTGGGCATTTTGGAAGATATTCCGGTTAAGTTAGGTAACTTCTATTTACCTATAGACTTCGTTGTGCTTGATATTCCCGTAGATTATCCCGTTCCTATCATTCTCGGGAGGCCATTTCTAGCAACTTCGGGTTGGAATGTGGATTGTAAGAACGCCAAGTTGAAGTTCAACATTGGCGGAGATCAAGTGGAGTTGGTATTGCTTGCTGCAATGAAAAAGGGAGCCGCTGGAGGATGATATCTTCAATATCTATGATGAAGAAGAATCAAGAGAATTGGTGAGCTCTATCCTTATTAATGACCCTCTTGAAAGAGTAATTAGTTTTAGCTTAATGGAGGAAGGTATAGATGCTTCTTGTGATGCAGATTGTTCGCTCCAAACGGTGTGTGCAAGCTTTAAATTTATAACCCTAGACTTAAGCTTAAAACAAGGATGCGAACCCGCAGTGTACGGGTCAATCGTAGTAAAAGCAAAAAAATTCCAGGGGTCGATCACAGGGACTCGGTGAAACAAAGTCAATACGGTGTGCTTATGTCAATACTAACCACAAGAGCGATTAACACAATCAAAGATGAATAAGAAGTCAATAAAGCAAACATGCAATTCTAGGGATTAAAGCATCTAGTTGTGGTTCCAACTCAAGATCTATAGATAAGCGGACAAAGCTGAGATTTTTGCGTGGGGAAGGTGTTTCTAAAGTGGAGTAGATCACCGGGTAAGTCTCACTACTCACTAATCCTAAACCGTAACTCCTATTACCGGGTAAGTCTCAAGGAATCAATATAAAGAACTATAACCTCAAACTAACACACCATCTAAGGGAATAGAATCAACCTTTACCGGGTAAGTCTCAGGCTAACTCACAAAGATGGGATGGAAGCACACTCAAACCCCAATAAAGGATAAACCTTTATTACCTACACTTATGATTGTCAATAGACAAACTAAGGAATTACCGGGTAAGTCTCATCCTAAGCTTGCTTTGAACCAGGAAAGGTGTAATAAGAATAGGATTTGGCAAACTCTAACACTTAACTCTCAGTTATGGATCAGATAAGTCACCTCGGTCAGCCAGTTTCCACCCCGGCCGAGGTGTTCATCGACTGAACGAGATGCTTAGGGTTAAGGTTAAAGACTCGAACTTTCAGGATCCTACTGGAATCTAAGATTATTCTATCATCGTTTTTCCCACAACCTTCAGCCAATCACCCTAGAATCACACAAGGAAATTAGCCACTCATCATCATAATGAAAGTATTAAAATATATGGGAAGAAGGTGAATATTTGAACAAAGAAGAATTTAATTAAAAGACTTCAATAACTGAATCAAATATCACAACAAAGCGTTCCTTGGATAACAATCCAAAAAAACAAGACAACAATTGAGGGAATTGAAGACAATCTTACAAAACCCTTCAATAAAGCTATAAAAGCTATGGACTTCTATCTTCCTTCAACCTTCAAAAAGGTTCTTCGAATCTCTCCCAACTGGAGTAGGCTGCTGCTGCTGCGTGCTTTTCGGTGTAAGCGGCGATCCGAAGATGTAAGCGGATGTCCAGCCGTAAGCGGATGTCCAGCCGTAAGCGGATGTCCATCCGTAAGCGGATGCCGGGATTATGGGAAATCCGACCCTTTTTATAGGAAAATAACCCTCCAAAGATAATAAATCTTAGAAAGATATTCTCCCATAAATATAGGTAAAATATATGATCTTCTTCCTTCCAGGAGCCAAGCCCAAAAATATAAGATCACTTTCCAAATTTAGAAGATCTCAGCCAAGAATAAAATATTCTCGCCGCGTCCTAGGTGTTCGCCTCGGTCGAGTCGGCGTCTCTGGATCACCTCGGTCGAGGTGAATCTGTGGTCAACCGAGGTGATTCACAACTGAATGTGAAATCTCTCAAAACTGGTCCAAAGTAAATCTTTAATCCATGGCCATGCTCCCTGGATGTAGCTCCAAATGACTAATGACTCCCTTTGCTCCTTTTTGATGCAAAACGTACCAAATTACCTGCAATTACAACGAAACTAGGTGTAGACCTCGATTCTCGCAAAGGTAGATGAAATGGTAGTAAAATCACATAATGTACATACAAACATGCAGATTATGAAAGATAAAACGTCCAAACAAACTCCAAAATATAGACTATAATTCATGCTATCAAAATACCCCATACTTAGCCCTTGCTTGTCCCCAAGCAAGTTCCGCATATAGAAGACAAGATAGAATGGATTATAAGTCAAGAAAATCAATGAAAAAGTCTTTCAAAAACATTTTATGGTGTGCAATTATCATAGATCACTCTAAGAGAGTACTTCCTGGAATTTAAAAACTCAATATGCTCAAAAAATTTTATAAATATAGGAAAGTTGTTCATCTTTGCATAAAATCATAGAATGCATAATAATTCATAATTATCAAAATTAATCATGTATAATCCAGTTTAAACCACTAAGTCAATCAACAAGCTCAAGGTCTCAAGGGCTTCCCAAAAGAAAAGGTCAAGAAACGTGTAGGGTAGGGATGTATGTAAGGTAATGTGGTGATAGAATCCGGGAAAAGGATGAACTTCACTTCCACTTTGACTTGCAACATCTTCCACCAATAAGCTTTGCTTATTCCACTTTTTTTTCTTTTTACTTTACTTTTTGGGATGCATGGACAGAGGTGCACAATAACCGAAGCCTAGGAAATCTGCAATCATCAATTTCTCGAGATGCATCAAACCCTTGATGCACATACCATGACCCGTTAGGAATATCGCTCAATCCGACTTTGGCAAGACACAAACACCCGGCTATGTGAATGGTGCCGAGTTACTCATCTTCATGATTGACTTCCCCAAACCTATTATTACTTTCTAGCACTTTCACTTCCAGCCAACTTCTCAACTTGCTTCACTTGCTTTCACCACTTCGCTTGCTTCCAAATTCCCGGATAGGTAAAGGGAGGCAAAATGTATATGAGGGGCTAAGCATGATCAAGAAGAAGAAGAAGAAGAGAATGAATTGCCTTGGTCTTTCTAAGAAGAAAGTGAGAGAACTTATCTTGTGGTGTCAACCTTCAAATTCAACATAATTTGGATAAAAACAAAGTATTAAACATGCCAATAATTTCAAACAAAGCATTTAGCAACTTAAACATATTATAAAACCTTTTAAACACATAAAGAATTTAAAACCAGTCAGTAAACAAGATCTTCACTGAGGTCATATCCAGATAAGTAACAAAAATTCGTTTTCGAAAACTCTCAGTTAACACACCTCGGTCGAGGTGTTCTTGGTTCAACCGAGGTGAAACGCCTCGTTTGGCCAAGACTGACTCGGTCGAGGTCGAAAAATTTTTTTTTTAAAACCAAATTTTTTTTCAGTTTCGACGTTTTTCTCAATCAAACAACCTGTAGGTATGCATGTAATATCAGATAATCATATAAAGGCAATGAAGCATAAATACGAAAATATCCGATAAATAAAATACATAAAAGGTGTCAAATACATCACGTAGTCACGTAGTCAAATAACAAACACCCCATACTTGAGACACACTGTCCCAGTGGGTATAATAAAAGGTCTAATCATGAGAGTACTCACCGGATAAAAGCCGAACTGCATAAAAGAAAATAAAGAAAATCCAGCAGCTCCTCAATAGTCTCGATCCGGTGGTGGTGGTGGTATGTAGGGATACAGAGTCGGATCGTAAGGATGGCCCATGATGTGCTCGAACTGCAGCTGAGCCATGATGTGCTGATGATGCTGCCGCTCCTGCATCTCGCGGATATCCAGCGAAAGTGCAGCATATGTGTCGATAACCTGATCCGTCAGGTCATCAATCCGTCGGTGAGCAGCTCTATCCCTCACTCCATGTCTCCTGCGTCTAGCAGGTCTGACTGGAGAAGTCTCAGCTGGTTCCGGCTCTGTATCCTCCTCGTCGTCCAGATCTATAATAGGTGGCGCGCTCGTCCCAGTTGTATATGTCCCTGTGTCCATCGGGACGCCACCTCCTCTCTCATCTACTGTGTCCTCATCGTCGTCCTCGTCCTCAACCTCCTCCTCCTCCTCTGCAGCAGGGGCAGCTGCTCCCTCTCTGTAATCCTCCATAAGTGGACCCCAAGCGGTCTGCCAAAAATGTGGATCAAAGACAGAGAACTGTGCAGACCATCTGATGCCCTGAGGTGCAGTCAGCTCCCATGGCATAGCGACGTAAGGTGTAGTCAAACCACGGGGAACTAGAATCCTCCGTGTGATCATCTCCTGAAGTCCGAGCGGCTTGGCCGCCGCCACCATAGTACACCTACTCAGATCCATATCCTGATAAGTAGCGATATGGGTCACTATCCCTCCACAGCATATATCTCCCTTCCCTTTGGCCTTGATCCTGTGCAGATCCTCTGCCAGCATCAATCCAAAGTCAGGGTATCCACCTGTGACCATGCAGTACAAAGCAAAGAGCTCCCCCTGTCGGACCTTCTGGGGCCTCTCAGTACGCGCCAGAAGCGTCTCGCTGAAGATCCTGTGAGCTAAACGAAAAGCAAGATGGAAGATAAGCTTCTCCCTGGAATCACCAGGGCGCCACCTATCTGCATGCTCCACAACATGAGCAATCTGACCCCAGAACTCTCTAGCTACGGCTCGGGTCGGGAAGTCTACAGCAGTGGGGGCAGGGAAGCCAAAAATGTCTCTCCAATGGTCTAGAGGTACTAAGTAGTTCCGGTTCATCAACCGGTACTTCACCGCCCTCTCTGTGGGGAGGTAAGTGAAGGAGCTGACAAACTCAAGGGTCGGCTCTAAGTAGGTTGGGGCTCGGATCTCAGTAAACTGATCCAGCCCTACGGTGGTGATCATCCTCCTAAGCTCTCCATCTACGTGGAGACAGTCAAAAGCAGAAATGTCCAGAAATCTAGGTGCGATCACTGGACGGCTAGCAATGCGCTCATAATCTACCCGGTGTCTCTCATGGATCACCGGGATAGAAGGTCGGGATGAGGAAGAGGAAGGGGAAGGAGAGGATCTATCTCTAAGGGCTAACAACCTGTCAGAACTCATCTTCAATCAATACTGTCAGACTACCTCGGTCGACTGACAAGCTCCAAGAATCACCTCGACCGAGGTGCAGGTCGACTGGACCGAGGCGAAGACAGTCGCGATTCCACTCTCAGAAATTCAGTTCTTTTCCCCCCAAAATCACTACAATTGCTTCCTAAGGGGTACTTAAATCCTTTCTCAGCAAAATCAGGGGCAACCAAAGCCCAAATCAAAGCGAACGAACGAGTTAGGGTTTCGACTTGTTTTACCTCGTTTTGGTCGATTCGCTCGATTTCTTTGCAGATCTGTTGTTGCAATCGATTCCTATACCCTTCAATCTCGGTTTGGAAGCAGAAAATGTCGAAAACAAGCAAGATCTGAGATGAGCGAGGTGCGTCTGTTGCCGCGGTCGAGGTAGGTAAAAAGTGTGAAAAAGTAATTTTTTCCCCCTTTTATACTGTTACTGGATCTGCTGTCACCTCGGTCGAGATGGTCTCGACTGGACGAGGTGGTACGGACCGAGGCGGTTCTGCAGAAACCCTAGTCGCTTCGGTTGCTCAAGAATCAACTCGGTCGAGGTGCTCTAACAGTAACCGAGGTCCTTCTGTCTTCTCAGAATCTCGAACTTCTGTCCTTCCAGTTGTGCTCCTTCCTTAGATGTTCCCTATTGTCTGTCCAGAACGCCAAAAACAAAGCAAAGCAAAGCAAAAACAAGAACTATCTAATCTAGACTAGAAAACGGGAAAAGAAAGCAATACCTTGGGTTGCCTCCCAAGAAGCGCTTGATTTAAGGTCGCTAGCTGGACCATGATGCGTCTCAAAGGAGGTATATCGGTGCAACCTCCTCAACCGGCGTTTCCGGTTGGTACTTCTTAAGTCTATGACCGTTGACCTTGAAGTTTCCGCTAGTTTCGCCCCATATCTCAACTGCACCATGAGGGAAAACATGTTTCACAACGTAAGGTCCGGTCCATCTAGATTTCAACTTACCTGGAAAAAGACGGAGGCGGGAGTTGAAGAGTAGAACTAAGTCTCCTTCGTTAAGCTCCTTTGGAATGATACGCTTGTCATGCCATCTCTTCGTCCTTTCCTTGTAGATTTTGGCATTCTCATAGGCGTTCAACCGCAGCTCTTCCAGCTCGTTAAGTTCCAATAGTCGCTTCTCACCAGCCTCCTTGATGTCAAAGTTCAACCATTTGATAGCCCAATACGCCTTGTGCTCCAATTCAACGGGCAAATGGCAAGACTTCCCATATACCAAATTATAAGGAGTGGTACCTATGGGAGTCTTGAATGCGGTCCTGTACGCCCAAAGAGCATCGTCCAACTTCATGGACCAATCCTTCCTCGTTCTAGAGACGGTCTTCTCCAAAATTGCCTTGATTTCTCTATTCGAGATCTCGACTTGTCCACTAGTTTGAGGGTGATAGGCAGTTGATACCTTGTGGGTTACCCCATACTTCGATAGAAGTGCTTTAAACTTCCGGTTGATGAAATGCGTTCCTCCATCGCTAATGATGATGCGTGGAGTTCCAAATCGTGGAAAGATAGTTCTATTCAAGAACTTCACAACCACCTTGGCGTCGTTAGTGGGAGAAGCGATGGCTTCAACCCATCTAGAGACGTAATAAACTGCAAGGAGAATGTAGAGGTTTCCTCCGGATGATGGGAAAGGTCCCATGAAGTCAATCCCCCATACATCAAAGATTTCCACTTCTTGGATGTTATTAAGCGGCATCTCGTTCCTCCTTGATAAGTTCCCTGTTCTTTGGCATGCATCACAAGAGACAACAAAAGATTGCACATCCTTAAATAATGTAGGCCAAAAGAAACCGGAACGCAATACCTTAGCGCATGTTTTATCGGTGCTAGCATGCCCCCCACAAGGAAGTGAATGACAATGCCTTATGACGCTATTAACTTCATCCTCCGGAATGCACCTTCGAAGCATCCCATCCGGTCCGCGCTTGAATAGCAGCGGCTCGTCCCAGTAGTAATGTCGTACTTCCTTGAAGAATCTTTTCTTTTGAGAGTACGTCAATCCGGGCGGTATCTCCTGGCAAACAAGATAATTCACAATATCAGCGTACCAAGGACCTTTATTATCAGAAAGTTGGTGGATGGAATGTTCCACCAACAGTGGGTGAATGTCAGGGAAGGGAGTAAGAAAATTGTTGTTCTCAGCAATCTCAGTTGACATCCTCTCGCCGTCGACCTCGGTCGAGGCGCATAGGCGTTGACCGATGTGTTCTTCAGTCGCCTCGCTCTGTCCAGAAAGTGCCTCGGTCGAGGTACTGCTACTGGGTCCGAGGCTGGAGATCTTCACCTCCTGGATCAGCTTCTCAGTTTTAGCTCCTAGATCTTCTTCCAGTGCTTTTAAGCTCCGTATATCTGCATCACAAGAAGCATCTATACCTTCCTCCATTAAACTGAAGCTAATAACTCTTTCGAGTGGATCGTTAATAAGGATAGAGCTCACCAATTCTCTTGATTCTTCTTCATCGTAGATGTTGAAGATATCATCAGTTAGTTGCTCCCCTTTCATGGCTGCAAGTAGAGCGAACTCCACCTCATCGCCACCAACGTTGAATTTCAACTTGGCGTTCTTGCAATCCACGTTGCAACCCGAAGTTGCTAGAAATGGCCTCCCGAGAATAATAGGAACAGGATAATCTGCGGGAATGTCAAGTACGACAAAATCTATGGGTAGATAGAAGTTACCTAACTTGACCGGAACGTCTTCCAAGATGCCCACGGGATGGGTAATGGAGCGATCCGCCATGTAGAGTCGAATCTTGACCGGCTTGGGCTCTCCAAGAGCGATCTTCGTGCATAGCTCCAGCGGGATGATGCTCACGCTGGCTCCTAGATCACAAAGGGCTTCACAAGTTACATCCCCAACTTGAATGGGAATGCAAAATGAGCCGGGATCTCTCAACTTAGGTGGCATCTTTTCCTTCATGATCTTGATAAGCTCCGAAGATTTAGATGTCATCCTAACTTCACCAACATCCTCCAGTTTCCTCTTCCTTGATAAGATCTCTTTTAAGAACTTCCCATAGGCGGGCATACCTAAAATAGCATCAAGGAAAGGAATATTAATATGTAGCTTATTCATCAAGTCAAGAAACTTACCAAAGTGCTTGTCAAGATGTGCTCTGGCTCTGGACTGAGGGAATGGAAGTGGTGGCTTATATGCAGGGGGTGGAACATAAGTTTCTGTCGTTCCTCCTGCTTTCTGTTGCTCCGCCTCGGTTGGCATCTCGGTCGAGGTGTTCTTCGACTGGATCTGGACCGAGGTGGTCTGCGTCGAGCGAGGTACTGGATCTGCAGTTTTGAGTCCACTCCTCGTCGTTATGGCCATGCACTGGCCCTTAGGGTTAGTTTCCGTCTTTGCTGGAAGCTTCCCTGGATCTCTTGGCGCTTCATTCGCCCTATTAGCAAGTTGTTGTTCGAAGGACTTTTGGGCCCTCGAAAATGAAGTCATAGAATTCTCCATAGCGCTAAGCTTGATCAAGATTGCCTCCAGAACTGCGTCTTTCTTTTCTGGCTGAGACGAACTTGATCCTTGCCCTTGGCTTTTCAATGGAGTAGAAGAAGAAGAAGAAGGGGAAGAGAGGAAAGGGTTAGAGGAATCATTAGAATTTGAGTTTGAATGATTGTTACCGTGATTTTGGTTATTCGCCCTCCAGTTGTTGCTATTGGATCCTCTATTGTTGTTGTTGTAGTTGTTGTTTCGGGAACCGTTGTTGTTCTTGTTACGGTACCCGTTATTGTTGTTGTTCCTTTGCCCTTGCTCTTCCTTCTTAGTTTGAGCCATCAAGAGCTCCTTTAATTGCTTCACGTCGTTTTTCAATGACGTGAGTTGATTGTTGTTGGATTGAGTCTCTTGAAAGTTGACTCTTTTAACTCCACCTTCAGCTCCTTGGTGGGTATATTTCTCCATGTGCAAGGCTTGCTTCTCAATGAAGTCCCAAGCCTCATCAATCGCCATGTCCATGAAGGTACCGGCGGAGAGTAGTTGGAGATTGAACTGGGTGCTTCCGTCCAGCCCTTTGAAGTAGATCTCCAACAACTCGATCTTTGGAATCCCATGATGTGGGCAATCCAAAAGGATATCCTTGAATTGCTCCCAAGACTTGGACAAGCTCTCCTTGTCCTTCATGATGAAAGCAATGATCTTCCCTCTCATTTCGGCGGTCTTTGAGGGGGGAAAGAATTTGGTTAAGAATTCCGTGGTCATCTCCTCCCATGTGCTGATTTTTCCTAGAGGAAGAGATTGATACCAAGTAAGAGCTCTATCTTTTAAAGAAAAGTAAAAAGGTCTTAGCTTGTAGTTGTTATTCTCAATTGTGGGAGGTCGCAAGGTTTCCATCAAGATCTCGTAGTTTTGAAGATGTTGATGCGGCGACTCTTTCTCTAGCCCTCCGAATTGGCATTGGCGAATCATGGCTAGAACTTGCGGTCGAAATTCGTAGTCATGATCTGCTGGATCTCCTAGGTTCACTCCTGGACGCCTCAGTTGTTGATTAGGGTCCATCCTTTGACCTAGGGTTTGTGGGAGTCCTGCAAGAAGAACATCTCGGACTGGCAACCGAGGTGGAAGTACCTCGGCCGGGGCGTCTGGTACTGGAATCTGCCTCGGTCGAGGGTCAACAGGAGGATCTTCCCTCGGTCGAAGTAGAATCTGGTCCCGAATGACAGCAATCTCAGCTTTGATTGCTGCATTCCTGGTGCGATTCTCCTCTTTCTCTTGCATGAGTTCTTCCCTGCTGAGGCGCAGCAGCTCTTGCGTCTCTCTCAATTGGGCCGCAAGATCTCGATCGTCTTGTTGGGCCATCTTTGCTTCTCTTAAGCGTCGCTTGTATGTCTTTTCTGGTTCGGGATCGTAAGGAACGATTTCCTTCCCAGTGCGGGTTCTTCGCATGTACCTAAGAAAGAACCTGCAAAAGTCACTCAAGTAGAGTGGTTAGACAAAACGGGGCAAGCGCCCCAAGAGCAAACCGTACCGGCTCGGTCTAGACCAAGTCCCCGGCAACGGCGCCAAAAACTTGTTCGCTCCAAACGGTGTGTGCAAGCTTTAAATTTATAACCCTAGACTTAAGCTTAAAACAAGGATGCGAACCCGCAGTGTACGGGTCAATCGTAGTAAAAGCAAGAAAATTCCAGGGGTCGATCACAGGGACTCGGTGAAACAAAGTCAATACGGTGTGCTTATGTCAATACTAACCACAAGAGCGATTAACACAATCAAAGATGAATAAGAAGTCAATAAAGCAAACATGCAATTCTAGGGATTAAAGCATCTAGTTGTGGTTCCAACTCAAGATCTATAGATAAGCGGACAAAGCTGAGATTTTTGCGTGGGGAAGGTGTTTCTAAAGTGGAGTAGATCACCGGGTAAGTCTCACTACTCACTAATCCTAAACCGTAACTCCTATTACCGGGTAAGTCTCAAGGAATCAAGATAAAGAACTATAACCTCAAACTAACACACCATCTAAGGGAATAGAATCAACCTTTACCGGGTAAGTCTCAGGCTAACTCACAAAGATGGGATGGAAGCACACTCAAACCCCAATAAAGGATAAACCTTTATTACCTACACTTATGATCGTCAATACACAAACTAAGGAATTACCGGGTAAGTCTCATCCTAAGCTTGCTTTGAACCAGGAAAGGTGTAATAAGAATAGGATTTGGCAAACTCTAACACTTAACTCTCAGTTATGGATCAGATAAGTCACCTCGGTCAGCCAGTTTCCACCCCGGCCGAGGTGTTCATCGACTGAACGAGATGCTTAGGGTTAAGGTTAAAGACTCGAACTTTCAAGATCCTACTGGAATCTAAGATTATTCTATCATCGTTTTTCCCACAACCTTCAGCCAATCACCCTAGAATCACACAAGGAAATTAGCCACTCATCATCATAATGAAAGTATTAAAATATATGGGAAGAAGGTGAATATTTGAACAAAGAAGAATTTAATGAAAAGACTTCAATAACTGAATCAAATATCACAACAAAGCGTTCCTTGGATAACAATCCAAAAAGACAAGACAACAATTGAGGGAATTGAAGACAATCTTACAAAACCCTTCAATAAAGCTATAAAAGCTATGGACTTCAATCTTCCTTCAACCTTCAAAAAGGTTCTTCGAATCTCTCCCAACTGGAGTAGGCTGCTGCTGCTGCGTGCTTTTCGGTGTAAGCGGCGATCCGAAGATGTAAGCGGATGTCCAGCCGTAAGCGGATGTCCAGTCGTAAGCGGATGCCGGGATTATGGGAAATCCGACCCTTTTTATAGGAAAATAACCCTCCAAAGATAATAAATCTTAGAAAGATATTCTCCCATAAATATAGGTAAAATATATGATCTTCTTCCTTCTAGGAGCCAAGCCCAAAAATATAAGATCACTTTCCAAATTTAAAAGATCTCAGCCAAGAATAAAATATTCTCGCCGCGTCCTAGGTGTTCGCCTCGGTCGAGTCGGCGTCTCTGGATCACCTCGGTCGAGGTGAATCTGTGGTCAACCGAGGTGATTCACAACTGAATGTGAAATCTCTCAAAACTGGTCCAAAGTAAATCTTTAATCCATGGCCATGCTCCCTGGATGTAGCTCCAAATGACTAATGACTCCTTTTGCTCCTTTTTGATGCAAAACGTACCAAATTACCTGCAATTACAACGAAACTAGGTGTAGACCTCGATTCTCGCAAAGGTAGATGAAATGGTAGTAAAATCACATAATGTACATACAAACATGCATATTATGAAAGATAAAACGTCCAAACAAACCCCAAAATATAGACTATAATTCATGCTATCACAGATATACGGAGCTTAAAGGCACTAGAAGAAGGTCCAGGAGCTAAGATTAAAAGACTAATCCATGAGAAGAGAATCTCCAGTATCGGTCCCAGTTGCAGTACCTCGACCGAGGCACTTTCTGGACCAAGCGAGGTGTTCTTATCTGAAGAACATCACGGTCACCCACTCTAGACCTCGACCGAGGTCGAAAGCGAGATGATATCATCTGAGACTTCCGAAAGTCCAGTTCTTCGATCTAAATCTACTCCACTGGAAGGAGGAAGCAAGGATCCCTCTCAGAAAGCACCCCCAGTTGTGGAGCTTAAATCGCTTCCAAGTCACTTGAGGTGTGCTTTCCTTGCACCGGATTCTACATATCCCATTATTGTTAGTGCTTCCCATTCCGAAACTGAATTATCTAAATTGTTGCATGTCCTGAGAAAACATCAAAAGGCTTTGGGCTATACTATTGATGATCTTATTGGTATTAAGCCTTCTTTCTGCATGCATAGAATATTAATGGAGGATGATCATAAGAATTCACGGGAACCTCAAAGACGGTTAACTCCGATCATGAAAGAGGTTGTGAAGAAAGAAATTCTTAAGTTGTTGGATGCAGGTATCATATTTTCTATCTCGGATAGCAAGTGGGTGAGCCCAGTGCATGTAGTTCCGAAGAAAGGAGGGATGACCGTTGTGACAAATAAGAACAAAGAGTTAATCCCAACTAGGACCGTTACGGGCTTGAGGGTGTGCATCAACTATAAGAAGCTGAACGTGGCCACTCGGAAGGACCATTTTCCACTTCCCTTCATCGATCAAATGCTCGAACGGTTAGCCCACCATTCACATTTTTGCTATTTAGATGGTTATAGTGGCTTCTTTCAGATTCCTATCCATCCGGATGATCAAGAGAAGACCACTTTCACTTGTCCATGGGGGACATTCGCTTATAGGAGGATGCCATTTGGATTTTGAAATGCACCCGCTACCTTCCAGCGATGCATGATGGCTATCTTTTCCGAGTAGATAGAGGAGATCATGGAGGTGTTTATGGATGACTTTTCAGTATATGGTTCCTCTTTTGATGATTTCCTATCTAACCTTTCCCTAGTTCTACAATGATGTGAAGACATTAATCTCGTTCTAAATTGGGAGAAGTGTCATTTTATGGTTAATGAAGGCATTAGGCTAGGACACCTTGTTTTCAACCGAGGTATTGAGGTCGATCGAGCTAAGATCCAGACTATTGAGAAACTTCCTCCCCCTTGTTCTGTTAAGGGCGTGTGGAGTTTTCTAGGGCATGCAGGTTTCTATAAGTGGTTCATCAAGGATTTCTCGAAGATTTCTAAACCACTAACTAAACTCTTGAATAAAGATGTTGTTTTTGAGTTTTCGCAGGAATGTTGATAACACTATTTATGACGTTAGTTTAGGCATCCATTTAAATAGTTTTTTCCCGCTATTCATGCATAGTTTGGCATTAGTTCGTGACGATTTGCACTTAATTCATGTATGTTGTCGAGATAGATGTCTACACGGACTTTTGCATGTTTTGTAGGTATTTTGGGAGCTTAATCGATACACTCTAGGATCCTTCCTCGCGATGACACACTTCCGGACTCATTAAGAAGCAAGCTAGGAGCTAAGGAGAACACAAAGAGCCATGTTGGTGCATATCTTGCACCAACTCATGGCTCAACGATCAAAAGAGGGCTGAAACACTGAAACCACGGTCCTTGGCACTTCCACGGCCGTGGAATGGACTGTGATTCCCTCTGGACAGTTGGGACAGTTGTCCCACGATCTCCATAACCGACTCTTTCAAATGGTGAAGGCCATAAGTACTCTTGCAGGTAGATTCTAAAGGGGAACCTGACCACACACACCCTCTCCCACATTCTCTCATTTAAATTCATTTGGATTTGAGCTACTCTTGGAGGGAACGGACACTCTTATTTAGAGAAGAAGAAGAAGAACACTAGTTTCATAGTTTTCATAGTTTTTGAGTGGTTTTGAGTGAGATTTGTTGAAGACATTTGCTAGGGTTGTAAGAAACGATTCGAACCTTCTTTTGAAGGATTGTAAGTCCTTCTTAAATTTTATTCAGCTTGGTTTTCTTATCTTACTTGTTTCGTTTCTCTTTCATTTCATTTTCTTGGTATGGAAGCAATGAATGTATGCTTGTTGAGTTTGATTGTTAAGATGCATATTGTTGGATAAATAGATGCGGTTCTAGGGTAAGGGAATGATGGTTATGGCTTGGACTATGATAGAATAGACTTAATGTATCTTTGGATGATTTACTTGCTCGTATCTGAGTGCTGTTAGAAATCACGGTTTGTTCTAGCTAGACCACGGCCGTGGTTCTTACGATCTGACCGTGATTTGTTTCTGTTGAGCTTTAAATGATAAATCTGCTTGTTAGGCTGTTAGATTGATGATATCCTAGTGTTTGTTGAGCTTAAACTAGCCTAGGGTGACCTAATGCTAGCAATCTAAGTGAGGAAAGAGACCTACCCGGTGATTTCCGATCTTAAGTACCAAAGATGATGAACTCTAGGTAGTAGTGAGCCTCATTAGCCGCTATTGGATTGAGTGTGTTAGGGTTGATGTTTAGGACTTGCCTTCCCGAGACTTATCCGGTAAGGAGAGGTTAGATCCCTAGATAGCAATCCGGTTTGTGTAGATTTCCCAGCCCTAGGCTCCTAGAGACTTACCCGGTGATAGGTTCTTAGTTGCGGGATTAGTGGATCATGAGACCTACCCGGTGATTGGTTCCATTTGAGAACACCCTTTCCCAATATACCATAGTTGATCCAAGGAATGATTAGAAGCTTGAGTCCAGTGCCATAACCGGAATTCCCAACCCCAAGAATCTGCTTTGCTCCCTTTGATTTCCTATTAAGACTTTTGTGTGTTTGCCTATTTGTGTTGCTAGCTTAGTTGTTTGTTAACCTTGCATGATTTGTGATCCTTGATTGATCACCGCAAAACTAATCCAAAAATATTTCGATTTTCATTTCTTTATTTCTTTCACTTTTCCCACACTAGGTCTACACTATCCTTAGTCACTATATGATTCAATTTCTCCTTAGTCTTTGTGTTCGACCTTGGAATACTATCCTTGCTACAAAATGACCCATACACTGTGGGTTTGATAAGAGTTAGGAAAAATATATCGAGTTATAAATTTAAGACTTTTGCGTGTCACAATCTTAGCGTAACAAGTTTTTGGCGCCGTTGCCGGGGACTAGGTCTAGATTGAGTGTTTTTTGTGATTGTTTATAGTGTAGGTCTTTCTTGTTGCTTTTTAATGGAGGAAGGTATAGATGCTTCTTGTGATGCAGATATACGGAGCTTAAAGGCACTGGAAGAAGATCCAGGAGCTAAGATTAAAAGACTAATCCATGAGAAGAGAATCTCCAGTATCGGTCCCAGTTGCAGTTCCTCGACCGAGGCACTTTCTGGACCAAGCGAGGTGTTCTTATCTGAAGAACATCACGGTCACCCACTCTGGACCTCGACCGAGGTCGAAAGCGAGATGATGTCATCTGAGACTTCCGAAAGTCCAGTTCTTCGATCTAAATCTACTCCACTGGAAGGAGGAAGCAAGGATCCCTCTCAAAAAGCACCCCCAGTTGTGGAGCTTAAATCACTTCCAAGTCACTTGAGGTGTGCTTTCCTTGCACCGGATTCTACTTATCCCATTATTGTTAGTGCTTCCCATTCCGAAACTGAATTATCTAAACTGTTGCATGTCCTGAGAAAACATCAAAAGGCTTTGGGATATACTATTGATGATCTTATTGGTATTAAGCCTTCTTTCTGCATGCATAGAATATTAATGGAGGATGATCATAAGAATTCACGGGACCCTCAAAGACGGTTAACTCCGATCATGAAAGAGGTTGTGAAGAAAGAAATTCTTAAGTTGTTGGATGCAGGTATCATATTTTCTATCTCGGATAGCAAGTGGGTGAGCCCAGTGCATGTAGTTCCGAAGAAAGGAGGGATGACCGTTGTGACAAATAAGAACAACGAGTTAAGCCCAACTAGGACCGTTACGGGCTGGAGGGTGTGCATCGACTATAAGAAGCTGAACGTGGCCACTCGTAAGGACCATTTTCCACTTCCCTTCATCGATCAAATGCTCGAACGGTTAGCCCACCATTCACATTTTTGCTATTTAGATGGTTATAGTGGCTTCTTTCAAATTCCTATCCATCCGGATGATCAAGAGAAGACCACTTTCACTTGTCCATGGGGGACATTCGCTTATAGGAGGATGCCATTTGGATTATGAAATGCACCCGCTACCTTCCAGCGATGCATGATGGCTATCTTTTCCGAGTACATAGAGGAGATCATGGAGGTATTTATGGATGACTTTTCAGTATATGGTTCCTCTTTTGATGATTGTCTATCTAACCTTTCTCTAATTCTACAATGATGTGAAGACATTAATCTCGTTCTGAATTGGGAGAAGTGTCATTTTATGGTTAATGAAGGCATTAGGCTAGGACACCTCGTTTCCAACCGAGGTATTGAGGTCGATCGAGCTAAGATCCAGACTATTGAGAAACTTCCTCTCCCTTGTTCTGTTAAGGGCGTGCGAAGTTTTCTAGGGCATGTAGGTTTCTATAAGTGGTTCATCAAGGATTTCTCGAAGATTTCTAAACCACTAACTAAACTCTTAAATAAAGATGTTATTTTTGAGTTTTCGCAAGAATGTTGATAACACTATTTATGACGTTAGTTTAGGCATCCATTTAGATAGTTTTTTCCCACTATTCATGCATAGTTTGGCATTAGTTCGTGACGATTTGCACTTAATTCATGTATGTTGTCGAGATAGATGTCTACACGGACTTTTTCATGTTTTGTAGGTATTTTGGGAGCTTTTGGAGCTTAATCGATACATTCGAGGATCCTTCCTCGCGATGACACACTTCCGGACTCATTAAGAAGCAAGCTAGGAGCTAAGGAGAACACATAGAGCCATGTTGGTACATATCTTGCACCAACTCATGGCTCAACGATCAAAAGAGGGCTGACACACGGAAACCACGGTCCTTGGCACTTCCACGGCCGTGGAATGGACCGTGATTCCCTCTGGACAGTTGCGACAACTGTCCCACGATCTCCATAACCGACTCTTTCAAATGGTGAAGGCTATAAGTACTCTTGCAGGCAGATTCTAAAGGGGAACCTGACCACACACACCCTCTCCCACATTCTCTCATTGAAATTCATTTGGATTTGAGCTACTCTTGGAGGGAAGGGACACTCTCATTTAGAGAAGAAGAAGAAGAACACTAGTTTCAAAGTTTTCATAGTTTTTGAGTGGTTTTGAGTGAGATTTGTTGAAGACATTTGCTAGGGTTGTAAGCAACGATTCGAACCTTCTTTTGAAGGGTTTTAAGTCCTTCTTGAATTTTATTCAGCTTCGTTTTCTTATCTTACTTGTTTCGTTTCTCTTTCATTCCATTTTCATGGTATGAAAGCAATGAATGTATGCTTGTTGAGTTTGATTATTAAGATGCATATTGTTGGCTAAATAGATGCGATTCTAGGGTAAGAGAATGATGGTTATGGCTTGGACTATGATAGAATAGACTTAATGTATCTTTGGATGATTTACTTGCTCGTATTTGAGTGCTGTTAGAAATCACGGTTTGTTCTAGCTAGACCACGGCCGTGGTTCTTACGATCTGACCGTGATTTGTTTCTGTTGAGCTTTAAATGATAAATCTGCATTTTAGGGTGTTAGATTGTTGAAATCCTAGTGTTTGTTAAGCTTAAACTAGCCTAGGGTGACTTAATGCTAGCAATCTAAGTGAGGAAAGAGACCTACCCGGTGATTTCCGATCTTAAGTACCAAAGATGATGAACTCTAGGTAGTAGTGAGCCTCATTAGCCGCTATTGGATTGAGTTTGCTAGGGTTGATGTTTAGGACTTGCCTTCCCGAGACTTACCCGGTAAGGAGAGGTTAGATCCCTAGATAGCAATCCGGTTTGTGTAGATTTCCCAACCCTAGGCTCCTAGAGACCTACCCGGTGATAGGTCCTTAGTTGCAAGATTAGTGGATCATGAGACCTACCCGGTGATTGGTTCCATTTGAGAAACACCCTTTCCCAACATACCATAGTTGATCCAAGGAATGATTAGAAGCTTGAGTCCAGTGCCATAACCGGAATTCCCAACCCCAAGAATCCGCTTTGCTCCCTTTGATTTCCTATTAAGACTTTTGTGTGTTTGCCTATTTGTGTTGCTAGCTTAGTTGTTTGTTAACCTTGCATGATTTGTGATCCTTGATTGATCCCCACAAAACTAATCCAAAAACATTTCGATTTTCATTTCTTTATTTCTTTCACTTTTCCCACACTAGGTCTACACTATCTTTAGTCACTATTTGATTCAATTTCTCCTTAGTCTTTGTGTTCGACCTTGGAATACTATCCTTGCTACAAAATGACCCATACACTGTGGGTTCGATAAGAGTTAGGAAAAATATATCGAGTTATAAATTTAAGACTTTTGCGTGTCACAATCTTAGCGTAACAAGTTTTTGGCGCCGTTGCCGGGGACTAGGTCTAGATTGAGTGTTTTTTGTGATTGTTTATAGTGTAGGTCTTTCTTGTTGCTTTTTAATGGAGGAAGGTATAGATGCTTCTTGTGATGCAGATAAACGGAGCTTAAAGGCATTGGAAGAAGATCTAGGAGCTAAGATTAAAAGACTAATCCATGAGAAGAGAATCTCCAGTATCGGTCCTAGTTGCAGTACCTCGACCGAGGCACTTTCTGGACCAAGCGAGGTGTTCTTATCTGAACAACATCTCAGTCACCCACTCTGGACCTCGACCGAGGTCGAAAGCGAGATGATGTCATCTAAGACTTCCGAAAGTCCAGTTCTTCGATCTAAATCTACTCCACTGGAAGGAGGAAGCAAGGATCCCTCTCAAAAAGCACCCCCAGTTGTGGAGCTTAAATCGCTTCCAAGTCACTTGAGGTGTGTTTTCCTTGCACCGGATTCTACTTATCCCATTATTGTTAGTGCTTCCCTTTCCGAAACTGAATTATCTAAACTGTTGCATGTCCTGAGAAAACATCAAAAGGCTTTGGGTTATACTATTGATGATATTATTGGTATTAAGCCTTCTTTCTGCATGCATAGAATATTAATGGAGGATGATCATAAGAATTCACGGGAACCTCAAAGACGGTTAATTCCGATCATGAAAGAGGTTGTGAAGAAAGATATTCTTAAGTTGTTGGATGCAGGTATCATATTTTCTATCTCGGATAGCAAGTGGGTGAGCCCAGTGAATGTAGTTCCGAAGAAAGGAGGGATGACCGTTGTGACAAATAAGAACAACGAGTTAATCCCAACTAGGACCGTTACGGGCTGGAGGGTGTGCATCGACTATAAGAAGCTGAACGTGGCCACTCGGAAGGATCATTTTCAACTTCCCTTCATCGATCAAATGCTCAAACAGTTAGCCCACCATTCACATTTTTGCGATTTAGATGGTTATAATGGCTTCTTTCAGATTCCTATCCATCCGGATGATCAAGAGAAGACCACTTTCACTTGTCCATGGGGGACATTCGCTTATAGGAGGATGCCATTTGGATTATGAAATGCACCCGCTACCTTCCAGCGATGCATGATGGCTATCTTTTCCGAGTACATAGAGGAGATCATGGAGGTATTTATGGATGACTTTTCAGTATATGGTTCCTCTTTGGATGATTGCCTATCTAACCTTTCTCTAGTTCTACAATGATGTGAAGACATTAATCTCGTTCGGAATTGGGAGAAGTTTCATTTTATGGTTAATGAAGGCATTAGGCTAGGACACCTCGTTTCCAGCCGAGGTATTGAGGTTGATCGAGCTAAGATCCAGACTATTGAGAAACTTCCTCTCCCTTGTTCTGTTAAGGGTGTGCGGAGTTTTCTAGGTTAATGAAGTGAGGATGAGAAAGAGATCTTCAGAGTTGATTCAAGCTATGAAGGAGGATATGCCTCCTAAGCTAAGAGGTCCGGGATCTTTTTGTGTGCCAATTGGGGTTGGAGAAGTGAAGTATGAAGCCCTATGTAATTTTAGAGCAAGTGTAAGCATTATCCCGCTTGCACTTTGCAACAAGGTTGGGTTAGGAGAGCCAAATCCGGTCAAGATGACCCTCTATATGGCGGACCGTTCAATAACCCACCCCGTAGGAATCTTGGAAGACATACAGGTGCAACTCGGGAAGTTCAATGTGCCAATAGATTTTATTGTCTTGGACATCCCGGCGGACTACCCGGTTCCTATCATTTTGTGAAGGCCGTTTTTATCTACATCCGGATGCTTGGTAGATTGTAAGAATGGAATTCTATCCTTTAACATAGGAGAGGAGAATATAAAGTTCAAGCTATCCACAATGATGAAGGGGTAAGCCCTTGGTGAAGATGTGTTCAACATTGTCGAGCAAGAGGAATGTAGAGAAGTTGTGAGCTCGATCTTGATCAAGGACCCCTTGGAGAAGGTTCTTAGCTTAAGTTTGATGGAGGCAGGGGTTGAAGATGATTGTAATGAAGAAATCAAGACTTTGGATGCATTGGAATAGGAGACAAGAGCTGAATTTGAAGTGCACGAAGGTGTGCTGAAACACTGTAGGAATCACGGTTTGTCACCAAGAACCACGGCCGTGATTTGTCCGTGGAATTCTCTGGAATGCTCAAAAGTGCCAGCTTAGCAAGTTCCACGGTCGTGGTTGTGCCAGAGACCGTAATTCTGCCCGTGGTTTCTCTAGAAAGTGCCTTAGTGGTTGATCAAGCTTCAAGGAGTCTTGGAGAGTCTTCCATAGCTTTGGGATCATCTCAACCTACATTGTATGGAGCGTCTCCAACCGATAAATGTCCTCCTAAACTTGAACTTAAACCCCTCCCCTCTCATCTTAAATATGATTTTCTTGGTGAAGATTCTACTTATCCGGTGATTGTTAATGCTTCCTTGAGTGATGATGAACTTGCAAGATTGTTGCATGAGTTGAGATTGCATAGGAGAGATATTGGCTATACCATTGATGACTTAGTTGGCAATAAGCCTTGCTTGTGCATGCACAAAATTTTGATGGAAGATAATCATAAACCTTCAATTGAACCTCAAAGAAGACTAAACCCTATCATGAAAGAAGTAGTAAAGAAAGAGATCCTTAAATTGCTAGATGAGGGAATCATTTTCCCGATTTCGGATAGTAAATAGGTTAGTCCCGTGCATGTGGTTCCTAAGAAGGGTAGGATGACCGTAGTGACTAATGAGAATAATGAACTAATCCATACTAGGACGGTTACGGAATGGAGGATGTGTATAGACTATAGGAAACTAAATGTGGCCTCTAGGAAAAATCACTTCCCTCTTCCTTTCATTGACAAAATGCTAGAGAGATTAGCTCAACATTCACACTTTTGCTACATAGATGGCTATAGTGGATTCTTCCAAATCCCTATCCACCCAGATGACCAAGAGAAAACTACATTCACATGTCCTTGGGGTAAATTTGCATATAGGAGAATGCCATTTGGGTTGTGTAATGCACCCGCCACCTTTTAAAGGTGTATGATGGCTATCTTCTCTGAATATATTGAAAACATCATGGAAGTGTTTATGTATGATTTCTCTATTTATGGATCTTTATTTGATGATTCTTTAGCTAACTTGTCGTTGGTATTAAGGGATGTGAGGAGACTAATCTTGTCTTGAATTGGGAGAAATGCCACTTCATGGTAAGTGAAGGCATTGTGTTGGGACACTTGGTGTCCAACCGAGGCATTGAGGTTGATAGGGCTAAGATAGAGACAATAGAGAAGTTGCCACCACCTACCTCGGTGAAGGGGTTAAGGAGTTTCTTAGGGCATGCCGGTTATTACCGGAGATTCATAAAATATTTCTCTAAGATTTCTAAGCCTCTTACTAACCTATTAATGAAAGATGTTGAGTTTGTTTTCTCCAAGGATTGTCTTGAAGCTTTTTGTAGGTTGAAGAATGCTTTGATCACCGCCCCTATCATGCAACCTCCGGATTGGAGTTTACCGTTTGAGATCATGTGTGACGCGAGTGATGTGGCCGTTGGGGTGTTTTGGGACAAAGGAAAGATGGGCTTACACATGCCATCTATTATGCTATCAAGATGCTAGATGATGCCCAACTCAACTATGCTACCACCGAGAAGGAGTTGCTAGCGGTTGTGTATGCATTTGAGAAGTTCCGCTCGTATCTTATTGGGGCGAAGGTCATTGTGTATACGGATCATGCTGTGATCCGTTATCTCCTTACAAAGAAGGATGTCAAGCCTCGTTTGATTCGGTGGATCCTTCTTCACCAAGAGTTTGATTTGGAGATCCGGGACAAAACGGGGTCCGAAAATTCTGTGGCGGACCACCTTAGTAGGCTACCACCATTGGAGATTAAGAGAGATGACATCCCGATTGATGACTCATTCCGGGATAAGCAATTGAAAATGGTAGAGGAATTCTTGCTTCAAGTGACTAGAGGGAATGAGTCATGGTATGCCGACATAGTGAACTATCTCGTTTGTGAAGAGGTGCCACCCGGTCTATCGTATGCCCAAAGGAAAAAGTTCTTCAAGGATGTGAGGCATTACTATTGCAGAGAACCGCTCTTGTTTAAGAGAGGGCCGGATGAGGTCTTTAGGAGATGCAAACCGGAAGATAAGGTGGAGAGTGTGATCCACCATTGTCATTCCTTGCCATGTGGAGGTCATGCTAGCTCACACAAGACATGTGCAAAGGTGTTGCAATCCGGGTTTTATTGGCCAAGTTTGTTCAAGGAGGTGCAAAATTTTGTGGTAGCTTGTGATGCTTGCCAAAGGACGGGCAATATCTCAAGGAGGAATGAGATGCCGTTGAACAACATACAAGAGGTGGAGATATTTGATGTTTGGGGTGTGGACTTCATGGGGTCATTCCCCTCTTCATGTGGCAACCTCTACATCCTATTTGCGGTAGACTATGTGTCGAGATGGGTAGAAGCAATCGTCTCTTCTACAAATGATGCCAAGGTTGTGGTGCGGTTCTTCAACAGAGTGATCTTCCCTAGGTTTGGAGCACCAAGAGTGATCATAAGTGATGGAGGGAAACATTTCACCAATAGAAACTTTGGGACACTTTTGGCTAAGTATGGGGTGACTCATAAGGTGGCAACACCTTACCATCCCCAAACTAGTGGCCAAGTGGAGATCTCCAACCTGGAGATAAAAGGGATCCTTGAGAAGACGGTGTCTAGAACAAGAAAGGATTGGGCTATGAAGCTCGATGATGCTTTGTGGGCTTATAGAACCGCTTTCAAGACACCGATTGGCACCACTCCCTACAAGCTAGTTTATGGCAAGTCTTGCCACCTTCCGGTGGAGATGGAGCATAGGGCGTATTGGGCCATAAGGTGGCTGAATTTTGACCTCAAAAAGGCCGGTGAGAAGAGGTTGCTAGACATGAATGCTCTTGAGGAGATCCGGTAGGATGCCTATGAAAACGCCCGGATCTACAAGGAAAGGACTAAGCGTTGGCATGACAAGCGTCTCATACCGAAAGAGTTGAGTGAAGGAGACTTGGTCCTTCTCTTCAACTCAAGGATGCCGCTCTTCCCCGAAAAGCTAAAGTCAAGATGGACGGGTCGTTATGTGGTGAAGAAGATTTTTCCCCATGGAGCGGTTGAGATAGGAGGGGAGCATTGTGGAGATTTTAAGGTGAATGGGCACCGGTTGAAGAAGTATATCCCGGTATGATTGCCCCACTTCACCTTGAGTGAGACGCCCCCAAATTTGGTCAAGCTAATGACCTTAAAGAAGCGCTTAATGGGAGGCAACCCATTGGTAGACATCTTTCCCTTTCCCTTTTCGTTTTTGTTTTGGTTTTGATTTTTATGTTTTTGTGTGTTCGGAGTTTGTGAGCTGGAATCCAAGTAGCATGGAAGCCTTGCATGACATGTGGATGATGATAATGAGTCCTTCATCAATTGTGGGTGGAGCGGCCGCGGAACTTGGACGGCTAGCGGTGCCTAGCGCGGGTCCCGACGCCATAACGAACACTTTGAGATCTCTACCATTTTTGATAGATCATCCGCCGTCAATCCACATGAGTGAACCAAAATACCGGCAACTCCATTTTTACATTGTGAGGACGCTCTTTCACTCTTCTTTACTTCATTTACACATTAGGGACAATGTGTTTCTAAGTATGGGGTGGGGTTTTCATGATCACTTGCATGATTAGCATCTAGGATAGTTTCTTTTTGTTACATGTCTCATTAGGTTTTGCATTGTACATACATGTTTCGAAAATTCCAAAAAAATCAAAAAATTTAAAAAAAATTTAGTGCTTCTAAGCTTGGGTATGACCCTTATGATGACATTGTCTTGCGAATTGCCTATGGATGGCTTTATGTTTTGAATGGATGTATGCGTACTTGAATTACATATCTTAAATCCCATGTATGGATTGTGCTCATGAATGTTTGCCTTGATTGGATTGAGGATTGATGGTCGAAATTTCATGTTAGTTCTTGCACATCATTTAGGAGTGATTAAGGCAAATTCATCTTTCTCTACTTCTCATCTTGATCATGTTGTTTGAGCACCTCAATTAATATAAAAATTTGACCTCTTTTGACCCATCCGGGAATAGGAGCATTCTAGTGTGTTGGTGTGTGTGAAAAGCAAGTGTGGGGTGAAGTTGTTGATGAATGAATGTGGTGAATGAAGTGCTGAATTTGTTTTGGAAAGTGTAGAAAAAAATATAGGTTTGGGGACTTTGGTTTTGATGACGAGTAACTCGGCACCATTCACATAATCGGGTGTTTGTGCCTTGCCAAAGTCGGATAAACCGAATGTCCTAACGAGCCTTGGTCAGTGTTCCCAGTCTGAGGTGCCTCGGAAAATCCCAAGGTCCGCTAACCACCAAGGTTTCGGCTTTTGCACACCAATGTCATTGCATCAAAAATAAAAGAAAAGAAAGTGAAAAAGAAAAGAAAACAAAGAAAAAATGGAGAAAATATACACTTGTGGTGAAGTTGATCAAAAATGAAATTGTGGAGTTAGTTCCTTTCCCGGATTAGCATCACATGACCTAAAAACTCCCACCTATTCACAACGTTTCTTGGCCTCTTCTTTCCTAAGTTCTTGTGACCTATTTGCATGTGTGTAAGACTTAGTGATCTAGATTGGATATACTCATGATCATCTTGACTTCTTCATTTTCACCTTGCATGCATGCTTTTGAGTTAAGTATAATTGTCTTTCCATGCCTTCAGTCGTTTGATGCATGATTGCTTGTCCATTGCCATGAAACATGACTATGAAGGTGATCCAATTTTAGAAGCACAATTCCAAAAAGATTTTGTTGTTTTTCTGCATGCATAAATCATGTCATCTCTTAGTCTATAATTGGGACTTGCTCGGGGATGAGCAAACCTTAAGTATGGGGTATTTTGATAACACGATTTATGACGTTAGTTTAGGCATCATTTTAGATAGTTTTTTCCCGCTATTCGTACATAGTTTGGCATTAGTTCGTGACGATTTGCACTTAATTCATGTATGTTGTCGAGATAGACGTCTACACGGACTTTTACATGTTTTGTAGGTATTTTGGGAGCTTTTGGAGCTTAATCGATACATTTGAGGATCCATCCTCGCGATGACACACTTCCGGACTCATTAAGATGCAAGCTAGGAGCTAAGGAGAACACATAGAGCCATGTTAGTGCATGCCTTGCACCAACTCATGGCTCAACGATCAAAAGAGGGCTAAAACACCAAACCACGGTCCCTGGCACTTCCACGGCCGTGGAATGGACCGTGATTCCCTCTGGACAGCTGTTCCATGATCTCCATAACCGACTCTTGAAAATGGTGAAGGCTAGAAGTACTCTTGCAGGCTGATTCTAAAGGGGAACCTAACCACTAACACCCTCTCCAACATTCTCTCATTGAAATTCATTTAGATTGGAGTGACCGAAGGTATTTCTATGGTCGTCTATACCCAATCAAAAGTAAATCCCGACTTAGCACTAAGAACAAGTATAGTGATTAAGTAAGGGTCGAACCCAAGAGAGTTAAGGTGTTTAGATGCAATTATCGATTATAATGACAAGTGGGTTTGGTTGAATTAATGCACAAAAACTCATGAAAACATGCAATTGCTACTTTGGTGCGTTCCTTTTACAAGTTTTTAAGTAATCTCCCGTCTCAATCATACATATGTTTTGAGCCAACCGGCATCAACACAACTTAACTTAATAAAGTTCCGTAAACCTACAAGAACAAATAACAAGTTAGCATTCAAACAAAGACTAAGGGATATAAAGAGAAGATTAAAACCGTTAAACTTATCTTTATATTTGTGTTCCTTTTCTTTAAGTAATTACAACCCGTTATTACTTAAAGTTGCTACTAGAATAAAGACCCAAACTCGGAACCTGTTAATCCTAGTTGTTTACATGCACTTTAGAACCTAAGGTGATCAATCTCAAGTAATAGTTAACATGCAATTAAACAAGGGAGATCAAGGAAATACAAAGCATTACTGAATAAAAACTTATATTAAGAAGAACTTATAACCAAAGTAACAAAGCAGCTTCAAACCAACCCAATGTAGCAAGGGAGTTAGCAACTCATTACAATGGAAAAACTCAAGTCTAAAATGGATTTTGTGGGGAAAAGTATGGATGATCCTAGCAATCAGCCATGGACTATTTATACTACAAAAGACACTTAATTAAGAGTAAATAGCCGGCCTAAAACAGCCACCTTAAATGCCATAAAGGTAGTGTAAATAGCCGGAGTAAAGCTTATGGCGTTAAACTGCAAGGGCGGCCTTCAGGAACCGTAGGGGCGGTTTAGGCAGAATCGGTTGACCTTCTTCAGAACCGCTAGGGCGGCTACACAACTCCGTTAGGGCAGATCTTTAATGCACTTCAACGTCTGACCTTTCGTCTTCCTGACGTTTCTGATGTCAAGCCGTTGGGGCATCCCTATGTCGACGCAGGGGCATCGACACAACCTCTTCGTCTTCCAACTCCCAGGTTGGAGCGCAGTGTGAGACGCAGGGGAGCTGGTCTTCATATCTTCTTGGAATGTCACCGCAGGGGCGCCAAGGAGTGGCACGGGGGCGGTGACACACTTCATGGCCGGCGCTGGTGAAGGCGCAGGGAGCGTTTCAGTGGAGACGTCATCCGCAGGGGTGGCTACATGGACCCGCATGGGCGGTGAGGCAACAGAAGCTTTGCTTCGTGATCGATCTTCACTCCTAAGTGCTTATAACTCCTTCTTTAGCTTCTTTTGATCTTTTTCTTCTAGACCATGGAGTTAGTAGCATAAACCGACACTAATGCGATAAAAAGACTCTAAAAACTACCCTAAATGATAGTGATTCTATCACCTATCATGAAGCTACTCTTTGAGGGAAGGGACCCTCTCATTTGGAGAAGAAGAAGAAGAACAACACTAGTTTCATAGTTTTCATAGTTTTTGAGTGGTTTTGAGTGAGATTTGTTGAAGACATTTGCTAGGGTTGTAAGAAACGATTCAAACCTTCTTTTGAAGGGTTTTAAGTACTTCTTGACTTTTATTCAGCTTGGTTTTCTTATCCTACTTGTTTCGTTTCTCTTTCATTCCATTTTCTGGCTATGGAAGCCATGAATGTATGCTTGTTGAGTTTTATTGTTAAGATGCATATTGTTGGCTAAATAGATGCGATTCTAGGGTAAGGAATGATGTTTATGGCCTGGACTATGATAGAATAGACTTAAATGTATCTTTCGATGATTTACTTGCTCGTATTTGAGTGTTGTTAGAAATCACTGTTTGTTCTAGCCAGACCACGGCCGTGGTTCTTAGGATCTGGCCGTGATTTGTTTCTGTTGAGCTTTAAATGATAAATCTGCATGTTAGGGTGTTAGATTGTTGAAATCCTAGTGTTTGTTAAGCTTAAACTAGCCTAGGATGACCTAATGCTAGCAATCTAAGTGAGAAAAGAGACCTACCGGGTGATTTCCGATCTTATGTACCAAAGATGATGAACTCCAGGTAGTAGTGAGCCTCATAAGCCGCTATGTGATTGAGTGTGCTAGGGTTGATGTTTAGGACTTGCCTTCCCGAGACTTACCCGGTAAGGAGAGGTTAGATCCCTATATAGCAATCCGGTTTGTGTAGATTTCCCAACCTTAGGCTCATAGAGACTTACCCGGTGATAGGACCTTAGTTGCGGGATTAGTGGATCATGAGACCTACCTGGTGATTGGTTCCATTTGAGAAACACCCTTTCCCAACATACCGTAGTTGATCCAAGGAATGATTAGAAGCTTGAGTCCAATGCCATAACCGGAATTCCCAACCCCTAGAATCCGCTTCGCTCCCTTTGATTTCCTTTTAAGACTTTTGCGTGTTTGCCTATTTGTGTTGTTAGCTTAGTTGTTTGTTAACCTTGCATGATTTGTGATCCTTGATTGATCACCACAAAACCAATCTAAAAACATTTCGATTTTCATTTCTTTATTTCTTTCTCTTTTCCCACACTAGGTCGTCACTATTTGATTCAATTTCACCTTAGTCTTTGTGTTCGACCTCGGAATACTATCGTTGCTACAAAACGACCCATACACTATGGGTTCGCTAGGAGTAAGGAAAAATATATCGAGTTATAAATTTAAGACTTTTGCGTGTCACAACCTTAGCGTAACAAATGTTTTGATGCATTTTTCAGGATAAAGGAAGCGTTGATCTCCGCTTCCATTATCCAACCTCCGGATTTGACCTTGCCCTTTGAGATCATGTGTGATGCGAGTGATGTGGCGGTAGGAGCGGTGCTTGGACAAAAGAAGAATGGCCGGATCAACGCCATTTACTATGGTAGAAAGACGCTAGATGAAGCCCAACTAAACTACGCCACCACCGAAAAAGAGCTTTTGGCGGTTGGATATGCTTTTGAGAAATTTTGCTCTTACTTAGTCGGAGCGAAAGTTATTGTTTACACTGACCATGCAACTATTCGTTACTTACTTGCTAAGAAGGATCCTAAGCCGCGTCTTATTCGATGGATTCTCTTACTTCAAGAGTTTGACCTAGAGATTTGCGATAAGAAGAGATCCGAAAATTCTGTTGCGGATCACCTCAGCCGGCTACCTCCCTCTTCACTCGAGAAGGACGAACCACCCATAAACGATTCATTCCCCAATGAGCACTTGTATTTGCGGGAAGGTTTGATATAGTTCTTTATCTAACCCCACGATGAAGATGAAGTATGGGGTGAGGATACCTTTCAGCATGTTTAGGGATCCCGTATGGTCCAGCTAGCGACCTTAAATCAAGCGCTTCTTGGGAGGCAACCCAAGGTATTGCTTTCTTTTTCCGTTTTTTTTAGTTTAGCTTTATATAGTTTGCTTTCGCTTTGTTGTGCTTTATTTTTGGCGTCCTAGACAGAAACCAGGTACTTTCTAAGGAACGATTACAACCCAAGAGCAACACTGGACGGACACAAGTTCGAGAAATTGAGAAGACGGATTTGAGTGAGACACATCTCGGTTGCTGTCATAACACCTCGACCGAGATGATTCTTGAGCAACCGAGGCGACTAGGGATGACAACGATCTACCTCGGTCCAGACACCTCGGTCCAGTCGGGACCATCTCGACTGAGGTGACAGCAGAATCAGGGAGGGGTATAAAAGGGGAATAGTTTCTCTCTCTTTCCCTCCCACTCACCCTCTCGACCGCAACGGCATAACCACCTCGTTTCTCCGATTTTCAACCGTTTTCTACGATTCTTGCTCTGATCTCGTGAGGAAAGGCTAGAGGAACAGATTGCAAGCGAGAAACTGCAACAAAAACGCTTCCAATCGACCGAATATGGGGTAAAAAGTCGAAAACCCTAACCTCTCTTCTTCTTGTTGTTTTTAGACGTAATTGGCTTTGGTCGCCAATCATTTGTGTTGAAAAAGGCTTAAGTACCCCTTAGGAACAACTGGTAGTGAAATTGAGGGAAAAGAACTGGAAATTAGAGAGTTGAAATCAAACAGCGATTTACCTCGGTCCAGTCCACGTGCGCCTCGGCCGAGGTGATTCTTGAGATCTGTCACAACAACCGAGGTGACCTATCAGACAGAGAAAAATGAGTTCCAGGTCTGATCGCCAGTTAGTTCTAAGGGATAGATCCTCACCTTCTTCTTCTTCCCGACTTTCTATTCCCGTGATCCACGAGCGTCACCAGGCTGACTTTGACCGCATATGCGCATGTCCCGTGATTGCACTACGGTGTTTTGATATTTCTACTTTTGACTGCCTCCATGTGGCTGATGATCTGAGGAGGATGGTTTCTATGGTGGGGCTGGAGCAGTTCATGGAGATTAGAGCTCTAGTCTACCTCGAGCCTATATTAGAGTTTGTGAGTTCTATTACTCACTTGCCTGAGGAGAGAGCCATCAAGTACAGGTTGCTAAACCGAAACTACCTAGTTCCTATAGACCAATGGACAGACATTTTTGGCTTCCCGACCCCCACAGTTACCGACTTCCCTTCTCGAGCCATGGCTCGATAATTTTGGGGACAGATTGCTCATGTGGTAGAGCACACTGATAGGTGGAGACTTGGAGACTCTAGGGAGCGCATCATCTTCCACTTCGCTTTCCGACTCGCCCACCGGATCTTAAGTGAGACCCTTTCGACACGTATTGAGACGCCTTAGAAGATTAGACAAGGGGAGCTTCTGAGTCCATTCTGTATGGTGACTAGGGGAGTGCCTGAGGGGAAGGGAGATATCTGATGTGGCGGCTTAGTGACTCATATAGCGACAGTCATGGATCTGGACCTTAGTGCGTGTACATTGGTGGCGGCTGCCAAGCCGCTAGGATTAGAGGAGATGATAACTAGGAGGATTCTAGTTCCTCGTGGACTCACTACGCCATATGTGGCGATGCCTTGGTAGCAGACTGCCCCTCAGGGTATCAGGTGGTCAGCTTAGTTCTCCGTCTACGATCCACAGTACTTGTCCACCGCGTGGATACCTTACATTGAGAATGATAGAGATTCTGCAGCAGCTCAGGTGCAAGAGGAGGATGAGGATGATGATGGTGGTGCTGCCATGAAGACAGGGATAGATACAGCCAGCCCCATCACGTCCTGCTAGGCGCAAAGTCCGTAGACAGAGGGATCTCGTAGCTCACCGACAGATTGACGAGCTGACAAACCAGATGATCGACTCCTACGCCGCCCTGTCGTTGGATATGTTGGAGATGAGGGAGAGCCAGCACTTCCAGCGCCGGATGTTGGAGATACAGTTCCAGCATATTATGGGCTACCCTTTTGATCCATCACAACATCCTTACGTCCTGTATCCACCACCACCACCAACAGATCAGGATTAGAGCTTGCATGATTTCTTTTCTTTATTTATTATGCAGCTCAACTTATGTCCGGTGAGTACTCTGTTTTCTAGACTTATTTTAAACCATTGGGACTATGTGTCCCAAGTATGGGGTATGGATGTATCTTATTTGACACTATGTATGACTTGTATGACTTTTTATGATTTTTCTTTATGCTCTACTTGCTTATCTGAGATTACAATCACGCATACAGGTTATTTGATTGAGAAAAACGTCAAAAACTGGTTAAGAAAAAAATTTTATGGCCTCGACCGGTATGACTCTTGCCAAACGAGGTACTTCACCTCGGTTGACTTAGAACATCTCGACCGAGGCGATTTAACTGAGAAAGTTTTCGAAATATTTTGTGCTTCTCTTCTGGATATGACCCCAGTGATGATTTTATTTGCAGATTGGTTTGAAATCTTTATATGTTTGAAAGGTTTTATAATATGTTTAAGTTGCTAAATGCTTTGTTTTAAATTTTGGCATGTTTAATACTTTATTTTATCGAAATTTTATTAATTTTGAAGGTTGAAACCACATGATGAGTTCTATCACTTTCTTCCTGGGATGATTAAGGCAATTCATTCTTTTCTCTTCTTCTTGATCATGCTTAGCCCCTCATATATATAATTCCCTCCCTTTACCTATCCGTGAATTTGGAAGCAAGCAAGTGAAAAGCAAGTGAAAGAAAAGTTGAGATGTTGGCTGAGAGTTTAGAAAGAACAAATAGGTTTGGGGAAGTCAATCATGATGATGAGTAACTCGGCACCATTCACATATCCGGGTGTTTGTGTCTTGCCAAAGTCGGATTGAGCGATATTCCTAACGGATCATGGTATGTGCATCAAGGGTTTGAGGCATCTCGAGAAATTGATGATTGCTGATCTCCTAGGCTTCGGTTATTGTGCACCTCTGTCCATGCATCCCAAAAAGTAAAGTAAAAAGTAATTAAGCAAAGCTTATTGGTGGAAGATGTTGAAGTTCAAAGGAAGTGAAGTAAGATCCTTTTCCCGGATTCTAGCACCACATTCCCTATATACATCTCACCGTTACATGTTTCTTGACCTCTTTTGAAATCCCTTGAGACCTCGAGCTTGTTGATTGACTTGGTGGTTTAAATTGGATTATACATGATTAATTTCAATAATTATGATTTATTATGCATTCTATGATTTTATGCAAAGATGAACAACTTTCTTATATTTATAAAATGTTTTGATCATATTGTGATTTTAAACACAATGAAGCATTCTCTTAGAGTGATCTATGAGTAGAGCACACCACCAAAAATGTTGTGAAGTACTTTTCATTGATCTTTATGACTTATAACCCATTCTATCTTGTACTTAAGATTTGTAACTTGCTTGGGGACAAGCAAGGGACAAGTATGGGGTATTTTGATAGCATGTATTATAGTCTATATTTTAAGACTTGTTTAGACGTTTTATCTTCAGTAATCTGCATGTTTGGATGTATATTATGTGATTATATTGTTGTTTCATCTACCTTTACGGGAATCGAGGTCTACACTAAGTTTCGATGTAATCGTAGGTAAAATGGCACGTTTTGAATCGAAATGGAGCTAAGGAGCAAAGTTGTCATAGGAGCTACATTCAGAAGCTTAAAAGAGAACTCAGGGAGCAAATAATTAACAAAGAAGATTTACTTTGGACCAGATTGAAGAGATTTCACATTCAGCTGAGGTTCACCTCGGTCAGCTACAATAACACCTCCACCGAGGTGATCTGGAGGAGCGCCCCGACCGAGGTGAATACCTTGGCGCCGGCGAGATATATTTTATTGCCTGAGATCTTTTATTTTTGGAAGGAGAGATCTTCTATTTTTGGGCTGGATTTTTGGAAGGAAGATCATATATTTGGGAGAGCTATTTTAGAGATATGGATAAATTTTATTAGGATATTATCTTTTTAAGATATTATTATCTTTGGAAGATAATTCTCCTATATAAAGTGTTGGATTTTTCACAAGTTCAACCATGCTTAGAGGCTGAAAATAACCAGTAAAGAGAGGATTTTTTGGAAGCTTTGAAGGAAGGAAGGAAGATTAAAGATCAATCAAGGAAGGATTGATAGTTCGGATATAGCTTTTGAGGGGATTTGTAAGACTTTCTTAGATACCCTTTTGTTTTCACTGTCTTGTTGGATTTGTGATCCAAGGAACGCTGATTTGTTTGATATTTGATTTAGTTATTGAAGCCTTGTTCTTAAGGTTTTTGTGTTCAAATATTCATCTCCTTCTCAAATATTTGATTATTGCTTTCATGATGATGAGTGTCTAATTTCTTTGAGCAATTCTAGGGTGATTGGCTGAAAGTTGTGGGAAAGAGGATGATAGAATAATCTTAATCCCAGTAGGACGCTGAAAGTTCGAGTCTTTATCCTTAACCCTAGAGTACCTCGTTCAGTCGATGAACATCTCGGCCGGGTTGGAACTTGACTGACCGAGGTGACCTTTTCTGATCCGTAACTGAGAGTTAAGTGTTAGAGTTTTCCAAATCCTATTCTTATTACACCTTTCCTGGTTTAATGCAAGCCTAGGATGAGACTTACCCGGTGACTCCTTAGTTTGTTTACCCAAGACCATAAGTGTAGGTAATAAAGGTTTATTCTTTATTGGGGTTTGAGTGTGCCTTCATTCCATCTTTGTGAGTTAGCCTGAGACTTACCCGGTAAAGGTTGATTCTATTCCCTTGGTTGGTGTGTTGGTTTGAGATTATAGTTCCTTTCCTTGGTACCTTGAGACTTACCCGGTAATAGGAGCTTTTGGTTTGGGATTAGCGAGTAGGGAGACTACCCGGTGATCTATTCCACTTTAGAAACACCTTCCCTTTGCAAAATCTCAGCTTTGTCCGCTTATCTTGAGATCTTGAGTCGGAACCACAACTAGATGCTTTAATCCCTATAATTTGCATATTTCCTTTAATTGACCTTATTATCGTCTCTTTGATTGCTTTTATCGCTTTTGTGGTTATCAGTAACATTGACTACCTATACTAGCTTTGTTTCACCTAAGTCCCTAGGATCCACACCCCGGAATTCTTGCTTTTACTAAAATTGATCCGTACACTGCGGGTTCGCATCCTTGTTTTAAGCATACTTCTTGGGATATAAATTTAAAGCTTGCACACACCGTTTGGAGCGAACAGTCACCCTAAGCTAGATTATGCTCAACGAACACTAGGATTTCAACACATCTACATCCTAACATCCAGATTCATCAATATAAGCACAACATAGAAAACAACGGCCAAAACCACGGTCGAGATTTAAGAAGAACAAGCCGTGATTCTGGGTCTGAGTTGGGGTTTCGAACACAAATCCATCCTAAGCTAACATGGAAGTTCATATAATCATAGTCCAAAGCGTAACATCATTCCTTCACCCTAGAATCACAACTATTCAGCCAACAACATACAAAACTAGATCAAACTTCATAAATTGAGCATGCTTGCAAGTATAGCTAGATAATGAAGAATGAACCAAAGAAAAGATATTATAAAGCTAGAATAGAAGTTATCAAGTCTTACAAAGGCTCCAAGAGCTGCTCCAACTTCTCAACAATGGAAACCTCACTCAAAACAAATCAAATCTCACTACAAAACTAAAATCTACACTAATCTCTCCCCAAAACACCCACAAGGGTGCTTGGAAGAGAAGCTCCAATGGAGGAGTGTTGAGGAAGATGCTAGAGGAGAAGGGTGCAAAAAGGAGAGAAGATCCTCAAATCAGCCTGCACGTCCACTTAAATACTTCACCAAAAAGCAAGGGTCGGACAAACAGATCGTGGGACACATGTCAAAGTGGTCCAGAAGAAACCACGGCCAAAACCATGGTCGAGATTTTGGCCTCTGGGCCGTGGTTTTCTCTATTCAGCCCTCTTTGGATCACCAAGTCATGAGTTGGTGCAAGGCATGCACCAACAAGGTCTTTTGTGTTCTCCTTTGCTCCTAGCTTGCTCCTTAATGAGTTCACAAGTGTGCCATCATGAGGAATGATCCTTGAATGTATCGATTAAGCTCCAAAAGCTCCCCAAAATACCTACAAAACCGACAAGAGTTCGTGTAGACGTCTATTTCGACAATCTGCATGAATTAAGCGTAAACGTCATGAACTAATGTCAAACCATGCATGAATAATGGGAAAAACTATCTAAATGAATGCCTAACCTAACGTCATAAATCATGTCATCAGCATCTAAAGCTGAATCATCCGATGATGATGATATGCCAGACCTAGAGGATATACCACCATTTAATCCTCGTGCTAATGTTGATCCTCACCCTCATGCTAGAGAGGTGAGAGCTGCTGATGTCGTGGCTGAACCACGAACCCCTGGGCAATGAATGGACCCAATTCAATAACCACGCCGTCTAGGTGTGAATCTTGGAGAGCAAGATGATCATGACTTTGGGACGCGTCCACAAGTCATCCCTATGATCCACCAAAATCAGTTTGGAGGGACGGAAGCTGAATCTCCACATCAACATTTGCAAAATTTTGAGATTCTGATGGAAACTTTAAAACCTCAAAGGGTCAACAACAACAACTACAAGCTGAGACCGTTCTTCTTCTCTTTGAAGGACAAAGCTTTAGCTTGGTATCAAGCTCTTCCGGCTGCAAAACTCAACACATGGGAGGACTTGACTTCGGAGTTTCTCACCAAATTCCTTCCGCCATCCAAAATAGCGGAAATTAGAGGTAAGATAAATGCTTTTTCTATGAAACCTAACGAAAGTTTGTTTCAATCTTGGAAAAGGTTTCAGGATCTTCTATTGGATTGCCCACACCATGGCATTTCAAAGTTGGAATTATTGGAAATCTACTACAAGGGATTGGATATGGAGACACAATTCAAACTCCAATCTCTTTCTTGTTGTACATTCATGGGCATGAGAGAAGATGACGCTTGGGACTTCATTGAGAAGCAAGCCCAAGTAATTGAGAAGTATTCCCATATGAAGATTGAAGGTGGGAATCGGAATTCGGGAGATCCAGGAGCAGAGTTAACTCATGTTGCAAAAACTCAAATATTTCCCTCAACAATGAGATCAAGGAGTTGAAGGAAGTCATAAAAACTAGCCTTCAAAGAACGAAGGAGCAAGATGTTGGCTACCTAGGAAGGGACAATAACCAAGGCAATTGGAACAACTATCGGAACAATAACAGGAACAACAACAACAAGAACTCCAACAACAACAATTGGAGATCCAACCAACCAAACCCCGGTGATCCCTACTCACATGCTGAAAATGCACTAACACCTCCATCTTCTTCTACTCCTTTGAAGAGTCAGGGTCAAACGTCGAATGGCTCAAGCAAACCGGAGAAGGATAAGCATGATGCTATACTAGAGACAATCTTGGGGAATCTCCAGGGACTAGAGAATCATATCACTTCGGTTGATAAAGCACAAAAAGCTTTAGAAAACCAAGTTTTCAGCAAGGCTGGAGAAGTTCCTAGAGACCAAGGGAAGCTTCCCAGAAAAATGGAGGATAATCCGAAAGGAAAGGTGATGGATATTACAACTAGAAGTGGTGTAACAACCACCGACCCGCAACCAAAGTTCGTCGAAGTCCCCGTTGAGAAAGAGAAAGAAAATGAGAATGAGAAGGAAGATGTTCATGTTCCTCCTCTAGCTTACAAACCTCCTCTACCATTCCCGCAATCTAGAACAAGAGCGCGTCTAGACAAGCAATTCGGTAAGTTTATTGATCTAATGAGCAAACTGAGTATTAACATACCTTTCATTGATGCAATTGTAGGTATGCCCGCTTATGGGAAGTTCTTAAAGGAGATCCTCTATAACAAGAGGAAGCTGGAAGACTTTGGAGAAGTCAAGATGAGTTCGGAATCTTCGGAGCTCATCAAAACAATGACGGAGAAGATGCCCCCAAAGGTGCGAGATCCGGGGTCATTTTGCATACCAATAGGAGTTGGAGAAGTCACATATGATGCTCTTTGTGATTTAGGAGCAAGCGTAAGCATTATTCCGCTTGCTTTGTGTAGGAAGGTCGGTTTAGGTGAACCTAAACCGGTAAAGATGACGTTGTACATGGCGGATCGATCCATAACTCGACCCATAGGAATCATTGAAGACGTCACGGTCAAGCTCGGTAAATTCTATATTCCGATAGATTTTGTTGCGCTTGACATTTTTGCAGATTGTCCAGTCCCGATCATACTCGGGATATCTTTTCTTGCAACTTCCGGATGTATTGTAGATTGCAATTATGCTAGGCTAGCCTTCGATATAGGAGAAGAGAAGGTTGAACTTGTTCTCTTAACTTTGGCAAAAGAACCTTCTCTTGGAGAGGATATGTTCAACCTCTATGACGAAGAAGTATCTAGAGAGGAAGTAAGTTCGATCTTGTTTAAAGATCCATTGAAAAAGGTCGAAACCATGAGCATCATGGAAAGAGGAGATGAAGAGGATTGCAATGTTGTGGTTGATGCTTTGGAGGAGCTAGGAGAACTGCAATCTGAAGAATTCGAAACATTATACGATAGCTCCGAAGACCTTAGAAACCACGGCCAATCGTGCTTTTCCACGGGTGTGTTTCACCTATTCCAGCCGTGGAAAGTTATGTCGAGAGCATAGATTTAATTCAAACCATATTCCACGGCCTCCTAGACACAAACCACGGCCGTGGAAGTAACAGTGACGCCGTGGTTTTGGAAAATGTTGAACACAACTCCGTTCTTTCTACAAACATTCATGATTCTTCTTCCAACACTTCCACACCCTTGGAGTCTTCCAAGGAGACATGAGTCACACCTAAAGACACTCCAAAGGTATCAACTACCTTGGAATTGAAGCCACTTCCCACACATCTTAGGTATGTATTTCTTGGAACTAATTCTACGTTTCCCGTTATTGTTAGTTCCGATTTCAATGCAGATGAACATGAGAAACTTATGGTTGTTAGAGGAAACATAGGAAAGCTCTAGGCTATACCATAGAGGATCTTGTAGGAATTAAACCGTCTCTATGTATGCACAAGATTGTAATGGAAGAGGATATAAGCCTTCACGCCAACCTCAAAGACGGTTGAACACAATCATTAAAGAGGTCGTGAAGAAGGAAATACTTAAGTTACTTGACACAGGTATCATCTATCCTATCTCCGATAGCAAGTGGGTGAGCCCCATTCAAGTTGTATAGAAGAAGGGAGGAATGACCGTTGTGATCAACAAGAACAACGAACTCATTCCAAAAAGAACGGTAACAGGATGGAGAATGTGCATCGATTATCGCAAGCTGAACAATACGACGAGGAAGGACCACTTCTTGCTACCATTCATCGATCAAATGCTTGAGAGGTTAGCACAACATTCCTATTTTTGTAACCTTGACGGTTATAGTTGTTTCTTTCAGAGTCCGATTCACCCGGATGATCAAGAGAAGACAACATTCACGTGCCCATGGGATACGTTTGCTTATAGGAGGATGCCATTCGGACTTTGTAACGCTCCAGCAACCTTTCAAAGGTGCATGATGGCCATCTTCTCGGAATACATTGAGGAAATTAGGGAGGTTTTTATGGATGATTTTTCAGTTTATGGTTCTTCATTTGACAATTGTCTTGCTAACCTTTCTCTTGTTTTGCAAATATGTGAGGACACTAACCTTGTTCTAAATTGGGAGAAGTGTAAATTCATGGTTAGAGAAGGCATTGTGTTAGGACATTTGATCTCCAATAGAGGGATCGAAGTTGACAAGGCTAAGATCGAGACAATAGAGAAGCTTCCTCCTCCATCTTCGGTGAAGGGGATAAGGAGTTTCCTAGGACAAGCAGGATTTTATAGGAGATTCATCAAAGATTTTTCAAAAATTTCCAAACCGCTAACTAATCTATTGATAAAAGATCCTGTTTTAGAATTTTCGTAGGAATGTTTGGATGCTTTCTATAAGATACGAGAAGCACTCATGCCATCTACTATGCTAGCAAGACGCTAGATGAAGCGCAACTCAACTACGCCACGAAAGAGAAGGAATTTTTTTCCGTTGTATATGCTATTGAAAAGTTTCGTTCTTATCTTGTAGGAGCGAAGGTGATTGTATACACGGATCATTCAGCAATACGGTATTTTCTCACCAAGAAAGATGCGAAGTCAAGGCTTATTAGATGGATTCTTCTTCTTCAAGAACTCGATCTAGGGATTCGCGACAAGAAAGGATCCGAAAATCTGTCGCGGATAACTTAATTTGTCTACCACACACTACAAGTGACGACTTACCCATCGATGATTTCTTCCAGGACGAACAATTGCACATAATGGAAGATTGTATCGATACGATTTCTAGAGGTAACGAACCTTGGTTTGCTGATTTTGTGAATTATTTGGTTTGTTAGGAATTACCTCCCAGATTATCCTACACACAATAAAAGAAGTTCTTTAGGGATGTCCGCCAATACTATTGGAATGAACCTCTACTCTTCAAGAGAGGTCCCGACAACATCATTAAAAGATGTGTGCCGGAAGACGAAATGTGAAGTGTCATTCGTCATTGTCATTCACTTCCATGTGGAGGACACACTAGTTCTTATAAAACTAGCGCTAAGGTATTGCAATCCGGATTCTTTTGGCCTACTTTATTTAAGGATGTGCAAACCTTTGTTGCTTGATGCGATGCTTGTCAAAGAACAGGGAACTTTTCTAGGAGGAATGAGATGCCCCTTAACAATATTCAAGAGGTGGAGATCTTTAACGTTTGGGGAGTCGATTTCATGGGACCATTCCCATCATCTTGTGGAGACTAATACATACTTCTAGCTGTAGATTATGTTTCGAGATGGGTTGAAGCTATTGCCTCTCCAACTAACGATGCTATGGTGGTTGTCAAGTTCTTTAATAGAACTATTGTCCCATTGTTTGTGACACCACGAACCATCATTAGTAATGGAGGTTCACACTTCATAGCCCGATGATTCGAAGCTCTACTAGCTAAGCATGGGGTGACTCACAAGTTCGCCACAACCTATCATCCGCAAAAAAGTGGACAAGTGGAGATTTCAAATAGAGAGATTAAAGGAATCCTTGAGAAGACGGTGTCAAAAACAAGGAAGGATTGGTCATTGAAGCTGGATGACGCATTGTGGGCATATAGGACAACATACAAGACTCCCATCGGCACAACACCTTACAACCTTGTGTATGGGAAGTCTTGTCATCTTCCGGTAAAACTGGAATATAAGGCGTATTCGGCTGTAAAGTGGTTGAACTTCATCATGAAGGAAGCGGGCGAGAAGCGCCTCTTGGACCTTAACGAGCTAGAAGAACTTCGCTTGAACGTCTATGAGTACGCCAAGATCTACAAAGAAAGAGCGAAGCGTTGGCATGATAAGCATATCATTCCAAGGATCTGAAAGAAGGAGACCTTGTTCTTCTCTTTAATTCTAGACTTCGGCTCACTAGTCCAAAAAACCCCTCCAGACCTCGCTTATGTTGGAGCGGTTTGAAAGAACCGTGATAAAAGGTATTTTCGGGCCACGGTTACATTATGGGCATATAGGACAGACTTTTAGTTGTGACACTCAACATCCTCAACATCCTTTACTTCGGTTTGATAGCATGGGGTATTTTGATAGCATGAAATATGACCATATTTTAGGCACTTTTTTTTATTTTTTTTCCTTTTAGTTGTGTACATGAATAAGAGTTTGAAGCATTTATGAGCACATTCACCTCTTTTGTCGATATAGAGATCTACACAAGCTTTGTTGTGTTTTTAGGTGAATAAAGGCTTGGATTGGAGCATATATGAGACATTAGGAGTATTTGATCATGCTAGGCATCAAGAGGATGCATTGGAGAAGCTAAGGAAGGAGCATAATTAGAGAACTTTTCGAAACAAAGGCTTTTACAAAGGAATTTGAGAAATCACGGCCAAACCAAGAGTACCACGACCGTTGTTTTAGCATTGAGGACGTGGAAAGTAAGGTCGAGAGCAACAGAAAGGTTCCACGACCAGTTCCACGACCGTGGAAGTTTACACTAGCCTATGATTCTTATAACTGCTGCCACGTGTCATATTTGCCACGTCATATTTCATGTTATCACTCATCTCCCTCTCTTCATGATGAGATGCACTTCCGCCTTCAGCACTCACTCTCCACCTTGTGCCGCCATGATCGACACCGGAGGGAAGGAGCTTTTCATCGCCTTCGCTTCGCCGGGACCACCGTCACCACCCGCTGCCTGGGAGAACCAGTACCACTGGAGAAACCCCTGCATTTGCCTACCTAGTGCGTGCTGGAGTCGACCGAAGACAGTTCCACTGCCGAGGTCACGACAGCCAGTGAGCAAGGCCGCCTCTATCGCCGCCGAATCTGCCGGAAACTCCATCCTACGCCGCCGCCCTACCTCCACCTTGCTAGAGACGGCGCCCTGCGTGCATCCCCTACCAACAAAAAAGGGTGTTGAAAACCCTTCTATTTTAATTTAAAATCGGGCCCCTAATTCTTGTATATTTACATTTATGGCCCTATATTTTGCACTTGTATTAATGACCCTAATTTTTGAAGTTTACATTTATGCCCCTGTTAAAATAATTGAAGATTTTGGTCGGAAGTTCAATTTACAAAATATAACCCAAGATCTGAAATTGTATATTTTGCCCCGGAAAACGGTTGAGCGGTTTTGTTTATCCTTGGTTGGAAAACGAGTTATACCTTGGGTTGTGATGTTGTTTAGGTTGCCCGGAAAGTATAATTACGGATTTTAAACTTGGGCTTTACTTCGAGTTCTAGTCTTGTATTTACTTACACGATGTTTTATGCCCTTTTTGGATTAAATTCGGTTTATGGCTCAAAGTGTTAATGACGGGTTTGGCCAAAGAGTTATTTTTGGAAAATGATTTAAGCTCTTGAGTTCAATATTTATGGCCCGGTGAATTAATTGCGGATTTATGACGCATGTTTATGATGTTGTGTATTTTTCCACTGAAAATATTTTAGCGAGTTTTAACCTCGATTTTGGAAATGAGTTTTACCTTAGATTAAAACATATTATATATCACGATCAAATTTAGCATATGAGCTAAATTTTCTTAATTTTGGTGTTAGGTTCGGAAGCTTCCCGATAAAGGCCTAACGAGTCCAAAGTCGACATCCATTGATCGACTTCCGTCTTTCGACGTCGTGTGAGTATCCTTTCCCGTGATCTAGTAATGTTAGTATTATTATCATGCTATGTGGGATTACTAGTATAACTTAGAGTGAATGTCAAGTAGTGGCCTTGAACCTTGGGTGAGTTTTGGGGATTTATAATCGTTCTAAAGCTTGAGGTGTTATTATCTTATAAGGATTGTAAGGCATTGAGTGTTTGGTTGATCTTGTGAGCTTATGAAGATTGATATTATGGTTATATGTTTGTTGAGATTGTGGTGACTAGGACGAGAGTATCCTAGCACGTGTTGTGATGGTCATGACCTTGTGAGATCGTGAGGATTAGGAGGTTGTTATCCTATCATGGTTATGGTTTGTGATCTTGCGAGATCATTGGGACTAGAAGTCTAAGGACTTCTAGTATGTGAGAGAGATGTTGATCGTGTGCCTTTTGAAAGGCATTGAGTGTCTTCCTACAGGAAGCTAAGAGTGGGATATAGCGGGATTATCTTTGGGACAAGGTAAGTCTCCGGACTTACTTAGCTCGTATCCCTTATATTAGCATTGATGTTGTTTGGTGGTGTGTGGTTTATTGTTTTCATTATAACAACTAAACCGGAAATTGGATTACCGACCTTTATATATTATTTGGCCCAAGTATATGATAACGGGTGGTGACAACTTGTCTAGCTCACGCGAGAGCTAGGAGGTTCGGTGACTCTCGTGTCACAACCTAAGTTGAATTAGAACGGGATATGACTTAATAATAATAAGATAATAAACCGGACTTGTGTGCTTTGGAGTGTATTGGGTGTTTATGATGATTGACTTGTGTTGGTGTCTTTCACCTTGATTCTAATGCCTCAAATTATAGCTAACGGTTGTAGATTGCCTTGCAGGTTAGGAATGCGGCCGAGAGATCCGGAAGAGTTGGAAGCCGGGGTTCCGTACATTTTAGGAGGGGTTTGGCTGGAGTCGTGTTTGTGTATTGTTTCTTGTATATTGTTATGTATTTGATGTTCGAGTCTTTAGAGTTGAGAACTCGGCTGAAGTTTGTCTTTTGTTGTTTCCGGGGATCATATCATTTGCATAAAAATTTATTTTGGTTTTGCCTTTATTTGTGTCTTGTTGTAAGATCCGGTGAAATTGTTGTCAGGCTAAGTGCCGGGACCCATTGTGAGGCCCCAACCCGTAGCGCCCCGAGTCCCGCGGATTCAGGGTGTTACTGTAAGACTATGGTAACATCTATCTACCTAAGTAACACTTTTTCTTTGGTTTTATGTTCATTTACTAGCTATGAAATGCATGCATGCTTGTATGATGAAGTTTAACCTAGATATGTATGTTGCTGGATTAATAGTTGTGATTCTAGAGTGAAGGAGTGATGGTTATGCTTCGGATTATGATTGTATGGACTTGCATGTTATCTTAGGATGGATTTGTGTTTGAAACCCTAGCTCATTCCATGATCTCGGCCTGTTCTTCATGCCATTTCGGCCCAGATGTTCTTCATCCACCCGAGATGTGTGTGTTGTTGTTCTATTGTTGATGAATATAGATGTTAGGATGTAGATGTGTTGAAAGCCTAGTGTTTGTTGAGCCTAAGCTAGTTTAGGGTGACCTTTGCTAGCAAATTAATTGATGAATGAGACTTACCCGGTGATTCCACTCTTAGGTATAGAAGATGATGAACTCTAGGTAGTAGTGAGCCAAAAAAGCCGCTATTGGATTTCGTGTGCTAGGATCGTTGTCTAAGACTTACCTTTTTTGAGACTTAATGGCCGGTTTGTGTAGAATCTCGACCTTAGCTCCTTGAGACTTAGCCGGTAATAGGACTTAGGTTTGAGACTAGTGGAACATGAGACTTACCCGGTAATTGTTCCCATTAGAGAAACACCCAACTCCGAACAACCGGATCTTATCCTTTGATGTTTTGATGCATGAGTCCATTGCCATAACCGGAATTCCGAATCTCTACAATTGGCATTTCTTACCTCTTATCACCTATCTTGGTGTTTGTGTGTTATTTGTTTGCTTGTTTGCATATCTTGTCATCTTTGTTGATCACCCCAAAACCAACCAAAAATATTGTGATTTTTATTTCTTTATTCGTTTTCTCATCTCTTAGTTTAGATTTTCACTATCTATTGTCATTGAATGGTTTAATTTCACCACAGTCTTTGTGTTCGACCTCGGAATACTTTCCTTTCTATGAAACGACCCATACATTGTGGGTTCGCTAAGTAGTTTAGGAGATTAGATTGAGCTATAAATTTAAGACTTTGTATGTGCACATTTTGAGCGAATAAGTTCTTGGCATTCTTGCCTCGGATTTGTCTCGCACTCAAATTCTAGCATAACAATGACCCTAAGAATTAGAACATCCAGAAGTACACTTTCGATCGACCTTGTAGCCTGCAAAGTTTGCATCTCGATACTCCTTTTGTACAACACTTTTACCATACTTCACTTTATCTAGTGAAAGTGTGGAACTCATAGGAGTTTTTGCTACCTTGGATTGATCTATTTTATATATTTTGAGCAAATTCTTTGTATACTTGCTTTGATTAAGAAAGATTCTTTTCTTAGCTTCATTGACTTAAAGACCAAAAAAGAAATGCAACTATCCCATCAAGCTCATCTCGAATTTCCTACACATAATATGTGAAAATTCCTTGCATAGAGAATCGTTAGTAGCACCAAATAATATATCATCAACATAGATTTGTACGACTAATAAATCGTTGCCTCTAGTTTTGACAAATAAAGTTTTGTCAATCAAACCTCTTTTGAAATCGTTTTCAAGGAGATACTTGGACAATCTTTCATATGAAGCTCGAGGAGCTTGCTTAAGACCATAAAGAGCTTTGTCCAATTTAAAAACATGATCCAGAAATTCATCATTTACAAACCAGGAGGTTGAGCAACGTAGACTTCTTCTAAGATGCCATTAAGAAAAGTACATTTAACATCCATTTGAAAAAGATTTATGTTCAAGACGGATGCAAAAGCAAGTAGCATACGTATGGCTTCTAACCTAGCAACCGGAGCAAAAGTCTCCTCATAATAAATACCTTCTTCTTGGTTATAACCTTGAGCTACAAGTCGTGCTTTATTTCGAATGACTTTACCATTTTGATCCAACTTGTTTCGAACCACACATTTTTTTCCTGTGACGGATTTATGCTTGGGTCTAGACGTGAGAGTCCAGACTTTGTTTCTCTCGAATTCATTCAACTCATTTTGCATGGCCATGATCCAATCAGGTTCTTGAAGTGCTTGAACGTAGTTCTTGGCCTCTACAAGAGACAAAAACGCAGAAAAAGCACACAAGTTGTTTACCCTAGATCGGGTTGGCACACAAGCTTTTGGATGTGAGATCACGTTCTCTTGTGGATGGTATGAAGAATATTGAAACTTTCTTCTTTCGAAAACTGGAACGGATTCTAAAGATTGAGGCTCGTTTGCTCAACTAGATTTAGGTACCGCTGGATTATTGCCTTCGAATCTTATGTGAAGGCCTTGAAGTTGGGTTTCAAGGCCTTGAAATTGACTTCTAGCAGTATTGTGGTTTGTCGTTTCTGTAACACCCAAAATCCGCAGGACTCGGGGCGCTGCTGCGGTAGGATCTCACAATGGATCCTAACCCTATCCTGACAACGACTTCACTTGATATTACAACAAGGCACAGATAGATATAATACCAAATACATAAAATTGTATAAATATATACATCCAAAAGGTATACAAATCACAACTGAATACAAAACGGTAAAATATATTGAGAGGTGTACAAAACATCCCACAACCCACACCCGACCTAGTGTACGGAATCCCTCGGCTGATCACCCATCTAGTTCACTCTGCAGTCTTCTTATCCTGCAGAATATCTATAACACGGTATAAAACTGTTAGCTAAAAAATCATGAATAAGAATAACAGTTAACAACACATACCAACACATCATTACATCACAATATACAATGCTCACAACAAAACCGTTTATTATCTTTATTACGTTATATAATTACTAATTCAACTTATTTTGTGATACAAGGATCTCCCGAACCTCGCCTCTGTCCCTTTTCACCCCCAAGTTTGGTATAGGGGATCTACCTCCCCCTGGTGGACTGGTCGCAGAGCACCTCCACACTCTAGACAAGCTACAGACAAGTGTTCACGACCCGTTATAATACACTAGGGCCATTTAAATATACACATATGGTCATCCTAGTCTAGTTTAGGTTATAAATGCAACATTAAAATGCACAAGCACCACTATCACAACCATTTAGATCCATAATCGCTATTAAGTAAGTCCCATGGACTTATCTGTCACAAGGTAGTCCTAAAAAGTGGTCACAGTTTCCCCTCAGGAAACGATAAGTGCTTGTATAAACAAGGCACACAAATATCAATCACTATCCACAGGCTAGGAGATTCTACCTCCTAATCTTCAAGATCTCGCAAGATCATAATCATAACACAATCCACAATATCAATATCCTCAAAGATCATAACTATCAATCCATACACTCAACATCTCACCATTCCTCAAACCTCTTAAGATATCATCTAATCAACATTCCTCAATCTCAATTATATTCATAATTTAATTAATTAATTAAATTAACTTTCACCAGAATAACGTTTTGCCCGCACACAATTTCTAAACTCCCTGTCATCAAATTTCATAAAACAAACAACCCATAACCCCGGAATAATAAAACGAGCATAATGGAAATTCCAATTATCCATTTTGACAAGCCTAAGGTCAATTTAGGCCAATCACAATATGGAAAATGAATAAAATCATAACTTGTTCGTAATAACCCGATTGACAATCTAAAAGAAGATTCGGAATCACAATGACGCAGGCTACGCTCGGATACCATCAAATTCACAGGTTTCGGAGCGTCGGAACCATCCTAGTGACATATATGCTCGACCAAACCTTCAGTTGCTCGGAAGCGCAAAAACTCGGTACCAGAATGAAGAGAGGAATCCAAAAACTCAAACGGATTTGAAATCGGATTAGAAACGGAGTGTAGATATGAGTTTAAAGGTTGAGAGAAATCAGAGCTTTTACGAGGAAATGTGAAAGGAAATTGTTCGCTCCAAACGGTGTGTGCAAGCTTTAAATTTATAACCCTAGACTTTAGCTTAAAACAAGGATGCGAACCCGCAGTGTACGGGTCAATCGTAGTAAAAGCAAGAAAATTCCAGGGGTCGATCACAGGGACTCGGTAAAACAAAGTCAATACGGTGTGCTTATGTCAATACTAACCACAAGAGCGATTAACACAATCAAAGATGAATAAGAAGTCAATAAAGCAAACATGCAATTCTAGGGATTAAAGCATCTAGTTGTGGTTCCAACTCAAGATCTATAGATAAGCGGACAAAGCTGAGATTTTTGCGTGGGGAAGGTGTTACTAAAGTGGAGTAGATCACCGGGTAAGTCTCACTACTCGTTAATCCAAAACCGTAACTCCTATTACCGGGTAAGTCTCAAGGAATCAAGATAAAGAACTATAACCTCAAACTAACACACCATCTAAGGGAATAGAATTAACCTTTACCGGGTAAGTCTCAGGCTAACTCACAAAGATGGGATGGAAGCACACTCAAACCCCAATAAAGGATAAACCTTTATTACCTACACTTATGATCGTTGGTACACAAACTAAGGAATTACCGGGTAAGTCTCATCCTAAGCTTGCTTTGAACCAGGAAGGTGTAATAAGAATAGGATTTAGCAAACTCTAACACTTAACTCTCAGTTTAGGATTGGATAAGTCACCTCGGTCAGAAGAATTCCACCCCGGCCGAGATGTTCATCAACCGAACGAGATGCTTAGGGTTAAGGTTAAAGACTCGAACTTTCAGGATCCTACTGGAATCTAAGATTATTCTATCATTGTTTTCCCCACAACCTTCAGCCAATCACCCTAGAATCACACAAGGAAATTAGCCACTCATCATCATAATGAAAGTATTAAAATATATGGGAAGAAAGTGAATATTTGAACAAAGAAGAATTTAATGAAAAGACTTCAATAACTGAATCAAATATCACAACAAAGCGTTCCTTAGATAATAATCCAAAAAGACAAGACAACAATTGAGGGAATTGAAGACAATCTTACAAAACCCTCCAAAAAGCTATAAAAGCTATAGACTTCAATCTTCCTTCAACCTTCAAAAAGGTTCTTCGAAAACTCCCAACTGGAGTAGGCTGCTGCTGCTGCGTGCTATAAACCCTGATCGACGGTATAGCGTGATGTCGGAATTGTGGAAATCCAACCCTTTTTATAGGAAAATAACCCTCCAAAGATAATAAATCTTAGAAAGATATTTTCCCATAAATATAGGTAAAATATATGATTCTGCATATCTCCTTCCTTCCAGGAGCCAAGCCCAAAAATATAAGATCACTTTCCAAATTTAAAAGATCTCATCCAAGAATAAAATATTCTCGCCGCGTCCTAGGTGTTCGCCTCGGTCGAGTCGGCGTCTCTGGATCACCTCGGTCGAGGTGAATCTCTGGTCAACCGAGGTGAGTCATAACTGAATGTGAAATCTCTCAAAACTGGTCCAAAGTAAATCTTTAATCCATGGCTATGCTTCCTGGATGTAGCTCCAAATGACTCATGACTCCTTTTGCTCCTTTTTTATGCAAAACGTACCATTTTACCTGCAATTACAACAAAACTAGGTGTAGACCTCGATTCTCGCAAAAATAGATGAAATGGTAGTAAAATCACATAATGTACATACAAACATGCAGATTATGAAAGATAGAACGTCCAAACAAACCCCAAAATATAGATTATAATTCATGCTATCAAAATACCCCATATTTAGCCCTTGCTTGTCCCCAAGCAAGTTCCTCATATAAACGATAAGATAGAATGGATTATAAGTCAAGAAAATCAATGAAAAAGTCTTCCAAAAACATTTTATGGTGTGCAACTACCATAGATCACTCTAAGAGAGTACTTCCTGGAATTAAAAACTCAATATGCTCAAAACATTTTATAAATATAGGAAAGTTGTTCATCTTTGCATAAAATCATAGAATGCATAATAAATCATAATTATCAAAATTAATCATGTATAATCCGATTTAAACCACTAAGTCAATCAACAAGCTCAAGGTCTCAAGGGCTTCCCAAAAGAAAAGGTCAAGAAACGTGTAGGGTAGGGATGTATGTAAGGTAATGTGGTGCTAGAATCCGGGAAAAGGATGAACTTCACTTTCACTTTGACTTGCAACATCTTCCACCAATAAGCTTTGCTTATCTCACACTTTTTCTTTTTACTTTACTTTTTGGGATGCATGGACAGAGGTGCATAATAACCGAAGCCTAGGAAATCTGCAATCATCAATTTCTCGAGATGCATCAAACCCTTGATGCACATACCATGACCCGTTAGGAATATCGCTCAATCCGACTTTGGCAAGACACAAACACCCGGCTATGTGAATGGTGCCGAGTTACTCATCTTCATGATTGACTTCCCCAAACCTATTATTACTTTCTAGCACTTTCACTTACAGCCACTCCTCAACTTTAACTCCACTTGCTTTCACCACTTCGCTTGCTTCCAAATTCCCGGATAGGTAAAGGGAGGCAAAATGTATATGAGGGGCTAAGCATGATCAAGAAGAAGAAGAAGAAGAGAATGAATTGCCTTGGTCTTTCCAAGAAGAAAGTGAGAGAACTTAACCTGCGGTGTCAACCTTCAAATTCAACATAATTTGGATAAAAACAAAGTATTAAACATGCCAATAATTTCAAACAAAGCATTTAGCAACTTAAACATATTATAAAACCTTTCAAACACATAAAGAATTTAAAACCAGTCAGTAAACAAGATCTTCACTGAGATCATATCCAGATAAGTAACACAAAAATCGTTTTTCGAAAACTCTCAGTTAACACACCTCGGTCGAGGTGTTCTTGGTTCAACCGAGGTGAAATGCCTCGTTTGGCCAGAATCTCCCCGGTCGAGGTCAAAAATTTTTTTTTTTTTTTTTTTTAAAAACCATTTTTTTTTCGGTTTCGACGTTTTTCTCAATAAAATAACCTGTAGGTATGCATGTAATATCAGATAATCATATAAATGCATAAGTGAAGCATAAAATAGAATATCCGATAAAATATAATACATCAAAGGTAGTCGAATAAAATACATCACGTAGTCAGATAAGTACAAACACCCCATACTTGGGACACACTGTCCCAATGGGTCAAATAAAAAGTCTAAACATGAGAGTACTCACCGGATAAATGGCCGAACTGCATAAAAGAAAATAAAGAAAATCCTGCAGCTCCTCAATAATCCTGATCCGGTGGTGGTGGTGGTGGTATGTAGGGATACTGAGTCGGATCGTACGGATAGCCCATGACATGCTCGAACTGAAGCTGGGCCATGATGTGCTGATGGTGCTGCCGCTCCTGCATCTCGCGGATATCCAGCGATAATGCAGCATACGTGTCAATAACCTGATCCGTCAGGTCATCGATCCGTCTGTGAGCAGCTCGATCCCTCACTCCATGTCTCCTGCGTCTAGCAGGTCTGACTGGAGAAGTCTCAGCTGGTGCAGGCTCTGTCTCCTCCTCATCGTCCAAGTCAATGATCGGTGGCGCGCTCGTCCCTGCAGTATCTGTCCTTGTATCCATCGGGACACCACCCTCTCTCTCATCCATCGTCTCCTCATCGTCGTCGTCATCCTCCTCAGCCTCAGCAGGGGCAGCTGCTGCCTCTCTGTGATCCTCCATCAGTGTATCCCAAGCTGTCTGCAGTAATGCGGATCAAAGATTGTGAACTGTGCAGACCAGCGGATCCCCTGAGGTGCAGTCCGCTCCCAAGGCATGGCGACGTATGGAGTGGTCAAACCACGGGGAACCAGAATCCTCCGTGTGATCATCTCCTGTAATCCCAGCGGCTTCGGAGCCGCCGCCATCGTGCAAATACTGAGGTCCATCCCGTGGTAGGTAGCGATATGGGTGACTAGACCTCCGCAGCAAATGTCTCCCTTCGCCTTGGCCTTGATCCTGTGCAGATCCTCTGCCAGGAGCAAGCCAAAGTCTGGGAAACCTCCTGTAACCATGCAATAGAGGCTAAAGAGCTCGCCCTGTCTTATCTTCTGGGGCGTCTCAGTACGCGCCAGAAGTGTCTCGCTAAAAATCCTGTGGGCTAGTCTGAAGGCTGGATGGAAGATGACCCTCTCCCTGGAATCTCCAGGATGCCATCTGTCCGCATGCTCAGTAATATGGGCTATCTGCCCCCAGAACTCCCTAGCTACGGATCGGGAGGGGAAGTCGGTGGCGGTGGGCTCAGAAAAGCCAAAAATCTCTCTCCATATCTCTAAAGGAACTATGAAGTTCCGGTTCATCAACCGGTACTTCACAGACCGGTCTATAGGGAGGTAGGAGAAGGAGCTAACGAACTCTAAAGTCGGCTCCAAGTAAGCTGGGGCCCGGATCTCAGTAAACTGATCCAGCCCGACAGTAGCAATCATCCTCCTAAGGTCAGCATCTAACCCTAGGCAATCAAAAGCCGACACGTCCAGAAACCGTGGTGTGATAACTGGACGGCTAGCTATCTGCTCATAGTCTACCCGGCATCTCTCGTGGATAACCGGGCGGTAAGGACGGGAAGAAGAAGAAGAAGGGGAGGGTGAGGATCTGTCTCTAAGGGCTAGGTGACGATCTGAACTCATTTTCACTCAGCTCTGTCAGACTACCTCGGTCACTGACAATCTCCAAGAATCACCTCGGTCGAGATGCAGTTCGACCGGACCGAGGCGCAGCAGTTACGATTCCAAATCTCAGAATTCCAGTTCTTTTCCCCCTAAAATCACTACAATTGCTTCCTAAGGGGTACTTAAATCCGTTCTCAGCAAAATCAGGGGCAACCAAAGCCCAAATCAAAGCGAACGAACGAGTTAGGGTTTCGATTTGTTTTTACCTCGTTTCGGTCGATTCGCTAGATTTCTTCGCAGATCTGTTGTTGCAATCAGTTCCTCTACTCTTCAATCTCAGTTTCGAAGCAGAAATCGGCGAAAATGAGCAAGATCTGAGAGGGAACGAAGTGGAAGTCTCCGCGGTCAAGGTGGGTAAAGTGAAAAGTGAAAAATAAAAATTTTTCCCTTTTTATACTGTTCCTGGATCTGCTGTCACCTCGGTCGAGATGGTCTCGACTGGACCGAGGTGGTATGGACCGAGGTGGTTCTGCAGAAACCCTAGTCGCCTCGGTTGCTCAGGAATCAACTCGGTCGAGGTGCTTTGACAGTAACCGAGGTGCTTCTATCTTCTCAGAATCTCGAACTTCCGTCCTTCCAGTTGTGCTCCTTCCTTAGATATTCCCTGTTGTCTGTCCAGAACGCCAAAAACAAAGCAAAGCAAAGCAAAAACAAAAACTATCTAAGCTAGACTAGAAAACGGGAAAAGAAAGCAATACCTTGGGTAGCCTCCCAAGAAGCGCTTGATTTAAGGTCGCTAGCTGGACCATGCTGCGTCTCAAATGAGGTATATTGGTGCAACCTCCTCAACCGGCGTTTCCGGTTGGTATTTCTTAAGTCTATGACCGTTGACCTTGAAGCTTCCGCTAGTTTCGCCCCATATCTCAACTGCACCATGAGGGAAAACATGTTTCACAACGTAAGGCCCGGTCCATCTAGATTTCAACTTACCTGGAAAAAGGCGGAGGCGGGAGTTGAAGAGTAGAACTAAGTCTCCTTCTTTAAGCTCCTTTGGAATGATACGCTTGTCATGCCATCTCTTCGTCCTTTCCTTGTAGATTTTGGCATTCTCATAAGCGTTCAAACGCAGCTCCTCCAGCTCGTTAAGTTCCAATAGTCGCTTCTCACCAGCCTCTTTGATATCGAAATTCAACCATTTGATAGCCCAATATGCCTTGTGTTCCAATTCAACGGGAAAGTGGCAAGACTTCCCATATACCAAATTATAAGGAGTGGTACCTATGGGAGTCTTGAATGCGGTCCTGTACGCCCAAAGAGCATCGTCCAACTTCATGGACCAATCCTTCCTCGTTCTAGAGACGGTCTTCTCCAAAATTGCCTTGATTTCTCTATTCGAGATCTCGACTTGTCCACTAGTTTGAGGGTGATAAGCAGTTGATACCTTGTGGGTTACCCCATACTTCGATAGAAGTGCTTTGAACTTCCGGTTGATGAAATGCGTTCCTCCATCGCTAATGATGATGCGTGGAGTTCCAAACCATGGAAAGATAGTTCTATTCAAGAACTTCACAACCACCTTGGCGTCGTTAGTGGGAGAAGCAATGGCTTCAACCCATCTAGAGACGTAATCAACTGCAAGGAGAATGTAGAGGTTTCCTCCGGAGGATGGGAAAGGTCCCATGAAGTCAATCCCCCATACATCAAAGATTTCCACTTCTTGGATGTTATTAAGTGGCATCTCGTTCCTCCTTGATAAGTTCCCTGTTCTTTGGCATGCATCACAAGAGACAACAAAAGATTGCACATCCTTAAATAATGTAGGCCAAAAGAAACCGGAACGCAATACCTTAGCGCATGTTTTATCGGTGCTAGCATGCCCCCCACAAGGAAGTGAATGACAATGCCTTATGACGCTATTAACTTCATCCTCCGGAATGCACCTTCGAAGCATCCCATCCGGTCCGCGCTTGAATAGCAGCGGCTCGTCCCAGTAGTAATGTCGTACTTCCTTGAAGAATCTTTTCTTTTCAGAGTACGTCAATCCGGGCGGTATCTCTTGGCAAACAAGATAATTCACAATATCAGCGTACCAAGGACCTTTATTATCAGAAAGTTTGTGGATGGAGTGCTCCACCAACAGTGGATGAATATCAGAGGAGGGAGTAAGAAATTTGTTATTCTTAGCAATCTCAGTTGACATCATCTCGCCATCGACCTCGGTCGAGGCGCATAAGCGTTGACCGAGATGTTCTTCGGTCGCCTCGCTCAGTCCAGAAAGTGCCTCGGTCGAGGTACTGCTACTGGATCCGAGACTGGAGATCTTCGTCTCCTGGATTAGCTTCTCAGTTTTAGCTCCTGGATCCTCTTCCATTGCCTTCAAGCTCCGTATATCTGCATCACAAGAAGCATCTATACCTTCCTCCATTAAACTGAAGCTAATAACTCTTTCGAGTGGATCGTTAATAAGGATAGAGCTCACCAATTCTCTTGATTCTTCTTCATCGTAGATGTTGAAGATATCATCAGTTAGTTGCTCCCCTTTCATGGCTGCAAGCAGCGCGAACTCCACCTCATCGCCACCAACGTTGAATTTCAACTTGGCGTTCTTGCAATCCACGTTGCAACCCGAAGTTGCTAGAAATGGCCTCCCGAGAATAATAGGAACAGGATAATCTGCGGGAATGTCAAGTACGACAAAATCTATGGGTAGATAGAAGTTACCTAACTTGACCGGAACGTCCTCCAAGATGCCCACGGGATGGGTAATGGAGCGATCCGCCATGTAAAGTCGAATCTTGACCGGTTTGGGCTCTCCAAGACCGATCTTCGTGCATAGCTCCAACGGGATGATGCTCACGCTGGCTCCTAGATCACAAAGGGCTTCACAAGTGACATCCCCAACTTGAATGGGAATACAAAATGAGCCGGGATCGCTCAACTTAGGTGGCATCTTTTCCTTCATGATTTTGATAAGCTCCGAAGATTTAGATGTCATCCTAACTTCACCAACATCCTCCAGCTTCCTCTTCCTTGATAAGATTTCTTTTAAGAACTTCCCATAGGCGGGCATACCTAAAATAGCATCAAGGAAAGGAATATTAATATGTAGCTTATTCATCAAGTCAAGAAACTTACCAAAGTGCTTGTCTAGATGTGCTCTGGCTCTGGACTGAGGGAATGGAAGTGGTGGTTTGTATGCAGGAGGTGGAACATAAGTTTCTGTCGTCCCTCCTGCTTTCTGTTGCTCCGCCTCGGTTGGCATCTCGGTCGAGGTGTTCTTCGACTGGATCTGGACCGAGGTGGTCTGCGTCGAGCGAGGTACTGGATCTGCAGTTTTAAGTCCACTCCTCGTCGTTATGGCCATGCACTGGCCCTTAGGGTTAGTTTCCGTCTTTGCTGGAAGCTTCCCTGGATCTCTTGGCGCTTCATTCGCCCTATTAGCAAGTTGTTGTTCGAAGGACTTTTGGGCCCTCGAAAATGAAGTCATAGAATTCTCCATAGCGCTAAGCTTGATCAAGATTGCCTCCAGAACTGCGTCTTTCTTTTCTGGCTGAGACGAACTTGATCCTTGCCCTTGGCTTTTCAATGGAGTAGAAGAAGAAGAAGAAGGGGGAGAGAGGAAAGGGTTAGAGGAATCATTAGAATTGGAGTTTGAATGATTGTTACCGTGATTTTGGTTATTCGCCCTCCAGTTGTTGCTATTGGATCCTCTATTGTTGTTGTTGTAGTTGTTGTTTCGGGGACCGTTGTTGTTGTTACGGTACCCGTTATTGTTGTTGTTCCTTTGCCCTTGCTCTTCCTTCTTAGTTTGAGCCATCAAGAGCTCCTTCAATTGCTTCACGTCATTCTTCAACGACGTGAGTTGATTGTTGTTGGATTGAGTCTCTTGAAAGTTGACTCTTTTAACTCCACCTTCAGCTCCTTGGTGGGTATATTTCTCCATGTGCAAGGCTTGCTTCTCAATGAAGTCCCAAGCCTCATCAATCGCCATGTCCATGAAGGTACCGGCGGAGAGTAGTTGGAGATTGAACTGGGTGCTTCCGTCCAGCCCTTTGAAGTAGATCTCCAAGAACTCGATCTTTGGAATCCCATGATGTGGGCAATCCAAGAGGATATCCTTGAACCGCTCCCAAGATTTGGACAAGCTCTCCTTGTCCTTCATAATGAAAGCATTGATCTTCCCTCTCATTTCAGCGGTGTTTGAGGGTGGAAAGAATTTGGTCAAGAATTCCGTGGTCATCTCCTCCCATGTGCTGATTTTTCCTGGAGGAAGAGATTGATACCAAGTAAGAGCTCTATCTTTTAAAGAAAAGTAAAAAGGTCTTAGCTTGTAGTTGTTATTCTCAATTCTGGGAGGTCGCAAGGTTTCCATCAAGATCTCGTAATTTTGAAGATGTTGATGCGGCGACTCTTTCTCTAGCCCTCCGAATTGGCATTGGCGAATCATGGCTAGAACTTGCGGTCGAAGTTCGTAGTCATGATCCGCTGGATCTCCTAGGTTAACTCCTGGACGCCTCAGTTGTTGATTAGGGTCCATCCTTTGACCTAGGGTTTGTGGGATTCCTGCAAGAAGAACATCTCGGACTGGCATCCGAGGCGGAAGTACATCGGCCGGGGCGTCAAGTACTAGAATCTGCCTCGGTCGCGGGTCAACTACTGGATCCTGCATCCGTCGAGGATTAACAGGAGGATCTTCCCTCGGTCGAAGTAGAATCTGGTCTCGTATGACTGCAATCTCAGCTTCGATTGCTGTAGTCTTGGTGCGATTCTCTTCTTTCTCTTGCCTGAGTTCTTCCTTGCTGAGGCGTAGCAGCTCTAGCGCCTCTTTCAATTGGGCCGCAAGATCGCGATCGTCTTGTTGGGCCATCTTCGCTTCTCTTAAGCGTCGCTTGTAAGTCTTTTCTGGTTCGGGATCGTAAGGAACGATTTCCTTCCCAGCGCGGGTTCTTCGCATATACCTAAGAAAGAACCTGCAAAAGTCGTCACTCAAGTAGAGTGGTTAGATGAAACGGGGCAAGCGCCCCAAGAGCAAACCGTACCGGCTCGGTCTAGACCAAGTCCCCGGCAACGGCGCCAAAAACTAGTTCGCTCCAAACGGTGTGTGCAAGCTTTAAATTTATAACCCTAGACTTAAGCTTAAAACAAGGATGCGAACCCGCAGTGTACGGGTCAATCGTAGTAAAAGCAAGAAAATTCCAGGGGTCGATCACAGGGACTCGGTGAAACAAAGTCAATACGGTGTGCTTATGTCAATACTAACCACAAGAGCGATTAACACAATCAAAGATGAATAAGAAGTCAATAAAGCAAACATGCAATTCTAGGGATTAAAGAATCTAGTTGTGGTTCCAACTCAAGATCTATAGATAAGCGGACAAAGCTGAGATTTTTGCGTGGGGAAGGTGTTACTAAAGTGGAGTAGATCACCGGGTAAGTCTCACTACTCGTTAATCCAAAACCGTAACTCCTATTACCGGGTAAGTCTCAAGGAATCAAGATAAAGAACTATAACCTCAAACTAACACACCATCTAAGGGAATAGAATCAACCTTTACCGGGTAAGTCTCAGGCTAACTCACAAAGATGGGATGGAAGCACACTCAAACCCCAATAAAGGATAAACCTTTATTACCTACACTTATGATCGTTGGTACACAAACTAAGGAATTACCGGGTAAGTCTCATCCTAAGCTTGCTTTGAACCAGGAAGGTGTAATAAGAATAGGATTTAGCAAACTCTAACACTTAACTCTCAGTTTAGGATTGGATAAGTCACCTCGGTCAGAAGAATTCCACCCCGGCCGAGATGTTCATCAACCGAACGAGATGCTTAGGGTTAAGGTTAAAGACTCGAACTTCCAGGATCCTACTGGAATCTAAGATTATTCTATCATTGTTTTCCCCACAACCTTCAGCCAATCACCCTAAAATCACACAAGGAAATTAGCCACTCATCATCATAATGAAAGTATTAAAATATATGGGAAGAAAGTGAATATTTGAACAAAGAAGAATTTAATGAAAAGACTTCAATAACTGAATCAAATATCACAACAAAGCGTTCCTTAGATAATAATCCAAAAAGACAAGACAACAATTGAGGGAATTGAAGACAATCTTACAAAACCCTCCAAAAAGCTATAAAAGCTATAGACTTCAATCTTCCTTCAACCTTCAAAAAGGTTCTTCGAAAACTCCCAACTAGAGTAGGCTGCTGCTGCTGCGTGCTATAAACCCTGATCGACGGTATAGCGTGATGTCGGAATTGTGGAAATCCAACCCTTTTTATAGGAAAATAACTCTCCAAAGATAATAAATCTTAGAAAGATATTTTCCCATAAATATAGGTAAAATATATGATTCTGCATATCTCCTTCCTTCCAGGAGCCAAGCCCAAAAATATAAGATCACTTTCCAAATTTAAAAGATCTCATCCAAGAATAAAATATTCTCGCCGCATCCTAGGTGTTCGCCTCGGTCGAGTCGGCGTCTCTGGATCACCTCGGTCGAGGTGAATCTCTGGTCAACCGAGGTGAGTCATAACTGAATGTGAAATCTCTCAAAACTGGTCCAAAGTAAATCTTTAATCCAGGGCTATGCTTCCTGGATGTAGCTCCAAATGACTCATGACTCCTTTTGCTCCTTTTTGATGCAAAACGTACCATTTTACCTGCAATTACAACAAAACTAGGTGTAGACCTCGATTCTCGCAAAGGTAGATGAAATGGTAGTAAAATCACATAATGTACATACAAACATGCAGATTATGAAAGATAGAACGTCCAAACAAACCCCAAAATATAGATTATAATTCATGCTATCAGAAATGAATTACTAAACGATTTTCCGTTATTTATATCGAAGACGATAATTTTGTTTTAGCGAAATCGATAATTATCCTTTAACCGATCCATAGGCGGGTTGAACCCACTTCTTCAAACTTCTCGAGGTTGGAATAAGAAATTTGGAATATTGTAGGGATAATTATTCCGCAACTACCTCGGAAACCGTGTATTCCTAAGGTGTCTTTCTTAGCCGCTAAGAAACGAAATAGCGACTCTTTTTGCCGTTTTGCCTTTCCATGTTATTTCATATCTAGGACATGTCCGATGTCCTAATCATTTCTCTCAACTGCATTTTTATTAATTGAAGCTCCCAAATTATCCAAATAATACCGGATGGTAAAAATAATTACCTCGGGAAAAAAGTGAAGAATTCTCCGTAAGTCCAAAATTACGCCAGGAACATAATGGTGGGATGAACTCATCACTTACGTACCCTTCGTGAGTTATGTGTCAAAAACTATCAATGATTAAGTTAATCAAAATTATTTAGAATTCAAAAATCCTAGCTCTTACAATTTCAAGGTCTTGAAGATCCGTTTCAAGGTCTTGAGATTGTTCTCCGACATCCTGAATTTGTTCTTGCATATTCTTTTCTTGAGCCTTAGGATCTTCCTCACCATCAGAATTATGATCTCCATCTGCAAAACTTTCACTCAAAGTACGTACCATCATTGCTTTAATCAAAAATAACATGAATACTTTCTTCAACAATTTTGATACGTCTATTATAAACTCGATAAGCTTTTCTATTTGAAACATATCCAATAAAGACAACTTCATCACTACGTGCATCAAACTTTCAAATGTTGTCTTTGCCATTATAATGGACAAAACACGTACATCCAAATGGTTTAAAATATGTAATATTAGGTTTTCGTCCCTTAAAGAGTTTGTAAGGAGTCATTCTCAAAATAGGGCGAATTAAGCATATATTTAAGATGTACTTGACCCTGTTAACAACTTCAGTCCAAAAATTTTTCGGCAAACTATTTTCTAAAAGCATAGTCCTAGACATGTCCTCTAGGGTGCGGTTCGTACGTTCCACAACCCCGTTTTGTTGAGGTGTTCTAGGAGATAAAAAGTTGTGTGAAATACCATATTTTGCACAAAACAAATCAAACTTGAGTTGGTCAATTCTATACCATGATCGCTTCTAATAGAGACGATAGGTAGGTTTTTCAAAGTTTGCAACTCCTTACAAAGTTTTGAAAACTCAAACAAAGTTTTAGATGTTTCCTGTAAGAAGGAGATTCATGTAAACACAGAAAAATCAACCACAATGACAAGGATGTAATGTTTTCCCTTGGGAGATTTGACATGTATAGGACCACATAAACCGATATGTAAAAGTTCAATGGGTCACAAGAAGAACGTACAACCTTGTTTGCTTTGAACGAACCTCTTGTTTGCTTACCTTGTGTCCAAGCCTTACATAGTTCATTAACCTTGAAGTTTAGGTTTGGTAAACCACGTACCAAATCCTTTTAATGAAGTTTCTTCATCGTATGTATGCTTACGTGACCAAGTCGTCTATGCCAAAACCTTGGATTGTCAGTCAAGGCCTTGAGATATGTTAGTCTTGTTCCTGAAACTTGGTTAGTGCTCATTGAATAAACATTGTTACATCTAGGAGCAGTAAGCACGAAATCACCCGATAACTTATCTTGAACTTCACGTCTATCCGAATCAAAAATCAACTTGTTGTCTTTATCACATATTTGAGAGATGCTAAGCAAATTGTAGTTTAAACCGTCAACAACAAAAACATCATCAATAAAGTTAGACGAATTATAACCGATTTTCCCACTTTCAATAATGTTACACTTTCCATTATCACCAAGCGTAATGGTTCTAGGTGATTGCTTCTTTAAATCTGAAAACAGTAAGCTTTTTCCACTCATAAATCTTGAGCAACAACTATCTAATACCCATTTATGCTCCTTAACCTTGGTGATATCTTGCAAAACAGAAAACTTTAACCTTTCCGGGTAGACAAAATGGCATATTTTGGTCCATATTCAAGTTCAATCATGTTTGGTAGTCTAGTACATTTAGGAATCCATATTTGCTTAACTTGTTTCCTTAGACATAGAGGATAAGTGTTTCTCATGATGTAGGGATCAATTCTTCTATATGGACATGTTGATTTTACGTGACCCTTTTTAAAATAATAGAAACATGTGGGCATGGGTGAACTTCTTTTAGCTTTAACAAAAGTGGTAGTTGTTTTTCTAGGAAAAGTCATGTGAACCGATACCACTCTTATTAAGAGAGGATTGTTGCTCACCCATCATCTTTCCAAGATTAGCTTTCGTATGAGTGTATTGAATAAGTGCAGCCTTCTGGTCTCTACACGTCACAATTAGATCAACCTTCTCTTTCTCTAGATTAATATAATCTTGATGTAGAGAAGAGAGATTGCCCTTGAGAATCGCATTTTCCGATTCCAAGGCCTTTATATTGTCATCAAGGTCTAACTTTTCTATGTTGAGATTTTCAACTTCCAAAGACAATTCACTTACTCATTTCTCTTGTTTGAGAAGCTTTTCTCTTAAGGCAATTATCTTAACCCTATGTCCTTTATCACAAATAATAATGTCTTTGAGGAATTGTGTGAGTTCTAGGTTGGATTGCGACATAATAGTACTTACCACATCATCAACATAGAAGTTTGGATCCTCTTGATGATCTGTCATTAAGAACAAGTTTGTTTGGTCCTTTTCGCCTTCTGACTCATTTGTTGAATAAGAGTCACTCCACGATGCTACCATAGCCTTCTTCTTTCGATCATTCTTCTTAAAGTTGTTCCTCTTATTTTGTGGACAATCCTTTACGAAATGATCTATTTCACACCATTCAAAATAAGTCAATACTTTAGTTTTCTTATTAGGGTTAGAAAGCTTACCACGAGGTCTTGATGATCGTGGATATTCTTTGTGGTTTGCGAATTGCTTCATCATTTGAAGATTTCTTACATGACCTCTTGAAATCAAGGAGAATGGATCTTCCTCATTATCATCACTCTCTTCATCATCCGATGGCATGTCGTCCTTCTTGGATCTTAGGGCAAGATTTTTTGTGTTTGATGGGAGCTCTCCATCTTCTTCACCAAAAACCATATCAAGGGTGATAATCTTTCCAAGAATGTCGTCGTGAGGTAATGTAGTGAGATTCTGACCTTCTTCAACAACGGTCACTTTTGGTCCCCACTTAGCTTTAGGTAAGCTCCTTAGTACTTTCTTTACTTTTTCTTCATTTGTGAAGACCTTTCCAAGTAAATCAAGATTGTTCACAATCTCAGTGAATCATGTGAACATCTCTTTCACCGTTTCATTTGATTTCATCTTGAATAGCTCATATTCCTTGAAAAAGATGCTTATCTTTGTCTCCTTGACTTGACTTGTTCCTTCGTACGTAAATACTAGTTTGTCCCATATTTCCTTTGCACTCTTGCATGATGAGACACGGTTGAATTCATTTGCATTCAATCCACAATACAGAAAATTCAGGGCCTTCTAATTCATTGATACACTATCCAAGTCTGTTTGAGTGAAGTAGCTTCCTTCTTCTCGACTTGGACTCCTTCGACCATGGTGGTTGGGATCCTAGGGCCAACTTGAATGACGCTCGATAGTTCCATGTTCTGATCAATAATAAACATTTGTATTAGTACTCTCCAATGGGTAAAGTTTTTACTGCTGAAAAGTGGTGGTCGAGATGTGGATCTTCCTTGAGCAAATATGGTATCACCTACACAGTTCATGATTAGTCTCATTGATAGTTAAATCAATATACGTGAGTCTAGCTCTGATACCAATCGAAGAACCGTGTAAGTGAATAATAAGGATATAAATACTATAGAAGGGGGATTGAATAGAGTATGAGAACTTTTCGCAATATCGTATATCAAAGCATTGAAACTAATCTCAAGACCTTGAAGTCGATCTGTACGCTTAGTGACAAAACTAGTTCTCAAGGATTTGAAAGGGATTTCAAGACCTTGACTTCGAAACCTGCAAAATATAGTTTGTCACAATTTAAGCGATAGAAAGTGCGGAATTGAAAATATCGACACGACGATATGTTTACGAAGTTTAGCTCTAATAGCCTACGTCTCCTTCCTAGAGTTTCTCGACCCTAGGATCTAACTATCTATTATCTTCTCAAAGAGTCCTAGATACAAACTAGAAGAAATCCGCTTCTTCTCTCAATGTAGCATCAGTGCTACGATCTAGTTAACTCTACTCTAGTAATAATAACCTAGTTACTTCGTGTTCCCCTCAAAGCGTGCGTGCAAATAAGTTTTAATTATATAAAACTGAAATTAAGCAAAAGCGAACCCGTATTGTACTGATCGGCGTAGTAAAGCAAGAATTCCAGAGTATCGAATTCAGGGATTTGGTGAAAAAAAATCAGTTTCAAGTAATCGAGCAATCAAAAGTGTAGAAGCTTTGCAATTAATTGGGAAAACAACAACCCTAAAGATCCAGGTGTCTAATTGTGGCACTCGATTCAAGATATACTATAGATATAAGGACAAAGTCGAGATTGCAAAGGTATAACTAAAGTAAGTTAATGTACGGTGAAGTTCCAAAACCCTATTATGTCTAACCCAAAGACTCTCTCTATAAAGGTTGTTGAGGCTGCAATATAGAAAAGATCAAAGGAGAAGAATGTAACACCCCAAATTCTAAGAACTCGGGGAACTACTGGTTAGGACCTCACAATGGGTCCCAACCTTAGTTTGACAACAATTTTACTAGGATCTTACAACAAGCCACAAAAGTATTAAAAACATTTGAAAACTTTAAACAATATATACATGAAAAATATATATCAGCCTTACAAATCAAAGGTACTAAAACGACGCATATGAAGTATATAAGACAACCTCGTCCCCAACTAAATGAGTACGTGGACCCGGCTGACCATTCTCTCCGGATCTCTCTACAACTGTCTTAACCTGCAAGGCATCTACAAGCGGTATAAAAGCGTTAGCTAACATTCTATGCATAAGTAAAAAGGTAAAAGCACAAACACACAACATACACAATCAACATGCAACACTCAATCCTTTTATTATCTTTAATTAGGTGATAGGTCATTACTAATGATACTTATTTTGTGACACGAGGGATTCCCAAACCTCGCCCCTGTCCCCGTTTACCAACGCGGAATGGTACTAATGCATCTGACCGTCTACCGGACTGGGCTGGTCGTAGGGAACCTCCTAGACTCTCGCAAGAGCTAGGCAGATGATGTCACGACCCGGTATCATACACTTGGGTCAATTACGTAAATAATAAAGTTGGCCTAATCCGGTTTCGTTGTTTATCATAACTAACAAACACCACTCATACACATTACACTCATACCAGAAGCCAACTAAGTAAGTCCGTGGACTTACCTGAATCAGATCTCGACTCTCTTAATCACAACTCAATCTGTAACTGTATAACTCGGTTGCCTGTCAAAGGAGACAAGTGTGTCAGCACACTTTCTTGGTAATTAGAAGTCTAAGACTTCTAAGGTAGTAGGTCCTATTAGAACATAATTTAATACAGTACCAATTTATGGTAAAATGACTATTTTACCCTTGGTCCCGAAACTTTCAAAAATTCCATAATTCAATCCTAAACTCTTATTTGAGACTAACAAGTCATATTCTAACTCCTAAAGATGATTTTGGTTACAACTGGCAACTTACCCATTTTCCTATTTTCGGTAAGATCGTTAAGGTCCAACTTCGGCATCAAATAAGAAATTCGAATAAACTTATAAAAATTCCGAAATAATTCCCTACGTCATCTATGATATCCCATCTACTCATAGGAGAAAGAATTTCTTAAAAATGTTAAAGCATCACTTCTACAAAAATTTCTAAAGTTGGTTACAACACTTAACAAACAACACACTGTCTTAACTTTGAAAAATCATAACTCCTAAACTACTCGCTAGATTTATCCCAAAATTTGATATGTTCTACTATAAAATTATATCTATAATATATCCAAAATTCAGCCGTAAAGGAGATCAAAATCCTATTTAAAACTATCTCACAAAACCGAATTTCAGCACAACAGAAAAACTGCTGACAACTCAATCTTTGAAAAATCATAAATCCCAAACCACTCGCTGGATTCCTCTCAAATTTTAATATGTTCTACAACAATATGTCAACCATATCATATCCAAAATTCAAGCCCAACGGAGATATAGAGATTATTCAAAATCATCTCACAAAACAGCATCACTTGCTGTTTTCCCCAACACTCAGCACATATATAAAAGCTGCATGAGGCGGCAACTTTGGAACACAATAACTCTCAAACCGTAACTCCGATTCTTCCCAACTTTTAACACGGTAAACTATGTATATCTATCTATGATCTATCAAAAATTCAACGGTGGATCTTCAACCAATCTCTGTAACATTGGTCCACAACAGTGACCATTTCTCACTTACAAAACTAAGGCTTAAAACGAGTTTTTCTCTTCCATTTCTAGGGGTAATCTGACCTACTTTCATTGTCATCCAATGATCCTAGTTTGGATGTTCTAGGAGGCCTCAACAAAGCTTTCTTACTACCCTTCTACTTCCCTAGTTTGATCTCTCTTCACAACAACACTAACACAATTTTAAACCGATGCAACACATTTCTACATACATCTAGAAGCCAAGGCTGAACTGGGGAAGAGAGAAGGAAGAAGGGTTTGCTCTCTTACCAAAGGAGGGTTGCTACTACTGTCAAGGGTGTAGGGAGAGCTCGCCACTGGTGACAGCCGGTTGAAACGTTCCTTAATGTCACTACAGGAAGGGGAACCGACTGAGGCTGTTGTGGCTACGTTGCTGCACACTATTGTGCCCTAGGCGGTTGATGGTTGTGTGCAGGAGCAGATCCAGTGTGAGAGGTAAGCAATAGGCAAGGAAACAGAAGGGTCAAGGGAGGGCATTTACCTGGTTGAACACGTGCATAGAGGGTCGTTGCAGTGTCCTTGTTTTTGTCGAGTAGGCTAACACCCAGGGTTGTAGCTGTGCTGAAGGGGTTCCTCCACTTGCTGGCTCCTTTCTTGGTGAGTTTTTGTGCTTGAGGACAGTGCTGAACGTATGCAGAAGGGGAGATGTCGTGCGAAAGGCGGAAACAGAAGGGGGTAAGAAGAGGCGTTCGGGAGTTACCAATCTTGTAGCGTCTGAACGGTTGCTCTTCCAGGTGGGCTGTAATGAAACGCAACAAGGCTGGGCCTGCACAAGGGAGGAGTATGTTGCGTTAATTACGGAAGCTGTTACAAAATAGATCTCCAGCTCAGCACACGTAAAAGGGGAGGTAGGTTTGCTGCTCGATGGGCCGGCATCCGCTGGGCTTCTGGCTGGCGTCTTGGGCTGGATTAGAGAAGTGGGTTGGCGCTGCCCTGGCTGAAGCAGAGGAAGAGTGGGCTGCGAACTGGGCTGAAAACAAGGAAGTGATAGTGGGCTGAAAGAGTTGTCTTGGCTTTGTCACAGCCTTGTCAAAACGTGTTCTGGCCTTGTCATGGTCTCGTCTCAGCCTTGTCATGATCTCGTCTAAAGTCATCGTTACGAATTAATTATAAGAATTAGGGTTTGATATAATTCTATCATTTTATGTGAATTAAATTCTACATAAAATGATAAATAATTATAAGAATTAGGATTTGATATAATTCTATCATTTTATGTGAATTAAATTCTACATAAAATGATAAATAATTATAGGAATTAGAGCTTGATATAATTTTATCATTTTATGTGAATTAGCTTCTACATAAAATGATAAAATTTGTGAATAAAGAATTGCTAGATAGAATGGAAAACCGTCAACGGCTCAAAGTCCGATTTGATTCGGAATTAAACGGAAATAAAAATTTCGGATATTACATCAGTACCCCCTTAAAATAAGTTTCGTCCCAAAACTTAGGACAAGGTACTTAATTAAACGACTTCCATAAATAAACTGGTCTGTCCTAGTCTCACTAAATTTTTATTCGTTTCCTAAACTTCTCTAACCCTATCAAAGCGTAACGAAAAAAAAAACCGGTCGTTACATCAGATCCCCCTCAAAATAAGTTTCGTCCCGAAACTTAGGGTAAGACAATCCGGATCGGCCTTTAAGGCACCAAATGGGTGTGTTTGATCACTACACAAAAGTCTCGTCGTTTCCACATCTAAGTTTCCCGCACATCAAGATTACCAAAAACACACATCATTGACTAAGCACTCAATCATGAAATAAACAAGCAATCAAACAATATCACACATACAAGGTCAAGCTCTAACTCGTCACTCCCGAGGTTACAACTATCGCTACATGGGTCTTTGAAAGGTTACATCTCTTACTATCTCCAATCTTAGGTTGTCTTATCGGATTTTCATAAAACCACTAAATCTTAAATCTTTTCAGGTACTTAGATCACAAGCGTATGTTACCACGTTCTAGAGTGGTTACCGGATGTCTCACCGGTATCATCCGGCTCAACTGTCTAATCCTCTAATCTGATGACCTAACTCGTGTCTAGTAGGTATCTCTCCAACTGAAATTCTCAAACTCAGTTCCCAAACTTAGTCTCCGTGGAAAACTGAAGTTCTAGATCCTTTGATGACCCTACGGAAAATGATCTATTCAACTTTCTTCTCTTCGTTATGACCACTTGCTTTGAGTCATCTGAAAATGTTCTGTCTACACAATCCGGTCAAAGGTCTTCGACATCCACCAACACTTACCAAGTGCTCAATGCTCTTCGTATCACGACCCACTTGGTCTTGTCTTTTAATATTACTCAATCATCATGTTCCTCAGGTACGGAATCGTCACCGTTACCCTTTTCAGGTCTAACACTCGAGACAACTAAAAATAAAATCTAGTGGTCATCCTCTTTGTTCACCTGACATTATTATATTATTTACAGATCTCTAATATATCGTTTGCTCAAACTTAGGTTTATCACGCATTTTCCAAGATCTTAAGTGACCTAGAATACGTCCGGAATGATGGTATTAGACACAAAGTGATCTCCTAACACTGTTATTTGACCATGACTACTCAATAATTGTTAACATACCATCAGTAGTGCACTCTTTTCTCCACCATGGTTATCAGACCGATAATATCCCTCTGATTTAAAACGCAACTAGGCTTTGTTACAATATAATGTTACACATAAAATCTACTCCGAGAATGCTTTCTTAAGACTAGTTACTAGGTTGTTGTTCGCTCCAAACGGTGTGTGCAAGCTTTAAATTTATAACCCTAGATGTAAGCTTTAAACAAGGATGCGAACCCGCAGTGTACGGGTCAATCGTAGTAAAAAGCAAGGAATTCCAGGGGTAGATCACAAGGACTTAGTGAAACAAAGTCGGAATAGGTAAGCTTTAGCAATTACTAACCACAAAAGCAATTAAAACAGTCAAAGATGATAAAAAGTCAATAAAGGAAATATGCAATTCTAGGGATTAAAGCATCTAGTTGTGGTTCCAACTCAAGATCTAAAGATAAGCGGAAGAAGCTGAGATTTTTGCATAGAGAAGGTGTTACTAAAGTGGAATAGATCACCGGGTAAGTCTCACTACTCACTAATTCCAAACCATAACTCCTATTACCGGGTAAGTCTCAAGGAATTAAGATAAAGAACTAAATCCTCAAACTAACACTCCCACTAAGGGAATAGAATCAACCTTTACCGGGTAAGTCTTAGGCTAACTCACAAAGATGGAACGAAAGCACACTCAAACCCCAATAAAGGATAAACCTTTATTACCTACACTTATGATCTTAGGTAAATAAACTAAGGAATTACCGGGTAAGTCTCATCCTAGGCTTGCATTGAACCAGGAAAGGTGTAATAAGAATAGAATTTGGCAAACTCTAACACTTAACTCTCAGTTTCGGATCAGATAAGTCACCTTGGTCAGCCAAATTCCACCCCGGCCGAGATGTTCATCGACTGAGCGAGATGCTTAAGGTCAAGGTAAAGACTCGAACTTTCAAGGTCCTACTGTGATTAAGATCATTCTATCATTGTTTTTCCCACAACCTTCAGCCAATCAGCCTAGAATCACACAAGGAAATTAGCCACTCATCATCATGAAAGTATTAATCAAATATATGGGAAGCAAGAGAATAATTGAAGAAGAAAACCTTAAGAGAAAGGCTTCAATAACTGAATCAATTATAAAACCAACAAGCGTTCCTTGGATAGAAATCCAACAAGACAAACAACAAAGAAGGGAATCTAAGATGATCTTACAAAAACCCTTCAAAAAGCTATAAAAGCTATAGACTTTCTTCCTTCAACCTTCAACAATGTTCTTCAAATCTCCCATCTGGAGTATGGCTGCAGCGGATGCTCTGAACACAATCGGTGGTATGCGGGGTATGCAGCGTGTCGGATTTGTGGGAAATCCGACCCTTTTTATAGGAAAATTACCCTCCAAAGATAAGATATCTTAGAAAGATCTCTTCCCATAAAAATAGGTAAAATATATGATCTATCTTATCTTCTTCCTTCCAGAAACCCAGCCCAAAAATATAAGATCCTCTTTCCAAAGACAAAAGATCTCAGCCAAGAATAAAATATTCTCGCCGCGTCCCAGGTGTTCGCCTCGGTCGAGTCGACTCCTCTGGATCACCTCGGTCGAGGTGACTCTGTAGTCAACCGAGGTGAATCACAACTGAATGTGAAATCTCTCAAATCTGGTCCAAAGTGAATCTTTAATCCATGACTATGCTTCCTAGATCATTCCTTAAGTTCCTGAATGTAGCTCCAATGACTCCATAGCTCCTTTTGCTCTTTTTTAATACAAAACGTGTCATTCTACCTACGATTACAACAAAACTAGGTCTAGACCTCGATTCCCGCAAAGGTAGATGAAACGACTATATAATCACATAATATATATACAAACATGCAGATTATTGAAGATAAAACGTCTAAACAGGTCCCAAAATATAGACAATAATTCGTGCTATCAGTTGCAAGTATGCTCTTGTCGCTTCTCTTTCTTAGGTATCTTCGACTCAGGATGGTAGTTACTCACTTTGAGCTTTCTAGTGCAGGCCATGCACAATCATAGATCACTCTAAGAGAATACTTCATGGAATTTAAAATCAAAATATGATCAAAACATTTTATAAATATAGGAAAGTTGTTCATCTTTGCATAAAATCATAGAATGCATAATAAATCATATTTATCGAAATTAATCATGTATAATCCAGTTTAAACCACTAAGTCAATCAACAAGCTCGAGGTCTCAAGGGCTTCCCAAAAGAAAGGTCAAGGAACGTGTAGGGTAGGGATGTATGTAAGGTAATGTGGTGCTAGAATCCGGGAAAAGGATATCACTTCACTTTCACTTTGACTTTCAACATCTTCCACCAATAAGCTTTGCTTATTTCACATTTTTTTCTTTTTTTACTTTACTTTTTGGGATGCATGGACAGAGGTGTACAATAACCGAAGCCTAGAAAATCAGCAATCATCAATTTCTTGAGATGCATCAAACCCTTGATGCACATACCATGACCCCTTAGGAATATCGCTCAATCCGACTTTGGCAAGACACAAAACCCGGCTATGTGAATGGTGCCGAGTTACTCATCATCATGATTGACTTCCCCAAACCTATTTATTCCTTTCTAACACTTTCACTTCCAGCCAACTTCTCAACTTTTACTTCACTTGCTTTCACCACTTTGCTTGCTTCCAAATTCCCGGATAGGTAAAGGGAGGCAAAAATGTATATGAGGGGCTAAGCATGATCAAGAAGAAGAAGAGAGAAGAATGAATTGCCTTGGTCTTTCCAGGAAGAAAGTGAGAGAACTTATCTTGTGGCGTCAACCTTCAAATTCAACATAATTTGGGTAAAAGCAAAGTATTAAACATGCCAAAAAGTTCAAACAAAGCATTTAGCAACTTAAACATATCATAAAACCTTTCGAACATATAAAGATTTCAAAACCAGTCAACAAACAAGATCTTCACTGAAATCATATCCAGATAAGAAGCACAAAACGTTTCGAAAACTCTCAGTTAAACCACCTCGGTCGAGGTGTAATAGGTCAACCGAGGTGAAGTACCTCGTTCGGCCAGAACTGTCCCGGTCGAGGTCAAAAAATTCCTTGCTTTTTTTCCTGTCCAGTTTTTGACGTTTTTTCAATCAAATAACCTTTATGTATGCATGCAATCTCAGATAAATACATAGAAGCAAAATTAAGCATAAATATCCGATAATGTCGAGTCATACATCACATAAGTCATAAAATACATAAACACCCCATACTTGGGACACACTGTCCCAATGGGTCAAAATAAGTCTAAAGAAAATAAAGTACTCACCGGACAAAGCTGAGCTGCATAATAAATAAGAAAGAAAATCCTGCAAGCTCTCAATAATCACGATCCGGTGGTGGTGGTGGTGGCATGTATGGATACCGGGATGGGTCAAATGGATATCCCATAGTCTGCTGAAACTAGATCTCTATCATCTGACGCTGATAGTGCTGTCCCTCTAGCATCTGATGAGTCCAGCGGTCGATCTCTCGATGCTGGGCGTCAAACCTCTGATAGATGTCCACAGTAAGGGCATCATAGGAGTCTATCATCTGATTCGTCAGATCATCGATCTGACGGTGAGCCTCGGGATCTCTCTGTCGGCGTGCCCTATGCCTAGCATGGCGCACTAGTGATGCAGCCGGCGCGGTATCAGTCTCGTCATCGTCCAAATCGATGACTGGCGCACTCGTCCCAGCAATATCAGTCCCTGTATCCATAGGAACTCCACCATCGCTATCATCATCATCATCAGCATCCTCTACCTCATCCTCCTCAGCTGGTGCAGTTGCTGCCTCTCTCGCATCCTCCATCAGTGGGATCCAAGCAGTTTGCCAGTAGTGAGGATCATATACTGAGAACTGGGGTGACCATCTGATCCCCTGGGGTGCAGTCGGCTCCCATGGCATCGCAACATATGGCGTAGTAAGTCCTCGGGGAACCAGTATCCTCCGAGTGATCATCTCTTGAAGCCCTAGCGGCTTGGCAACCACCACCATAGTACAAGCTCTGAGGTCCATGTCCTGGCAACTCGCTATGTGTTCGCCACTTAGCGTGCGTGCAAATAAGCTTTAAATTTATAAAACTAGAATCAAGCAAGCGAACCCGCAGTGTACGGATCGATATAGTTGAGCAAGAATTCCAGAGTATCGAACACAGGGATTTGGGGGGAACAAATTCAATTATAGGTTATCAAGCAAATAAATGTAAGAAGCTTTTCAAATATTGGGAAAAGAACAATCCTAAAGATCCAAGTATCCAGCTGTGGCAATCGATCAAGATGTACTAATGATATAAGGACAGAGTTAAGATATGCAATGGTATGCTAATGTAAGGTAATCGTACGGTGAAGTTCCAAAAACCTTATATGACTCACCTACAAGACACTCTCTATAAAGGTTGTTGAGGCTTCAATATAGAAAGGTTCTAAAGGTAAGAATTAATGTCAAATACCCATACTTGTAATCCAAGGATCAAGACTAACTTAACCGATTAAGGTTATGACACTCGGAATCGAGGTAGAGGTTGTTGAGGCTTCACTACCACCTAGAAAAGGCAAGCCAAGACTAAGTTAAAGCAAATCTTTAACTTTGGATTAAAGTAAAAGCAAGTTCGTAACTTAACACAAAATTACGGCTAGTTCTTGAGTTCCACGGACGTGGAAGCTCAAGAACAGACCGTGGATTAGGGTTATCGGCGATTCTCTCTAACTCTCAGGGTCCAATCTGTTTACGATCGATCTATCATCATCTAAGCCACAACTATCAACCCTTCACCTTCGAATTGTTAAGGGTTTTTAGCCAACAATAGTCATATTGATACCAAATTCAAGGGTTAAAAGAATAAAAGATGAAAACTTCCGAAAACCTTCAATAACCTTCAAATCAATCTCAAAGTCACAATCAAGAACAATAATCGTCACTAAATTCGGAATAACACAAACAACACAAATTTTAGATAAGAAGGAAGAACGGGATGTCAATCCGTCTTCTAAATCAAACCTAAACAGGAAGCGAAATCTCCTTGCGAAAAATCTTCCGAATCTTCGATCTTCCGTCAACCGGAAATCACAATAGCAATGTGCCCAAATCTCTCAAACACAACTTCCGCCAAAATTTGAAATTAGGGCAAATCCAAACGCAAGTGTAAGATGCGTCTATACGTAAGCGAAGGTGACGGAATCTCTCTTCGTCCGTCCTTTTATAGTGTAAGATAAAATATCGGCCCGGCCCAATCTTGTAAAAGATCGTGGCTTAAAGTGTGGCGAAAAAGATCGCCAAGATCACGGTCGTGGAAGGGTTCCACGGCCATAATTTAGAGCGTGGAAATCAACACGGTTTGAACCATCTTCTCCACGGCCGTGGAAGTTACTAGAATGAACCACGCTTCCCTTGCTAAGGTTCCACGGCCGTGGACTTGAACGTGGAAAGTAGTACGGCCGTATTTTAGAGCGTGGTTTAGGGCAAGAACGTGATTCTCCCTTAGCTCCGTGCATCCTTCAAGTTGGCACTCCCTTAGCTCCTAGGAATGTCCTCAATTCATGGACATGCTCAATCAACTCCATCCTTGCTCAATTCCGTTCGGAAATAGCTCTCAATTTCCTAAAATCAACATAAAGCTTGTGTAGATCTCTATATCGACATTATAGACAAACTAGCTCACAAATGCATTAAGCTCAATCAATGACTATCAATATAGATCAAATACACTTAGAAAACGTGCCTAAAATATCACAATATTTCATGCTAACAAATAACCCCATACTTGCCACTTGCTTGTCCCTAAGCAAGGTCTTTCAAAAGCTTTAAAACACAAGTTAGGATGAAATATGTGTACCTTCTCAAAGCAATACTTCTTTTTGATGAATATGCTTTCTAATCAATAGATCATTCTCAAATCTTGCTTCAATCGTTTATAAGACTTTCATACACTTAATCAAAGAGTAAAGAGTAAAGAAAAATCATGAATCAATCAAACTTCCATACAAACATCATAACCTTCAAACATTATCAAAATCAATCATAAGAAACTTCGATTTAGATCACCAAGTCATATAACATTCTTTTGATCTTAAGGACTTTCAAAGAAAAAGGTCTAGAATGTGGAAAGGGAAGGAAACTTTAAGGAATGTGGTGCATGAATCCGGGAAAGTGGATAACTACTCTTTCTTCTTCTCTTGCGGTTCCCGCAACACCTTCAACTTAGAGCTTCGCTCTCTTCTTTTCATTTTTCTACTTTACTTTTGGAGTTATGGATAGAGGTGCACAAAAACCGAAGCCTAGGAGATTGGCGTTTCTCAATTTTTATGAGATGCCTCAAACCCTTAGCGCACATACCATAATCCGCTAGGAATATCGCTCAATCCGACTTTGGCAAGACACAAACACCCGGCTATGTGAATGGTGCCGAGTTACTCATCATCATGATTGACTTCCCCAAACCTACAATTTCTCTCTATTCTTTTGATTGCAAATAATTGCTTTCAAGGCCATCCCACATCAAACATGCCAATATCAATCAACTCCTCCAAATTCCCGGATAGGTAAAGGAGGCCATAATTTCAATGAGGGGCTAAATGATCAAAGAAAGAAGAAAGAAAAATTGAATTGCCTTAATCATCTCAACAAGAAGCATAAGAACTTATAGTGCGATTTCAACTTTAATTTCTCAACATGATTTAGGTAACATTCATCACATTATGAAACTTGCAAAAGAGGTATAATCAATTCATTCAGTTTCTTTTCAATTCACTATTCGTTTAAGCATGCAATTGTCATCAAACTCAATTCACAAGTAGTGATTATCATAGAAATCATCTCAATTCCTTAGAAGCACAAAATTTTCGAAATTTTTCAATTTTTATGGGTTTTTCAAACTCTTTTTCATGCAATGCAATAATGAAACGTGCAACAATATAATGAACATGCAAGATAGTCTCGATAGAAGCAATCATAGTGAGTAAGAGTTATTACAAACTTTTAGTCACACCCCACCCCATACTTGGAACAAACATTGTCCCTAAAGTTCAAATAAAAGAAAGAAAAGAAGAAAAGAAAGAAAGAAAAAGAAAGAAAAGAAAAAGAAACTCACAAAATGGCGGTGGAGCGGCTAAAATTGTCGGTCATCATCATCGTCACTGCGGTGGAGGCGGGAATGGATGGAAGCTAGGATCGTAGTGCCGTCCAAACTGCTGGCGGTAGACGTCTCTCATCATATGATCGAGGTCGTCCATGCGTCCATCTCTAGCATCGGCTCGAATCTCCAATGCTCCCACTCTGTCAGAAAGGCTAGTAGCCCAATCTGGCATCTGCTCATACCATCCTGGAGCATGACTATACCACCCCGGTGCGTCTGACGGTGCTGGTGGCTGCTGTGCGGACCATGGAGGTGGAGCTCCGTACCATGCAGGAGGTGTATCCATCCAAGTAGGTCTCTCACTCACGCTGGCGCGGCGAGAAGATGAACCTGAAGCTCTGGCTGGACGTGGAGAACGTCTAGGCACATCAGAAGCAATGTCTGGCTGATCCGGAAATGTGCCAAACTCCAGCTCTGCTCCTCCACCTCCCTCATACTGATCTCTCATCTCCTCCTCCTCGACTACGGGCGGTGGTGGGACATATGGAGGAGCTGTAATGTTGTTCGCATGCATATCTGCGAACGTAGCCTTCCAATTATGGCGTCCAACCATAATGGAATACTCCGGGAGCCACTCAATGCCCCTCCCCGTCCTGCTCTCCCAAGGCATGGCTGCATAAGGTGGACCTCTATGGGTAGGGAAGATAAGACCTCTAGTCATGAAGGCCTGGAGTCCTAGGGGTACGGCTAGTATGCGTGTACATGCAGAAAAGTCAACCCCCAACATCCTAGCAAGGTGGGTAACTATCCCACCCTATCCAATGTTGCCAGCCCTCTTGTTCTTAAGCTTGCTCATGGTAGCAGCTAAGAGGGCGGCGCAGTCAGCAGGGCGCCCGTACAGCATACAGTACAGAAGGAAGAGCTCATCCGTCTTGATCTTCTGAGGTGTCTCCGTCCTAGGGAAGAGACACTCAGAAAGAACACGGTGAGCAATCTTCAAGGCTAAGTGATACATCAACTTAGCCTTGGTATCAGCTGGTTGCCAGCGGTCCTCGCTGGCGTAAATCATAGCAACCTCCTCCCAAAAGTCTTTGGCGTAAACGCCACTAGGAAAACGACCATTGAAGGTCTCTTGGAACCCAAAGAAGGCTCCAAACTCTCGGATGGTAAAATCATAGTTTCTTTCCATAAGACGGAAAGAAACGGTCCTATCCACATGGTTGTGCTCAAACGACGTCACAAACTCTCTCGTGATCTCCTCATAAGCGTCCTCTCGGATAGCCGAGAAGAGGATAAGACCGGCTCTATCTAAGAGCCAAGTAAGGTCATCTACTATGTGAAGAGGAGCTAGATCCTCCAACAATAGGTACCTAGGTCCGATAACTGCCCTCTTATGGATCCTCTCGAGTGCATCGAGATGATCCTCGTGAATGGTAGGTACTCTAGGGCTAGGAGGTGCGGGTGATGAAGGTGATGATGGAGGTGAAGGGGAGGAAGGTGGTGGTGCTCTAGAGGATGAAGAGGAAGAGGGGTTACCCTTCCTCTTTTTGTTCTTTTCCTTCTCATTCTTCTTCTCCTTAATCCTCCCAGAAACTCTCCTAACAAAATCCATTTCTGTTCAAAACCACGGTTTGTTCTTGGTGTTCCACGGCCGTGGAATTGACAAAGACCGTGATTCGTCTCGCTTTTTCTCAAAATTCAACAAACAACACTCAAACTCAGCAATCAGGCAGCCCTAGTCTAATTCCTTCCAATTTCAATTAGTTCTCCTATAATTTCTAGCAAAAACGAACCCAAATTGACAAAGATAGAGGAGAGCGGAAAAAAACCTAGGTTTCGGATTTTAAAATCCAAATTCTGCGTTCCTTGGTGATTTGCCGTTCGATTTGTTGCTTTGATCTCGTTGGTGGTCGAATTTGCTTCGGTTTGGAACAAAGAATCGTTTAAAACGATTAACGAATGAGGATTTGAGGTGAAGGGCGTGGAATCGGCGAAGAGGGTCGTGGAATTGGGTTTTTGGTGTGTTTTTGTGAAGAACGTGGTTTATATAGTGGCCGGCAAAATTTTTGAAAACCACGGTCTATCGGGGGGTTCCACGGCCGTGGAATTGTACGGAACCGTGGTTTTGGTTATTTTCAAAGGCTTTTGGAAATTACGGTCACTGTAGCTGTCACGACCGTGGTTTAGGCCGTGGAACTCTCTGTAATGCTCCAAAGTCCAAGTTTCGTCACTTTTCTTCAATATTACTCTTCTCTTTTCCTTTTCCATTGTCCTTACATCCAAAAACACGAACATACCGGAAGAAATCGAAGGCAAAACAATGCAAAAACGTCTAAACTAAGCTAAACTATGAATTGAAAACAATAACGTAAATGCAATACCTTGGGTTTCTGTTCGCCCCTAAAGGTGTGTGCAAATAAGCTTTAAATTTATAAAACTAGAATCAAGCAGCGAACCCGCAGTGTACGGATCGACGTAGCTAAGCAAGAATTCCAGAGTATCGAACACAGGGATTTGGGTGGGAACGAACTCGATTGCATGTTATCAAGCAAGTAAATGTGAGAGTTTTGCAAATATTGGGAAAACAACAATCCTAAAGATCCAAGTATCCAGCTGTGGCAATCGATTCAAGATATACTTAATGATGTAAAGACAGAGTTGAGATATGCGAAGGTATACTAATGTAAGGTAATCGTACGGTGAAGTTCCAAAAGCCTTATGTAACTCACCTACAAGGCACTCTCTATACAGGTTGTTGAGGCTCAATATAGAAAGATTCTAAAGGTGAGAATTAGTGTCAAATACCCAAACTTATAACCCAAGGATCAAGACTAACTTAACCGATTGAGGTTGTGATACTCACAATCGAGGTAGAGGTTGTTGAGGCTTCACTACCACCTAGAAAAGACAAGTCTAAACTAAGTTAAAGCAAATCTTTAACTTTAGATTAAAGTAAAAGCAAGTTCGTGGATTTAAAGGAAATCACGGTTAGTTCTTGAGGTTCCACGGCCGTGGACTCAAGAACAGGCCGTAATTTAGGGTTGTCGGCGATTCTCTCTAACTCTCAAGGTCTAGTCTGTTTGCGATCGATCTATCATCATCTAAGCCACAACTATCAACCCTTCACCTTAGAATTGTTAAGGGTTTTTAGCCAATAACAGTCATGTTGATATCAATTCAAGAATTTAAAGGATAAAAAGATGAAAACTTTCAAGAACTTTCAATAATCTTCAAATCAATCTCAAAGTCACAAAGAGAACAAGTATTGTCAAAAGATTCAAAGTAAAACAAACAATCACAACCTTAGGAAAGAAGGGAAAACGGGATGTTAATCCGTTTTCCAAATCAAACCTAAACAAGAAGAGAGATCTTCTTGCAAAATCTTCCGAAAACTTCGATCTTCCGCCAATCCGGAGATCTCAACAGCAATCTCCACCAAAAGTGCGAGATTAGGGCAATTCCCAAACACGAACTTCGATCTCCAAAGAGATGTCAATGCTTTCCAAGCAAGGGTTCAACAATCCTTAGCACGGATAGGTGTAAGCGTGTCTAAGCGAGCTTAAGCGATGATGACGGATTCTTGCTTCGTCCGTCTTTTTATAGTGCAGGGCAAAATGTCGGCCCGGCCCAATCTTCAAAAGATCGTGGCTTCAAAGAGTGGCGAAAAGATTCGCCAAGATCACGTTCGTGGAAGTGTTCCACGACCGTAATTTAGAGCGTGGATATAAATACGGTTTGCACCATATGTTCCACGGCCGTGTAATCCACTGGAATGAACTTCAATTTCTGACTCCAAATCCACGGTCGTGGAATTGAACGTGGAACGTGATACGGTCGTATTTTAGAGCGTGGTTTAGGGCAAGAACGTGATTCTTCCCTAACCTCGTGCATTCCTCAAGCTAAAACTCCAATTTGCTTCCAAAGAGTGTCCTCAATCTATGGACATATCAACTCAACTCTCCTTTGCTCGATTCCGTTCGGAAATAGCTCCAAATCACCTAAAATCAACATAGAATTAGTGTAGACATCCATATCGACAATATAGGTAATACTAGCTCACATATGCACAAAGTTCAATCAAAGACTATCGATATGAATCAAATACGTTTAGAAAATGTGCCTAAAATATCACAATATTTCATGCTAACAAATAACCCCATACTTAACACTTGCTTGTCCCTAAGCAAGGTCTTTCAAAAAGCTTTAAACAAGAGTTAGGATGAAATATGTGTACCTTCTTTTGGATGAATGTGACTTCTAAAGAATAGATCATTCTCAAACCTTGCTTCAATCGTTCTTCAAACTTTCACACACTCAATCAAAGAGTAAAAAGCAAGAAAATTCATGAACCAACTTAACTTCTAAACAAGCATTATAACCTTCAAACATTATCAAAATCAATCACAAGAAACTTCAATTTAGACCACCAAGTCATATAACATTCTTTTGATCTTAAGGACTTTCAAAGAAAAGGTCTAGAATACGGAAGGGAAGGGAAAACTTTAAGGGAAAGTGGTGCATAAATCCGGGAAAGTGGACAACTACCTTCTTCTTCTTATGCGGTTCCCGCAACACTTCAACTTAGAGCTTCGCTCTCTTCTTTTCATTTTTCGACTTTACTTTTGGAGTTATGGACAGAGGTGCACAAAAACCGAAGCCTAGGAGATCGGCGTTTCTCAAATTTTCAAGAGATGCCTCAAACCCTTAGCGCACATACCATAATCCGCTAGGAATATCGCTCAATCCGACTTTGGCAAGACACAAACACCCGGCTATGTGAATGGTGCCGAGTTACTCATCGTCATGATTGACTTCCCCAAACCTATAATTTCTTTCTATTCAATTGATTGCAAATAATTGCTCTCATGGCCCTCCCACATCAAACATGCCTTTTTCTCATTCACTTCTCCAAATTCCCAGATAGGTAAAGGAGGCTAATATTTCAATGAGGAGCTAGATGATCAAAGAAAGAAGAAAGAAAGTATCGAATTGCCTTAATCATTTGAACAAGAAGTATAGGAACTTATAACGTGATTTCAACTTCAATTTCCTAGCATGATTTAGGTAACATTTTCACATTATAAAACTTGTAAAAGAGGTAAAATTCATTCATTCAAATTCTTTTCAATTCACAATCCTTTTAAGCATGCAATTGTTATCAAACTCAATTCACAAGTAGTGATTATCATGGAAATCATCTCAATTCATTAGAAGCTCAAAGTTTTCAAAATTTTTCAATTTTTATGGGTTTTTCAAGTCATTTTTCATGCAATGCAATAAGGAAACGTGCAACACATAATGAACATGCAACGATAGTCTCAAATGAAAGCGAACATAGTAAGTAGAGTTATTACAAAATTTTTAGTACATCCCACCCCATACTTAGGACGAACATTGTCCCTAATGTTCAAAAGAAATAAAGAAAAGAAGAAAAGAAAAAGAAACTCACAAAGTGGTGGCGGGAATGTCTAAAACGAACGATCATGCATCAATCACTGTGGCGCCGGCGGAGGTGGGAATGGAGAGAAACTCGGATCATAAAACCGCCCAAACTGCTGGCGGTAGACGTCCCTCATCATGTGGTCAAGGTCGTCTAAGCGTCCGTCTCTAGCATCCGCCCGGATCTCTAACGCTCCTACTCTCTCTGAAAGTCCGGTAGCCCAATCCGGCATCTGCTCGTACCATCCCGGGGCGTGACTGTACCATGCGGGGGCGTCGGATGGTGCTGGTGCTGGTGGTGGTGGTGGTGCTGGCTGCTCCGTGGACCAAGGAGGTGGGGTGGAATACCATGTGGGAGGTGTGGTCATCCACGTGGGCCTCTCACTCACGCTAGCGCGGCGAGATGACGAGCCTGAGGCTCTAGCTGGACGTGGAGAGCGTTTAGGTACATCCGGGGCCGCCTCCGTCTGATCCGGAAACGTGCCAAACTCCTGCTCCGCTCCTCCTCCACTCTCAAACTGATCTCCCATATCCTCCTCTACAACTGGCGGTGGGACGTAAGGGGGAGCTACTATCCTGTTCACATGCATCGCAGCGAACGTCTCCTTCCAATTATGGCGTCCCGCCATAATGGAATACTCCGGCAGCCACTCTATACCCCTACCCATCCTACTCTCCCAAGGCATGCCCGCATAAGGCGGACCTCTATGTGTGGGGAAAATGAGACCCCTAACCATGAAAGCATGTAGTCCTAAGGGGACGGCCGGTATGCGGGTGCAAGTAGAAAAATCTACACCAAATGTCCTAGCAATGTGGGTAACTATCCCACCATATCCAATGTTCCCCTTCTTCTTGTTCTTGAGTTTGCTCATCGTAGCCGCCAAAAGAGTAGCACAATCTGCACGGCGTCCATAGAGCATGCAATAGAGCAAGAATAGCTCATCCGTCTTGATCTTTTGGGGCGTCTCCGTCCTAGGAAAGAGACACTCCGAAAGAACGCGGTGAGCTATCTTCAAGGCTAGATGGTACATCAATCTAGCCTTGGTATCGGCGGGTTGCCAACGGTCCTCGTCGGGGTATATCATCGCAACCCGAAAATGGTCCATAGAGCATGAAATCGACCGTTATAGGTCTCATGGAACCCGAAAATGGTCCCAAACTCGACAATGCTCAAATGATAGTCTTTTTCCATGAGGCGGAAAGAGACGGTCCTATCGACGTGGCTGTGCTCGAAAGACGTCACAACCTCCCGGGTGATCTCCTCATAGGCGTCTTCACGAATGTTCGTGAAGACAAGCAATCCGGCTCTATCCAAGAGCCATGTAAGATCATCAACTATGTTGAGAGGATGTAGATCCTCCAACAACAAATACCTAGGACCAATCACTGTCCTCTCCGTGATCCTCTCAAATGCAGCAAGGTGGTTCTCATGTATGGTCGGGATGCTAGGGTGAGGAGGTGAGGATGGAGGTGAAGGTGAAGATGGGGGTGAAGGAGATGAGGGTGGTGGTGCCCTAGAGGTGGAGGGATTGCCCTTTCTTTTCTTATTCTGCTCTCCCTTCTTCTCCTTTATCCTTCCTGACACTCTCCTTACGAAATCCATTTTTCACCAAAAATTACGGTCTGTTCTTGGGAAATTACGGCCGTGGTTCACCCAGAGACCGTGATTCGTCTCAGAATTTCACGAATCTCAGCAAATTCACCAACAATCACCACAACAAGCAGTCCTAATCTAATTCCTTCCAGTCTTTGTCAGTTCTTCCTAAAAATCTATAGCAAAAACGAACCAAATCCGCAAAAATCAAGAAGAAAGAATAAACCTCTTTTTCGGATTGAAAAACCGGAAATGCACGTTTGTTGATGGATTTCCGCTCGGTTTGTCGCTTGGATCTTGTTCGTGGTTGGATTTGCTGCAGTTTAGGATGAAGAATCGTTGAAAACGATTAGAAAACGAAGAATTGGAGGAGGTCGTGGGGTTTCGGCGTTTAGGTCGTGGAAAGGGAATTTTTGGGGCAAATTTGTGAAGGATGTGGCTTATATAGTCGCAGGCAAAATTTTGAAAATCACGGTCTTTCGGGGTGTTCCACGGCCGTGGAAGTGTACGGACCCGTGGTTTTGGTGATTTTTCAAAGGCTTTTGAGAATTACGGCCACTGTAGCTATGACGACCGTGATTTAGACCGTGGAACCTTCTGTAAAGCTTCAAAGTCCAAATTTCGTCACTCTTCTTCGTCATTATTCTCCCCTTTTCCTTTTCCATTGATCCTACAACCAAAAACACGAACATACCGGAAGAAATCGAGGCAAAATAAAGCAAAAACGTCTATTCTAAGCTAAACTATGAATCGAAAACAAAAACGAAAATGCAATACCTTGGGTTGCCTCCCAAGAAGCGCTTTGTTTAGGGTCCGTAGCTAGACCAGTCTCGCACTTATTCGAGTGCGGTAGGCGCAAACTCCTCAGCTTGGAGTTCCGGCGTATACTTCTTGAGTCGTTGGCCGTTCACCTTAAAACTTCTGCTAGCTTCACCCCATACTTCAACTGCACCATGGGGGAAAATACGCTTAATTAGAAAAGGTCCGGTCCAACGGGATTTAAGCTTACCTGGAAAGAGGCGAAGTCTTGAATTGAAGAGGAGAACTTGATCTCCTTCTTTGAAGTCCTTTGGAATGATATGCTTATCATGCCAACGCTTTGCCCTTTCCTTGTAGATCTTAGCGTTTTTATAGGCGTTCAAGCGAAGTTCATCCAGCTTGTTGATGTCTAGGAGACGCTTCTCTCCCGCTTCCTTCATGCCGAAATTCAGCCACTTGATAGCCCAAAACGCTTTGTGCTCCAGCTCCACCGGTAGATGACAATACTTCCCATACACAAGGTTGTATGGTGTGGTTCCTATGGGAGTCTTGTACGCAGTCCGGTACGCCCATAATGCATCATCTAGTTTCAAGGACCAATCCTTCCTAGTCCTTGAAACCGTCTTCTCTAGAATTCCTTTGATCTCCCTATTTGAGATCTCAACTTGTCCACTTGTTTGTGGATGGTAAGGGGTAGCGATCTTGTGAGTAACCCTATACTTAGCTAGAAGAGCTTCAGAGCGACGGGCTATGAAGTGAGAACCTCCATCACTAATGATCGTCCTTGGTGTTCCAAATCGCGGAAAGATGGTCTTGTTGAAGAACTTAACCACCACCATGGCATCATTTGTGGGAGAGGCCATTGCTTCCACCCATCTAGAAACGTAGTCTACCGCCAATAGTATGTATTGGTTTCCACAAGAGGATGGGAATGGTCCCATGAAATCGACTCCCCAAACGTCAAAAATCTCCACCTCTTGGATGTTGTTGAGGGGCATCTCGTTCCTTCTAGAAATATTGCCTGTTCTTTGACAAGCATCGCAGCAAGAAACAAAGGATTGCACATCTCTAAATAAAGTAGGCCAATAGAATCCAGATTGCAATACCTTTGCGCTAGTCTTGTTCGAACTAGCGTGTCCTCCACAGGGTAGTGAATGACAATGGCGGATGACACTTTGCATCTCATCTTCCGGCACACATCGCCGAATGATGCCATCCGGACCTCTCTTGAAGAGGAGAGGCTCGTTCCAATAGTATTCCCGGACGTCCTTAAAGAACTTCTTCCTTTGTGCGTAGGATAGTCCGGGCGGTGTCTCCTGGCAAACCAAATAGTTAACAAAATCAGCAAACCATGGTTCGTTACCTTTGGAGATCACGTTGATGCACTCCTCTATGATGTGTAGGTGTTCGTCCGGAAAGGAGTCATCAATGGGTAGATGGTCGTCCTCTAGATGTGTTAGACGGCTCAAATGATCCGCAACAGAATTTTCCGAACCCTTCTTGTCGCGGATCTCAAGATCGAATTCTTGTAGGAGAAGAATCCATCTAATCAGCCTTGGTTTCGCGTCTTTCTTCGCAAGGAGGTACCGGATCGCAGCATGATCCGTGTAGACAATCACCTTTGCACCTACAAGATAAGAGCGAAACTTGTCAATAGCATAGACAATGGCTAAAAACTCTTTCTCTGTAGTGGCGTAGTTGAGCTGCGCTTCGTCTAGCGTCTTGCTAGCGTAGTATATGGCATGGGTTCGCCCTTCCTTTCGTTGTCCAAGAACAGCTCCAATAGCTACGTCACTAGCATCGCACATAATCTCGAAGGGGAGAGTCCAATCCGGAGGTTGGATAATAGGTGCTGAAATTAGAGCTTGCCGGATGGTATTAAACGCATCCAAACATTCCTGCGAAAACTCAAAAACCGCATCCTTCATCAATAGATTAGTGAGAGGTTTTGATATCTTAGAAAAGTCCTTAATGAAACGTCTATAAAATCCAGCATGTCCTAGGAAACTTCTTATCCCTTTCACCGAAATTGGGGGAGGAAGTTTCTCTATGGTCTCTATCTTAGCCTTGTCTACCTCTATCCCTCTACTAGAGACTAGGTGACCTAATACGATTCCTTCCTTAACCATGAATTGACAGTTCTCCAAGTTAAGAACTAGGTTAGTGTCTTCACAACGTTGTAAAACAAGAGAAAGGTTAGAAAGGCAATCGTTAAAAGAGGAACCGTATACGGAGAAGTCGTCCATGAAGACTTCCATGATTTCCTCTACGTATTCGGAGAAGATGGCCATCATGCACCGTTGAAAGGTGGCTGGGGCGTTGCAAAGCCCGAACGGCATTCTCCTATAGGCGAACGTACCCCAAGGGCACGTGAATGTGGTCTTCTCTTGATCATCCGGATGTATCGGAATCTGAAAGAAACCACTATAACCGTCAAGGTAGCAAAAATGTGAATGGTGTGCTAACCTTTCAAGCATTTGATCGATGAATGGCAATGGAAAGTGATCCTTCCGCGTTGCGTTGTTGAGCTTGTGGTAGTCTATGCACATTCGCCATCCAGTCACGGTTCGGGTAGGAATGAGTTCGTTGTTCTTGTTGGTGATGACCGTCATTCCTCCCTTCTTCGGAACTACTTGAACTGGACTCACCCACTTGCTATCGGAGATAGGATAGATGATACCTGCATCAAGAAGTTTAAGAATCTCCTTCTTGACAACCTCCTTCATGGTCGGATTCAACCGCCTTTGAGGTTGTCTTGAAGTTCTAAAATCCTCCTCCATTAGTATCTTATGCATACATAGGGAGGGTTTAATTCCTACTAAGTCCTCGATAGTGTAGCCTATGGCTTTTCTATGTTTCCTAAGGACAATCATGAGCTGTTCATGTTCATCTATGCTTAATTCGGAGCTAACAATAACCGGGAAGGTAGAATTAGTTCCAAGGAAAACGTACCTTAGATGAGTAGGAAGTGGTTTGAGTTCCATCACTTTCGGAGCTTCCAATGATCCTTGAGGAGCATCCGACGTTTCCTTAGAGGTTTCTAAGGGTGTTGAGTGGTTTGGAGAAGAATCAAAAGAAGTTGAAGAAGTATGCCGATCACCCTCTTCCACGGTCAGAATTACGGCCTCTCCATGTGTTCCACGGCCGTGTAATCCCCTGGAATGGAGGTCGATTTTGGTTGTGAAATCCACGGTCGTGGAATACAGGGTATGACCGTGGATTCTTACATTCTCAGTCTCATCGTGGAGTTTCTCAAACTCCAGTTCATACATCTCTTCTTGTGCTTTTAAGGCTTCAATTTCCTCTTTGCACTCTTCTTCTTCCCCTACATTGGTTAGACTCATAGTGATAACCTTTTGTAAAGGATCGTTAAAGAGAATCGCGCTTACCTCCTCCCTAGACAAACCTTCTTCGTCTTGGATATCGTAAATATCCTCGTCAAAGATTGGCTCCTTCACTAGAGTGGAAAGAACGAACTCTACTTTCTCTTCTCCAATATCAAAAGCGAGTCTTCCATTCTTGCAATCGACCATGCAGCCGGAAGTTGCAAGAAACGGTCTTCCGAGTATGATTGGGACCGGACTATCTACAGGGATGTCAAGCACGACAAAATCAATGGGGACAAAGAATTTACCTAGCTTGACCGGGACGTCTTCTACAATACCGACGGGGCGAGTGATGGATCGATCCGCCATGTATAACGTCATCTTTACCGGTTTAGGATCGCCTAAACCGATCTTCCTACATAATGCAAGTGGTATGATGCTCACACTTGCTCCTAAGTCACATAAAGCGTTATATGTGACATCTCCCACTCCAATGGGAATGCAAAATGACCCCGGATCCTTCAACTTTGGGGGCATTTTCTCCTTCATGGTCTTGATGAGATCCGAAGAATCCGAACTCATCTTGACCTCACCAAAATCTTCTAGCTTCCTCTTGTTAGAGAGAAGCTCTTTCAAGAACTTGCCATAAGCCGGCATACCTACAATAGCATCAATGAAAGGTATATTAATATGCAACTTACTCATGAGTTCTATGAACTTACCGAATTGTTTGTCTAGGCGCGCTCGCGCTCTAGAATGAGGAAATGGTAGGGGAGGTTTGTAAGCTGGAGGAGGAACATAGACATCTTCCTTCTCCTTCCCCTTTTCTTTGTCCTTCTCTACGGGGACTTCAACGAACGTAGGCTGCGGATCGGTGGTGGTCACTCCGCTCCTAGTTGTAATCGCCATCACCCTTCCCTTAGGGTTGTCCTCCGTCTTTCCTGGAAGTTTCCCTTGATTTCTAGGAACTTCCTCCGCGTGGTTGAACAATTGGTTTTCCAAAACTTTTTGAGCTTTGTCAACCTTAGAAACTTGATCATCAACCTTGATGAGGCGGTTCTCCAACCCTTGAAGCTTTCCCAAGATCGTTTCCAACATGGGGTCGGGCTTCTCCTTTCCCGTATTGTTTCCTTTATTAGATGATTGCCCCTGGCTTTTCAAAGGAGTAGAGGAAGAGGAAGGTGGAGTTAGTGAATTAGAATTGGAAGGATAAGAGTTACCGGAATTTTGTTGATTGGAGCGCCAATTGTTGTTGTTTGAACCCCTATTGTTGTTCCAATTGTTGTTCCAGTTGTTGTTGTTTCCATTCCAATTGTTATTCCGGTTGTTGTTCCGGTTATTGTTGTTGCGGTTGGTGTTATCACCGCCATTGTTGTTGCCCAAATAGCCAACATCCTTCTCTTGTTGCTTTTGGAAGTTGGTCTTGATAGCTTCCTTCAACTCCTTGATCTCATTGTTGAGGGAGAAAATCTGATTTTGAGCTTCATGTGTGAGCTTCGCTCCTTGCTCCACACGATTTCCCTCCACTTTCCGGTGGGAATACTTCTCTATGACTCTTGCTTGCTTCTCGATGAAGTCCCAAGCGTCATCTTCTCTCATGTCCATGAACGTTCCACATGAGAGGGATTGGAGGTTGAATTGCGTTCCCGTATCCAGCCCCTTGTAGTAAATCTCCAGCAAGGCAAGCTTGGATATGCCATGATGAGGGCAATCCAAGAGAAAATCCTAAAACCTTTCCCAAGATTGAAACAAACTTTCGTTAGGTCTCATGGAAAAAGCATTAATCTTACCTCTAAGTTCCGCTGTTTTGGAAGGCGGAAAGAATTTGGTGAGAAACTCCGCGGAAAGGTCTTCCCACGTGTCTAGTTTCCCATTAGGAAGAGCTTGGTACCAAGATAACGCTTTCCCTTTCAAGGAGAAAAAGAAAGGCTTGAGCTTATAGCTGTTGGTAGTAGCGTTCTTCGGTCTCATCGTCTCCATCATACACTCAAAGTTTTGCAAGTGTTGGTGTGGAGATTCAGCGCTTGTACCGCCAAATTGGCTTTGGCGAACAAGAGTGATAACTTGAGGGTTAAAGCTAAACTCTTGCACATCTTCAGCATCAAATTTCACACCCAAGCGGCGTGGTTGTTGTGTTGGATCCATCCGCTGGCCAAGAGTTCTTGGCTCATTATCCACACGTTCGACTCTCACATTCCTAGGTGGAATGCGGCGATTAGCAGCTCCTCGTGGATGGAAAGGATTCATATTGATCGTGGGATCAATCTCCTCTAATGGTGGCATGGAAGAGTCACTATCATCAGCGGATGAGTGACTTTTTCTTCTAGACCTTGATCTCCTTCTTGAGGATTTCTTGCTTCCCTTATTCTTAAGGTCGCTCATCTCTACCCTCATCTGGAAAATCATGTCTTGTAGACTGTTAACTTGAGATTGATGACGATCCATCTCATCTTGGCGGAGAGTCTCATTCCATCGGAGTTGAGCTTCCTTCTCCTCCAACTCCGTTTGAAGATTACGTTCGTGTTCTTCAGCCATCTTCTTCTCCTTGCGCTTTTGCCTCAAGGTTTTCTCTAGCTCTTGATCAAGAGGTAAGAGATCTTCGGTGTTCCTAGACCTGCGCATGCACTCAAAGCGATATCAAATAACGAGAGCAAGCTCCCAAGCCTTGACAACCGGCAACCGGATTCGGCCGAAACCAAATCCCCGGCAACGGCGCCAAAAACTTGTTCGCCCCTAAAGGTGTGTGCAAATAAGCTTTAAATTTATAAAACTAGAATCATGCAGCGAACCCGCAGTGTACGGATCGACGTAGCTAAGCAAGAATTCCAGAGTATCGAACACAGGGATTTGGGTGGGAACGAACTCGATTGCAGGTTATCAAGCAAGTAAATGTGAGAGTTTTGCAAATATTGGGAAAACAACAATCCTAAAGATCCAAGTATCCAGCTGTGGCAATCGATTCAAGATATACTTAATGATGTAAAGACAGAGTTGAGATATGCGAAGGTATACTAATGTAAGGTAATCGTACGGTGAAGTTCCAAAAGCCTTATGTAACTCACCTACAAGGCACTCTCTATACAGGTTGTTGAGGCTCAATATAGAAAGATTCTAAAGGTGAGAATTAGTGTCAAATACCCAAACTTATAACCCAAGGATCAAGACTAACTTAACCGATTGAGGTTGTGATACTCACAATCGAGGTAGAGGTTGTTGAGGCTTCACTACCACCTAGAAAAGACAAGTCTAAACTAAGTTAAAGCAAATCTTTAACTTTAGATTAAAGTAAAAGCAAGTTCGTGGATTTAAAGGAAATCACGGTTAGTTCTTGAGGTTCCACGGCCGTGGACTCAAGAACAGGCCGTAATTTAGGGTTGTCGGCGATTCTCTCTAAATCTCAGGGTCTAGTCTGTTTGCGATCGATCTATCATCATCTAAGCCAAAACTATCAACCCTTCACCTTAGAATTGTTAAGGGTTTTTAGCCAATAACAGTCATGTTGATATCAATTCAAGAATTTAAAGGATAAAAAGATGAAAACTTTCAAGAACTTTCAATAATCTTCAAATCAATCTCAAAGTCACAAAGAGAACAAGTATTCTCAAAAGATTCAAAGTAAAACAAACAATCACAACCTTAGGAAAGAAGGGAAAACGGGATGTCAATCCGTTTTCCAAATCAAACCTAAACAAGAAGAGAGATCTTCTTGCAAAATCTTCCGAAAACTTCGATCTTCCGCCAATCCGGAGATCTCAACAGCAATCTCCACCAAAAGTGCGAGATTAGGGCAATTCCCAAACACGAACTTCGATCTCCAAAGAGATGTCAATGCTTCCCAAGCAAGGGTTCAACAATCCTTAGCGCGGATAGGTGTAAGCGTGTCTAAGCGAGCTTAAGCGATGATGACGGATTCTTGCTTCGTCCGTCTTTTTATAGTGCAGGGCAAAATGTCGGCCCGGCCCAATCTTCAAAAGATCGTGGCTTCAAAGAGTGGCGAAAAGATTCGCCAAGATCACGGTCGTGGAAGTGTTCCACGACCGTAATTTAGAGCGTGGATATAAATACGGTTTGCACCATATGTTCCACGGCCGTGTAATCCACTGGAATGAACTTCAATTTCTGACTTCAAATCCACGGTCGTGGAATTGAACGTGGAACGTGATACGGTCGTATTTTAGAGCGTGGTTTAGGGTAAGAACGTGATTCTTCCCTAACCTCGTGCATTCCTCAAGCTAAAACTCCAATTTGCTTCCAAAGAGTGTCCTCAATCTATGGACATATCAACTCAACTCTCCTTTGCTCGATTCCGTTCGGAAATAGCTCCAAATCACCTAAAATCAACATAGAATTAGTGTAGACATCCATATCGACAATATAGGTAATACTAGCTCACATATGCACAAAGTTCAATCAAAGACTATCGATATGAATCAAATACGTTTAGAAAATGTGCCTAAAATATCACAATATGTCATGCTAACAGTTTCCTCCCAAGAAGCGCTTTGTTTAAGGTCCGTAGCTAGACCAAATTCGCACTTATTCGAGTGCGGTGGGCGCGAACTCCTCAGCTTGGAGTTCCGGCGTATACTTCTTGAGTCGTTGACCGTTCACCTTAAAGCTTCCGCCCGCTTCACCCCATACTTCAACTGCACCATGGGGGAAAATACGCTTAATTAGAAAAGGTCCGGTCCAATGAGATTTAAACTTACATGGAAAGAGGCGAAGCCTTGAATTGAAGAGGAGAACTTGATCTCCTTCTTTGACGTCCTTTGGAATGATATGCTTATCATGCCAACGCTTTGCTCTCTCCTTATAAATCTTGGCGTTTTCATAGGCGTTCAAGCGGAGTTCTTCCAGCTCATTAAGGTCTAAGAGACTTATCTCTCCCGCTTCCTTCATGCCAAAATTCAACCACTTGATGGCCCAAAACGCTTTGTGCTCCAACTCCACCGGCAAGTGACAAGACTTCCCATACACAAGGTTGTATGGTGTGGTTCCTATGGGAGTCTTGTACGCAATCCGGTACGCCCACAATGCGTCATCAAGCTTCAAAGACCAATCCTTCCTAGTCCGTGAAACCGTCTTCTCTAGGATTCCTTTGATCTCCCGATTTGAGATCTCAACTTGTCCACTAGTTTGTGGATGATAAGGGGTGGCGATCTTGTGAGTAACCCCATACTTAGCTAGAAGAGCTTCAAAGCGCCGGGCAATGAAGTGAGAACCTCCATCACTAATGATAGTCCTTGGTGTCCCAAATCGCGGAAAGATGGTCTTGTTAAAGAACTTAACCACCACCATGGCATCATTAGTGGGAGAGGCAATCACTTCCACCCATCTAGAAACGTAATCCACCGCCAAGAGTATGTATTGGTTTCCACAAGATGATGGGAACGGTCCCATAAAATCTACTCCCCAAACGTCGAAAATCTCCACCTCTTGGATGTTATTGAGAGGCATCTCATTCCTCCTAGAGATATTACCTGTTCTTTGACAAGCATCGCAACAAGAAACAAAGGATTGCACATCTCTAAATAAAGTAGGCCAAAAGAATCCAGATTGCAATACCTTTGCGCTAGTCTTGTTCGAACTAGCGTGTCCTCCACATGGTAGTGAATGAAAATGGCGGATGACACTTTGCATCTCATCTTCCGGTACACATCGCCGAATGATGCCATCCGGACCTCTCTTAAAGAGGAGAGGTTCATTCCAAAAGTATTCCCGGACATCCTTAAAGAACTTCTTTCTTTGTGCGTAGGATAATCCAGGCGGTATCTCCTAACAAACCAAATAGTTAACAAAATCAGCAAACTATGGTTCGTTACCTTTGGAGATCACATCGATGCACTCCTCAATAATGTGTAGGTGTTCGTCTGGGAAGGATTCATCTCTAGGTAGATGGTCGTCCTCTAGATGTGTTAGGCGACTCAAATGATCCGCAACAGAATTTTCTGAACCTTTCTTGTCGCGGATCTCTAGATCGAATTCTTGTAGGAGAAGAATCCATCTAATTAGCCTTGGCTTCGCATCCTTCTTTGCAACGAGGTACCGGATCGCAGCATGATCCGTGTAGACAATCACCTTTGCACCTACAAGATAAGAGCGAAACTTGTCAATAGCATAAACAATGGCTAAAAATTCCTTTTCCGTTGTGGCGTAGTTGAGCTGCGGTTCATCTAGCGTCTTGCTAGCATAGTATATGGCATGGGTTCGCCCTTCCTTTCGTTGTCCAAGAGCAGCTCCTATAACTACGTCACTAGCATCGCACATAACCTCAAAGGGAAGAGTCCAATCCGGAGGTTGGATAATAGGTGCTGAAATTAGAGCTTCCCGGATCATGTTAAACGCATCCAAGCATTCATGCGAAAACTCAAAAACCGCATCCTTCATCAATAGATTAGTAAGAGGTTTTGATATTTTAGAGAAGTCCTTTATGAAGCGTCTATAGAATCCGGCATGTCCTAAGAAACTTCTTATCCCTTTCACCGAAGTTGGGGGAGGAAGCTTTTCTATAGTCTCTATTTTCGCCTTATCCACCTCAATCCCTCTACTAGAGATTAAGTGTCCTAAAACAATTCCTTCCTTAACCATGAATTGACACTTCTCCCAATTAAGAACTAGGTTAGTGTCTTCACACCTTTGTAATACAAGTGCAAGGTTAGAAAGACAATTGTGAAAAGAGGAACCGTATACGGAGAAGTCATCCATGAAGACCTCCATGATTTCCTCAATGTATTCGGAGAAGATGGCCATCATGCACCTTTGAAAGGTGGCTGGGGCGTTGCAAAGCCCGAACGGCATTCTCCTATAAGCAAACGTACCCCACGGGCACGTGAATGTGGTCTTCTCCTGATCATCCGGGTGTATCGGAATCTGAAAGAAACCACTATAACCGTCAAGGTAGCAAAAATGTGAATGTTGTGCTAACCTTTCAAGCATTTGATCAATGAATGGCAATGGGACGTGATTCTTCCTCGTCGCGTTGTTAAGCTTGCGGTAGTCTATGCACATCCTCCATCTCGTTACGGTTCGGGTAGGAATGAGTTCGTTGTTCTTGTTGGTGATGACCGTCATTCCTCCCTTCTTCGGAACTACTTGAACCGGACTCACCCACTTACTATCGGAGATAGGATAGATGATACCTGCATCAAGAAGTTTAAGAATTTCCTTCTTGACAACCTCCTTCATGGTCGGATTTAACCGCCTTTGAGGTTGTCTTGAAGTCCTAAAGTCGTCTTCCATTAGTATTTTATGCATGCATATGGAAGGTTTGATTCCTACTAGGTCTTCAATAGTATATCCTAAGGCTTTTCTATGTTTCCTAAGGACAATCATGAGCTCATTATGTTCATCTATGCTTAGATCGGAACTAACAATAACCGGAAAGGTAGAATTAGGTCCTAGAAAAGCGTACCTTAGATGAGTAGGAAGTGGCTTTAGTTCCATTGCTTTCGGAGCTTCCAATGGCTCTTGTGGAGCTTCCGATGCTTCCTTAGAAGTGTCTAAGGGAGTAGAAGGTGTGGGAGAAGAATCAAAAGAAGTTGAAGAAGTGGCACGATCACCCTCTTCCACGGCTAGAATCACGGTTTCCCTGCATCCTCCACGGCCGTGGTTTAGGGCGTGGAAAGGAAATACGGTTGCTCTGCTTCCTCCACGACCGTATAACTCTCTAGAGTGGGACACGGTTTGATTGGTGAAATCCACGGCCGTGGAATATAGTGTATGGCCGTGGATTCTCACGTTTTCTGCCTCGTCGTGGAGCATCTCAAATTCCACTTCACCCACTTCTTCTTGTGCTTCTAAGGCTTCAATTGCCTCATTGCACTCCTCTTCTTCCCCTACATTCATTAGACTCATGGTAATAACCTTTTGTAAAGGATCTTTGAAGAGAATAGCACTTACCTCCTCTCTAGACAACCCCTCTTCATTTTGGATATTGAATATATCCTCATCAAAGATTGGCTCCTTCACTAGAGTGGAAAGAACAAACTCTACCTTCTCCTCTCCTATGTCAAAGGCGAGCCTAGCATTCTTGCAATCGACTATGCAGCCAAAAGTTGCAAGAAACGATCTTCCGAGTATGATCGGGACCGGACTATCTACAGGAATGTCAAGCACAACAAAATCAATAGGAATAAAGAATTTACCTAGCTTGACCGGGACGTCTTCTACAATACCGACGGGGCGAGTGATGGATCGATCTGCCATGTACAACGTCATCTTCACCGATTTAGGGTCGCCTAAACCGATCTTCCTACATAATGCAAGTGGTATGATGCTCACACTTGCTCCCAAGTCACATAAAGCGTCATATGTGACATCTCCCACTCCTATGAGAATGCAAAATGACCCTGGATCCTTTAGCTTTGGGGGCATTTTCTCCTTCATGGTCTTGATGAGATCCGAAGAATCCGAACTCATCTTAACCTCTCCAAAGTCCTCTAACTTTCTCTTGTTAGAGAGGATCTCCTTTAAGAACTTGCCATAAGCCGGCATACCTACAATAGCATCCATGAAGGATATATTAATATGCACCTTGCTCATGAGTTCTATAAACTTACCAAATTTTTTATCTAGTCGCGCTCTTGCTCTAGATTGAGGGAATGGTAGGGGAGGTTTGTAAGCCGGAGGAGGAACGTAGACATCTTCCTTCTCCTTCCCCTTCTCGTTGTCTTTCTCAACGGGGACTTCAACAAACTTGGGCTGCGGATCGGTGGTAGTCACTCCGCTCCTAGTTGTGATTGCCATCACCCTTCCCTTAGGGTTGTCCTCCGTCTTTCCTGGAAGTTTCCCTTGATTCCTAGGAACTTCCTCCGATTGGATGAACATTTGGTTTTCTAAAACCTTTTGGGCTTTATCAACCTTAGAAATTTGATCATCAACCTTAATTATGTAGTTCTCCAAACCTTGAAGCTTTCCCAAAATCGTTTCCAACATGAAATCGGGCTTCTCCTTCCCCGAAGTGCTTTCTCCATTAGATGTTTGCCCCTGGCTTTTCAAAGGAGTAGAGGAAGAAGAAGGTGGAGTTAGTGAATTAGAATTGGAAGAATAAGAGTTACCGGAATTTTGTTGATTGGAGCGCCAATTGTTGTTGTTTGAACCCCTATTGTTGTTCCAATTGTTGTTCCGGTTGTTGTTGTTGCCATTCCAATTATTCCGGTTATTGTTTAGGTTATTGTTGTTGCGGTTTGTATTCTCTCCACCATTGTTGTTGTTGCCCAAGTAGCCAACATCCTTTCCTTGTTGCTTTGGAAAATTGGTCTTGATAGCCTCCTTCTACTCTTTGATTTCATTGTTGAGGGAGAAAATTTGATTTTGAGCTTCATGTGTGAGCTTTGCTCCTTGCTCCACACGATTTCCCTCAACTTTCCGGTGGGAATACTTCTCTATGACTCTTGCTTGCTTCTCAATGAAGTCCCAAGCGTCATCTTCTCTCATGTCCATGAATGTGCCACATGAGAGGGATTGGAGCTTGAATTGTGTCTCCCCATCCAGCCCCTTATAGTATATCTCCAATAATGCAAGCTTGGATATGCCATGATGAGGGCAATCCAATAGCAAATCCTGAAACCTTTCCCAAGATTGAAACAAACTTTCGTTAGATCTCATGGAAAATGCATTAATCTTCCCTCTAAGTTCCGCCGTTTTGGATGGCGGAAAGAACTTAGTGAGGAACTCCGCGGAAAGGTCTTCCCATGTGTCTAGTTTCCCATTAGGAAGAGCTTGATACCAAGACAATGCTTTCCCCTTCAAGGAGAAGAAGAAAGGCTTGAGCTTATAGTTGTTGGTAGTCGCGTTCTTCGGTCTCATTGTCTCCATCATACACTCAAAGTTTTGCAAGTGTTGGTGTGGATATTCAACGCTTGTCCCGCCAAATTGGTTTTGGCGAACAAGAGTAATAACTTGAGGGTTGAAGCTGAACCCTTGTACATCATCAGCATCAAAGTTCACACCTAGACGGCGTGGTTGCTGCGTTGGATCCATCCTTTGGCCAAGAGTTCTTGGCTCCTCATCCACACGTTCGATTCTTGCATTCCTAGGTGGAACACGGCGATTAGCAGCTGCCCGTGGATGGAATGGATTCACATTGATCGTGGGATCAATTTCCTCTAGCGGTGGCATGGAGGAGTCGCTATCCTCATTGGATGAGTTGGCTCTAACCGATCTTCCCGGTCTCCTCCTTTTCTTTTTCTCCTTGAGGTTGTTTATCTCAATCCTCATTTGGAACATCATATCAGTTAGATCGTCAACTTTCAATTGATGACGATCCGTTTCTTCTCTACGTGTCTTCTCACTCCATAGGAGTTGAGCTTCTTTCTCCGCTAGCTCCGATTGAAGGTCACGTTCATGTTCTTCAGCCATTTTCTTTTCCTTACACTTTTGCCTTAAGGTCCTCTCAAGCTCTTGATCAAGAGGTAAGAGATCCTCGGTGTTCCTAGACCTGCGCATGCACTCAACGAGATATCAAATAACAAGGGAAGAGCTCCCAAGCTTGACAACCGTAAACCGAATTCGGCCTAAACCAAATCCCCGGCAACGGCGCCAAAAACTTGTTCGCCACTTAGCGTGCGTGCAAATAAACTTTAAATTTATAAAACTAGAATCAAGCAAGCGAACCCGCAGTGTACGGATCGATATAGTTGAACAAGAATTCCAGAGTATCGAACACAGGGATTTGGGGGGAACAAATTCAATTATAGGTTATCAAGCAAGTAAATGTAAGAAGCTTTTCAAATATTGGGAAAACAACAATCCTAAAGATCCAAGTATCCAGCTGTGGAAATCGATTCAAGATGTACTAATGACATAAGGACAGAGTTAAGATATGCAAAGGTATGCTAATGTAAGGTAATTGTACGGTGAAGTTCCAAAAACCTTATATGACTCACCTACAAGACACTTCTATAAAGGTTGTTGAGGCTTCAATATAGAAAGGTTCTAAAGGTAAGAATTAATGTCAAATACCCATACTTGTAATCCAAGGATCAAGACTAACTTAACCGATTAAGGTTATGACACTCGGAATCGAGGTAGAGGTTGTTGAGGCTTCACTACCACCTAGAAAAGGCAAGCCAAGACTAAGTTAAAACAAATCTTTAACTTTGGATTAAAGTAAAAGCAAGTTCGTAACTTAACAAAAAATTACGGCTAGTTCTTGAGTTCCACGGCCGTGGAAGCTCAAGAACAGACCGTGGATTAGGGTTATCGGCGATTCTCTCTAACTCTCAAGGTCCAATCAGTTTACGATCGATCTATCATCATCTAAGCCACAACTATCAACCCTTCACCTTAGAATTATTAAGGGTTTTTAGCCAACAATAGGCATATTGATATCAAATTCAAGGGTTAAAAGAATAAAAGATGAAAACTTCCGAAAACCTTCAATAACCTTCAAATCAATCTCAAAGTCACAATCAAGAACAATAATCGTCACTAAATTCGGAATAACACAAACAACACAAATTTTAGATAAGAAGGAAGAACGGGATGTCAATCCGTCTTCTAAATCAAACCTAAAAAAAGCGAAATCTCCTTGCAAAAAATCTTTCGAATCTTCGATCTTCTGTCAACCGGAAATCACAATAGCAATGTGCCAAAATCTCTCAAACACAACTTCCGCCAAAATGCGAAATTAGGGCAAATCCAAGCGCAAGTGTAAGATGCGTCTATGCGTAAGCGAAGGTGATGGAATCTCTCTTCGTCCGTCCTTTTATAGTGTAAGATAAAATATCGGCCCGGCCCAATCTTGTAAAAGATCGTGGCTTAAAGTGTGGCGAAAAATATCGCCAAGATCACGGTCGTGGAAGGGTTCCACGGCCGTAATTTAGAGCGTGGAAATCAACACGGTTTGAACCATCTTCTCCACGGCCGTAGAAGTTACTGGAATGAACCACGCTTCCCTTGCTAAGGTTCCACGGCCGTGGACTTGAACGTGGAAAGTAGTACGGCCGTATTTTAGAGCGTGGTTTAGGGCAAGAACGTGATTCTTCCTTAGCTTTGTGCATCCTTCAAGTTGGCACTCCCTTAGCTCCTAGGAATGGCCTCAATTCATGGACATGCTCAATCAACTCCATCCTTGCTCAATTCCGTTCGGAAACAGCTCTCAATTTCCTAAAATCAACATAAAGCTTGTGTAGATCTCTATATCAACATTATAGACAAACTAGCTCACAAATGCATTAATGCTCAATCAATGACTATCAATATGGATCAAATACACTTAGAAAACGTGCCTAAAATATCACAATATTTCATGCTAACACTATGTGAGTCACAATACCTCCGCAGCAGATATCCTCCTTCGCTTTGGCCTTGATCTTGTGCAGATCCTCTGCCAGCATCAAGCCAAAGTCTGGGATCCCTCCAGTCACCATGCAGTAAAGGCTGAAAAGCTCCCCTTGTCTGACCTTCTGGGGCGTCTCAGTACGCGCCAGAAGAGTCTCGCTGAAAATCCTGTGAGCTAACCTAAAAGCAAGGTGAAATATAATACGCTCCCTGGAGTCTCCAAGGCGCCATCTGTCTGCGTGCTCAACTACGTGAGCAATCTGACCCCAGAACTCCATAGCTACAGCTCGGGAGGGAAAATCAACAGCAGTCGGAGCCGGGAAACCAAAGATGTCCCGCCAGTACTCTAAGGGAACTATGAAGTTCCGGTTCATCAACCGGTACTTCACAGCACGCTCTGTGGGAAGGTAGGTGAAGGAGCTAACAAACTCCAAAGTAGGCTCTAAGTAGGCAGGTGCGCGGATCTCAGTAAACTGATCTAGCCCTACCATCGAAATCATCCGTCTCAAATCAAAATCCACATGGAGACAATCAAATGTTGATACATCCAGAAAGTGCGGTGCAATCACTGGACGGGCCGCGATGCGGTCATAGTCGACCTGGTGTCGCTCGTGGATCACCGGTCTAGTAGGTCTGGAAAAAGAAGAAGAAGAAGGGGAAGGAGAGGATCTGTCCCTCAGGACCAGCTGTCTATCTGAACTCATCTCTCAAACAACCTGTCAGATCACCTCGGTCGGCCTGACAACTCTCAAGAACACCTCGGCCGAGGCACAGGCCGACTGGACCAAGGCGAATAACTGTGCGATGAATTTCCTCAAAAATCCAGTTCTTTTCCCCCAAAATCACTACAACTGGTTCCTATGGGGTACTTAATCTGTTTCTCAGCAAATGCAGGGGCAACCAAAGCCCAAATCGAAGGAAATCAGCGGAGAAGAGCGAGGTTAGGGTTTTTCTGATTTTTACCTCGATTCGGTCGATTTTCTTGTAGATTCGCACTTGCACTGGGATCCTCTACCCTTTCTTTGCAATTTGGAAGCAAGAATCGTCGAAATCGATCGAAGAACGACGAAGCGAGGCGAAATGGCTGCCGCGGTCGAGGAGAAGGTAAAGGAGGAGAGAGAATTTCAACCCCTTTTTATACCCTTTTTCTGGAACTGCTGTCACCTCGGTCGAGGTGGTCTCGACTGGACCGAGGTGGTACGGACCGAGGTGGATCTTCAGAAACCCTAGTCGCCTCGGTTGCTCAAGAATCATCTCGGTCGAGGTGCTGTGACAGCAACCGAGATGTGCTTCAGTCAAACCGCGTCTTCACAAATTCTCGAGCTTCTGTCCTTCCAGTTGTGCTCCTGGTTTGTATTCCTTCCTTAGATGTCACCTATTATCTATCTAGGACGCCAAAAAAAAACAAAACAAAGCGAAGCAAAATTAAACTATCTAAGCTAGACTAGAAAAAGGGAAAAGAAAGCAATACCTTGGGTTGCCTCCCAAGAAGCGCTTGATTTAAGGTCGCTAGCTGGACCATATTGCCTCTCTCATACGAGGTATAGTGGTGCAACCTCCTCAACCGGAACTTCCGGTTTGTATTTCTTGAGTCTATGACCATTGACCTTGAAGCTTCCACTCGTTTCGCCCCAAATCTCAACTGCACCATGAGGATAAACATGTTTCACAACATAAGGTCCGGTCCATCTAGATTTCAACTTACCTGGAAAGAGGCGGAGGCGGGAGTTGAAGAGTAGAACTAAGTCTCCTTCTTTAAGATCCTTAGGGATGATACGCTTGTCATGCCATTTCTTCGTCCTTTCCTTATAGATTTTGGCATTCTCATAAGCGTTCAAACGCAGCTCCTCCAGCTCATTGTTATCCAATAGCCGCTTCTCGCCGGCTTCCTTGATGTCAAAATTCAACCATTTGATCGCCCAATATGCCTTGTGTTCTAACTCCACGGGCAAATGACAAGACTTCCCATATACCAAATTATAAGGGGTGATACCAATGGGAGTCTTAAATGCGGTCCTGTAGGCCCAAAGAGCGTCGTCCAATTTCAAGGACCAATCCTTCTTCGTCCTAGAGACGGTCTTCTCCAAAATTGCTTTAATTTCTCTATTCGAGATCTCGACCTGTCCACTAGTTTGAGGGTGATAAGGGGTTGCTACCTTGTGGGTTACCCCATACTTCGATAGAAGTGCCTTAAACTTCCGGTTGATGAAATGCGTCCCTCCATCGCTGATGATGATACGTGGAGTTCCAAACCGTGGAAAGATAGTCCTGTTAAAGAACTTCACAACCACCTTGGCGTCATTAGTGGGAGAAGCAATGGCTTCAACCCATCTAGAGACGTAATCAACTGCTAGAAGGATATAGAGGTTTCCTCCGGAGGATGGGAAAGGTCCCATGAAGTCTATCCCCCATACATCAAAGATTTCCACCTCTTGAATGTTATTAAGTGGCATTTCGTTCTTCCTAGATAAGTTCCCTGTTCTTTGGCATGCATCACAAGAAACAACAAACGATTGCACATCTTTAAATAATGTTGGCCAAAAGAAACCGGAACGTAATACCTTAGCGCATGTCTTATCGGTGCTAGCATGTCCTCCACAAGGAAGTGAATGACAATGCCGTATGACGCTGTTAACTTCATCTTCCGGAATGCATCTTCGAAACATCCCATCCGGCCCGCGCTTGAATAGCAGCGGTTCATCCCAGTAGTAATGGCGTACGTCCTTGAAGAATTTCTTCCTTTGAGAGTACGTCAATCCGGGCGGTATTTCTTGGCAAACAAGATAATTCACAATATCAGCGTACCAAGGTCCTTTATTATCAGAAAGTTGGTGAATAGAATGTTCCACCAACTGAGGATGAATGTCAGAGAAAGGAGTAAGAAGTTTGTTATTTTCAGCAGTCTCAGTTGACATCATCTCGCCTTCGACCTCTGTCGAGGCGCTGAGGTGTTGACCGAGATGTTCTTCAGTCGCCTCGCTTGGTCCAGAGAGTGCCTCGGTCGAGGTACTATAACTGGAACCGAAACTGGAGGTCTTTGTCTCCTGGATTAGTTTCTCAATTTTGGCTCCTGGATCTTCTTCCAGTGCCTTTAGGCTCCGTATATCTGCATCACAAGAAGCATCTATACCTTCCTTCATTAAACTAAAACTAATAACTTTCTCAAGTGGATCGTTAATAAGGATAGAGCTCACCAATTCTCTTGATTCTTCTTCGTCATAGATGTTGAAGATATCATCTCCTAGCTGATCTCCATTCATGGCCGCAAGTAATGCGAACTCCACTTCATCTCCGCCAATGTTGAATTTCAACTTGGCGTTCTTACAATCCACGTTGCAACCCGAGGTTGCTAGAAATGGCCTCCCGAGAATGATAGGAACAAGATAATCTGCGGGAAAGTCAAGTACTACAAAGGCTATAGGTAAATAGAAGTTACCTAACTTAACCGGAACGTCTTCCAAAATGCCCACGGGATGGGTAATGGAGCGGTCCGCCATGTACAACCTTATCTTAACCGGCTTGGGCTCTCCAAGTCCGATCTTCACACATAGCTCCAGCGGAATGATGCTCATGTTGGCTCCTAGATCGCATAAGGCTTCACAAGTGACATCTCCAACTTGGATGGGAATGCAAAATGAGCCGGGATCTCTCAACTTGGGTGGCATCTTCTCCTTCATGATTTGAATAAGCTCCGAGGATTTAGATGTCATCCTTACTTCACCAAAATCATCCAGTGTCCTCTTCCTTGATAGGATTTCTTTTAAGAACTTCCCATAGGCGGGCATCCCTAGAATAACATCAAGGAAAGGAATGTTAATGTGTAGTTTATTCATCAAGTCAAGGAACTTACCAAAGTGCTTGTCTAGATGTGCTCTGGCCCTCGACTGGGGGAATGAAAGTGGTGATTTATATGCAGGAGGTGGAACATAAACTTCAGTTTTCCCCTCCGCTTTCTGTGGCTCCACCTCGGTTGGCATCTCGGCCGAAGTGTTCTTCGACTGCACCTGGACCGAGGTGGTCTTCGTCGGTACTAGCACCGACTGAGGCACTGGATCTGCAGTCTTCAGTCCACTCCTCGTCGTTATGGCCATAATCTGGCCCTTAGAGTTGCTTTCCGTCCTTGCTGGAAGCTTCCCTGGATCTCTTGGCGCTTCATTCGCCCTACTAGCAAGTTGTTGTTCAAAGGCTTTTTGGGCCTTCGAAAATGAAGTCATGGATGTCTCCATAGCACTAAGCTTGATCAAGATAGCCTCCAGCACTGGGTCTTTCTTTTCCGGCTGGGACGAACTTGATCCTTGCCCTTGGCTCTTTAATGGATTAGAAGAAGAAGAAGAGGGGGGAGAGAGGAAAGGATTAGAGGAATCGTTAGAATTGGAGTTAGAATGATTGTTACCCGAATTTTGGTTGTTCGCCCTCCAATTATTGTTGTTGGATCTTCTATTGTTGTTGTTGTAGTTGTTGTTCCGGGAACCGTTGTTGTTGTTACGGTATCCATTGTTGTTATTCCTTGATCCTTGATCTTCTTTCTTGGTTTGAGCAACCAAGAGTTCCTTCAATTGCTTCACGTCATTCTTCAAAGACGTGAGTTGATTATTGTTAGGCGGAGCATCTTCAAAGTTAACTCTTTTAACTCCACCTTCCGCTCCTTGGTGGGAGTATTTCTCCATATGCAAAGCTTTCTTCTCAATAAAGTCCCAAGCTTCGTCAATCGCCATGTCCATAAAGGTACCGGCGGATAGTAGTTGGAGGTTGAACTGGGTGCTTCCGTCCAGTCCCTTGAAGTATATCTCCAACAACTCTATCTTTGGAATCCCATGATGTGGGCAATCCAAAAGAATGTCCTTAAACCTCTCCCATGACTTGGACAAGCTCTCCTTGTCCTTCATAATGAATGCATTAATCTTCCCTCTCATTTCAGCAGTCTTAGAGGGGGGAAAGAATTTAGTCAAGAATTCCGTAGTCATCTCCTCCCAAGTACTGATTTTTCCTAGAGGAAGAGATTGATACCAAGTAAGAGCTCTATCTTTTAAAGAAAAGTAAAAAGGTCTTAGCTCGTAGTTGTTGTTTTCTATTCTTGAGGGTCTCAAGGTCTCCAACAAGATCTCATAGTTTTGCAAATGTTGATGCGGAGATTCCTTCTCTAGCCCTCCAAACTGGCATTGGCGAATCATGGAAAGAACTTGCGGTCGAAGTTCGTAGTCATGGTCCGCCAAATCTCATAGGTTAACTCCAGGACGCCTCAGTTGTTGATTGGGGTTCATCCTTTGACCTAGGGTTTTTGGGATTCCTGCAAAAAGAGCACCTCGGACTGGCATCCGAGGTAGAAGTACTTCGGCCGGGGCATCAGGTACTGGGACCTGCCTCGGTCGAGGGTCTTGGACTGGATCCTGCATCGGTCGAGGATCAGGGACTGGGTCTTCCCTCGGTCGACGTAGATACTGGTCTCGTAACTTGTTCACTCCAAACGGTGTGTGCAAGCTTTAAATTTATAACCCTAGATGTAAGCTTAAAACAAGGATGCGAACCCGTAGTGTACGGGTCAATCGTAGTAAAAAGCAAGGAATTCCAAGGGTCGATCACAGGGACTTAGTGAAACAAAGTCGGAATAGGTAAGCTTTAGCAATTACTAACCACAAAAGCAATTAAAACAGTCAAAGATTATAAAAAGTCAATAAAGGAAATATGCAATTCTAGGGATTAAAGCATCTAGTTGTGGTTCCAACTCAAGATCTAAAGATAAGCGGACGAAGCTGAGATTTTTGCATAGGGAAGGTGTTACTAAAGTGGAATAGATCACCGGGTAAGTCTCACTACTCACTAATTCCAAACCGTAACTCCTATTACCGGGTAAGTCTCAAGGAATTAAGATAAAGAACTATATCCTCAAACTAACACTCCAACTAAGGGAATAGAATCAACCTTTACCGGGTAAGTCTCAGGATAACTCACAAAGATGGAACGAAAGCACACTCAAACCCCAATAAAGGATAAACCTTTATTACCTACACTTATGATCTTAGGTAAACAAACTAAGGAATTACCGGGTAAGTCTCATCCTAGGCTTGCATTGAACCAGGAAAGGTGTAATAAGAATAGGATTTGGCAAACTCTAACACTTAACTCTCAGTTTCGGATCAGATAAGTCACCTCGGTCAGCCAAATTCCACCCCAGCCGAGATGTTCATCGACTGAGCGAGATGCTTAGGGTTAAGGTAAAGACTCGAAATTTCAGGGTCCTACTGTGATTAAGATCATTCTATCATTGTTTTTCCCACAATCTTCAGCCAATCACCCTAGAATCACACAAGGAAATTAGCCACTCATCATCATGAAAGTATTAATCAAATATATGGGAAGGAAGAGAATAATTGAACAAGAAAACCTTAAGAGAAAGGCTTCAATAACTGAATCAATTATAAAACCAACAAGCGTTCCTTGGATAGAAATCCAACAAGGCAAACAACAAAGAAGGGAATCTAAGATGATCTTACAAAAACCCTTCAAAAAGCTATAAAAGCTATAGACTTTCTTCCTTCAACCTTCAACAAGGTTCTTCAAATCTCCCAATTGGAGTATGGCTGCAGCGGATGCTCTGAACACAATCGGTGGTATGCGGGGTATGCAGCGTGTCGGATTTGTGGGAAATCCGACCCTTTTTATAGGAAAATTACCCTCCAAAGATAAGATATCTTAGAAAGATCTCTTCCCATAAAAATAGGTAAAATATATGATCTATCTTATATTCTTCCTTCCAGGAACCCAGCCCAAAAATATAAGATCCTCTTTCCAAAGATAAAAGATCTCAGCCAAGAATAAAATATTCTCGCCGCGTCCCAGGTGTTCGCCTCGGTCGAGTCGACTCCTCTGGATCACCTCAGTCGAGGTGACTCTGTAGTCAACCGAGGTGAATCACAACTGAATGTGAAATCTCTCAAATCTGGTCCAAAGTGAATCTTTAATCCATGGCTATGCTTCCTGGATCATTCCTTAAGTTCCTGAATGTAGCTCCAATGACTCCATAGCTCCTCTTGCTTCTTTTTAATGCAAAACGTGCCATTCTACCTACGATTACAACAAAACTAGGTGTAGACCTCGATTCCCGCAAAGGTAGATGAAACGACTATATAATCACATAATATATATACAAACATGCAGATTATTGAAGATAAAACGTCTAAACAGGTCCCAAAATATAGACAATAATTCGTGCTATCAGTTGCAAGTATGCTCCTGTCGCTTCTCTTTCTTATGTATCTTCGACTCAAGATGGTAGTTACTCACTTTGAGCTTTCTAGTGCAGGTCATGCACAATACTTTTATTACATCGTTAATTCTTTCCTCAATCCATCCAGAAAACTCACTCTAGAGTATTCCATTAGTATGAAATTCCAAAACTACTTTTCTGGCAACATGTAGCAAAGCCGTCACTCTTCACTCGGATCCATAATAGGGTACCAGTCTCCTTCTATTACCTCTACATGCCCATAAGTTTCCGTACAACATTTCTAGTCACTCGCATAGCCTATCTCACGTTTCTTCCAACTAGAATGCATTTCTCCAACTATCACCATCTTAAACTCGACACAACATCCATCAGTACCCTAGAGCTTCTTGTTTGTGGGTTAGGACCCACCACACTTCCGCTGCGTTACTCTGATTATCCTGTTGTCACTCATTAATCCTAAGGACCTTTTCTGTAAGTATAAAATGATTGACCTCAAAACTCTTTCTTCCAATTACACCATGAGTCGTATACGGATGAAGTACCAAGTAACTTCTTTACTTGCCTTAAGAAAATAAAACAACGATTGAAAAACAACTTCTTCCGCTTACTTTCTTAATTCTTCTACCACGGATCCAAACTCCCTGACTTGACCGGATTTTGATCTTAACTGGCCAAGAAGTAACCCTTAAAACGTTTTTCTTTATACCTTTAATTCATCCAAGAAAGTTGTAGTTGCCTACTTGAGGGAATCCTCTAAGGCGTCGGTAAAGCTACTCCATAGATCCACATTCACAAATATCTCTTCTTAACGGCACATAACTCGTCAATATCCAACAATACTTGCACGTCCTTGGTTGACATCGGTTAGTCTATAATTGACTTATCTCAATTTCATACCTCTACGGGTATTAAACTTTTGGTGCACATCACCTACTAGATTAATCATTTTATCATTCTTTTAGTTCGTCTTATCTTTCACTCTTCTGCTTCCTTTGAAACAACTCTCTTTCTCAAGCCTCACTGTGCCATTCGCCTGCCGTCAAAAGTTATTCCTAGCACTCCACGATAGATGGTAAGCGTCTTGTAGTTCCGATGACTTTTAATTACCTCCCAATTGTAGTCCTTTTACAGGGACCGTCTGTGTTGATGACCTATGCTCTGTTATAAATGGGGTTACCCTGGACTCTTGAGTCTACCACACGATTCTCACAAGCACAGGTTCCTTAATCGGCGTTGTTTGTAATATTTCCTTCCAAATCTCTATTGAATATGTTACGGGCTTCGATCCTTTCGATACTGGCGTTGTGATTCCTCTTAGAATTTTTATCTTTAAAGAAGACAAAATGTCTCCAGGCTTGTGAAGTCTACCCTTCGCTCTTACATTAAGTTGTAAGTCTCCCTTCCGTGTAAATTGTGATCTGTCAAAATTTCCTTAGCTAGTAGGTAAACATTCGCTCACCACAATCCTTTTATACTTCTTTAGTTCGTTCTATCTTCCATTCTTCCTCTTCCTTTGGGCTAGCTTCGCTTCTCGAGTCAACCAAGGTCGTTCTCACGTACCCATTTCTTCACTGGTATTGGTAGTAATACCGCCTTCATGAAACTCCGTTGACCCTGCTACAGGCCTCCATTCTTTGGATATTGGCGTCGCGACTTCGTTCAACATTATATATCTTCGAGGAGGTCAAAACCTCCCCACGTTTGTGGGGTCTGCCTTTTCGCTTTTACACTCAATTCTAGGTCTTCATTCTGTGCACCTTAGATTCTCATCCCCGGATTGACACTTTGTCTCTTCTGGTTTCTCATGCCCCTAATGGTCTATTGGGCATCCGCCTCAATTATAATGTCCTTGATTCCGTAATCTTGGTTGTACTCAATTTTACTTGTCCTGTTCCAATATTGTTATCTCTACTCAGCACTCTAGTAGTCTCTTGCATGGTTACTCTAATTTTGTCTTTCGGCCTCGTATGCCCGAGTTCCTTGTACGACCTTCTATTCCTTCTAACTGAACCGACTCAGGGATTTCTTCCTCATCTAATTGTTCTTTGGATAATTTGTAAGGATCACCAAGCAGCCTACCCGAGTATAATACTAAATTCAAGGTCCGATTCCATTGCCTCGTGTTAGAGATTCTTCAAGTCCCCAGTTGATTTATCATGAGGCAATAATCACTTCGTGATATCACGACTAAAGGATATAAAATATCCTTTAGGATACTAACAAGCTAAGCCACCACATGTGTATAACATATAATAATAAACATCATAAAAAGTCTATATACTAACTCCTATCGATCCAAGTTGCAGAGATCCACGGAGAGCGATGGTGGTCCGACGTACTACTAACCCAACAACCCGACTATGCGTGTGTGTAAAAACATAAATCCGTTTTGAAAATTTAGACCCCTTTCGGGTTCTAGTTATTTTATACAATCGGTCTTTCAGAAGATTTCAAGTGCCATTGTTGCCAACCTAGAGCTCTGATACCATATTGTAACACCCCAAATTCTAAGAACTCGGGGAGCTACTGGTTAGGACCTCACAATGGGTCCCGACCTTAGTTTGACCACAATTTTACTAGGATCTTACAACAAGGCACAAAAGTATTCAAAACATTTGAAAACTTTAAACAATATATACAAGAAAAATATATATCAGCCTTACAAATCAAAGGTACTAAAACGACGCATATGAAGTATATAAGACAACCTCGTCCCCAACTAAATGAGTACGTGGACCCGGCTAACCATTCCCTCCGGATCTCTCTACATCTGTCTTAACCTGCAAGGCATCTACAAGCGGTATAAAAGCGTTAGCTAACATTCTATGCATAAGTATAAAGGTAAAAGCACAAACACACAACATACACAATCAACATGCAACACTCAATCCTTTTATTATCTTTAATTAGGTGATAGGTCATTACTAATGATACTTATTTTGTGACACGAGGGATTCCCAAACCTCGCCCCTGTCCCCGTTTACCAATGCGGAATGGTACTAATGCATCTGACCGTCTACCGGACTGGGCTGGTCGCAGGGAACCTCCTAGACTCTCGCAAGAGCTAGGCAGATGATGTCACGACCTGGTATCATACACTTGGGTCAATTACGTAAATAATAAAGTCGGCCTAATCCGGTTTCGTTGTTTATCATAACTAACAAACACCACTCATACACATTACACTCATACCAGAAGCCAGCTAAGTAAGTCCGTGGACTTACCTGAATCAGATCTCGACTCTCTTAATCACAACTCAATCTATAACTGTATAACTCGGTTGCCTGTCAAAGGAGGCAAGTGTGTCAGCACACTTTCTTGGTAATTAGAAGTCTAAGACTTCTAAGGTAGTAGGTCCTATTAGAACAGAATTTAATACAGTACCAATTTATGGTAAAATGACTATTTTACCCTTGGTCCCGAAACATCCAAAAATTCCATAATTCAACCCTAAACTCTTATTTGAGACTAACAAGTCATATTCTAACTCCTAAAGATGATTTTGGTTACAACTGGCAACTTACCCATTTTCCTATTTTCGGTAAGATCGTTAAGGTCCAACTTCGGCATCAAATAAGAAATTCGAATAAACTTATCAAAATTCCGAAATAATTCCCTAGATCATCTATGATATCCCATCTACTCATAGGAGAAAGAATTTCTTAAAACTGTTAAAGCATCACTTCTACAAAAATTTCTAAAGTTGGTTACAACACTTAACAAACAGCACACTGTCTTAACTTTGAAAAATCATAACTCCTAAACTACTCGCTGGATTTATCCCAAAATTTGATATGTTCTACTATAAAACTTTATCTATAATATATCCAAAATTCAGCCGTAAAGGAGATCAAAATCCTATTTAAAACTATCTCACAAAACCGAATTTCAGCACAACAGAAAAACTACTTACAACTCAATCTTTGAAAAATCATAAATCCCAAACCACTCGCTGGATTCCTCTCAAATTTTAATATGTTCTACAACAATATGTCAAACATATCATATCCAAAATTCAAGCCCAACGGAGATAAAGAGCTTATTCAAAATCATCTCACAAAACAGCATCACTTGCTGTTTTCCCCAACACTCAGCACATATATAAAAGCTGGATGAGGCGTCAACTTTCGAACACAATAACTCTCAAACCGTAACTCCGATTCTTCCCAAATTTTAACACGGTAAACTATGTATATCTATCTATGATCTATCAAAAATTCAACGGTGGATCTTCAACCAATCTCTGTAACATTGGTCCACAACAGTGACCATTTCTCACTTACAAAGCTAAGGCTTAAAACGAGTTTTTCTCTTCCATTTCTAGGGGTAATCTGACCGACTTTCATTGCCATCCAATGATCCTACTTTGGACGTTCTAGGAGGCCTCAACAAAGCTGTCTTACTACCCTTCTACTTCCCTAGTTTGATCTCTCTTCACAACAACACTAACACAATTTTAAACCGATGGAACACATGTCTACATACATCTAGAAGCCAACGCTGAACTGGGGAAGAGAGAAGGAAGAAGGGTTTGCTCTCTTACCAAAGGAGGGTTGCTACTGCTGTCAAGGGTGTAGGGAGAGCTCGCCACTAGTGACAGCCGGTTGAAATGTTCCTTAATGTCACTACAGGAAGGGGAACCGACTGAGGTTGTTGTGGCTACGTTGCTGCACACTGCTGCGTCCTAGGCTGTTGATGGTTGTGTGCAGGCGCAGATCCAGTGTGAGAGGTAAGTAATAGGCAAGGAAACAGAAGGGGCAAGGGAGGGCATTTACCTGGTTGAATATGTGCACAGAGGGTCGCTGCAGCGTCCTTGTTTCTGTCGAGTAGGCTAACGCCCAGGGTTGTAGCTGTGATGAAGGGGTTCCTCCACTTGCTGTCTCCTTTCATGGTGAGTTTTTGTGCTTGAGGACAGTGCTGAACGTATGCAGAATGGGTGATGTCGTGCGAAAGGCCGAAACAGAAGGGGGTAAGAAGAGGCGTTCGGGAGTTACCAATCTTGTAGCGTCTGAACGGTTGCTCTTCCAGGTGGGCTGGAATGAAACGCAACAAGGCTGGGCCTGCACAAGGGAGGAGTATGCTGCGTTAATTACGGAAGTTGTTACAAAACAGATCTCCAGCTCAGCACACGTAAAAGGTGAGGTAGGTTTACTGCTCGATGGGGCGGCATCCGCTGGGCTTCTGGCTGGCGTCTTGGGCTGGAGTAAAGAAGTGGGTTGGCGCTGCATTGGTTGAAGCAGAGGAAGAGTGGGCTACGAACTGGGCGGAAAACAAGGTAGCGATAGTGGGCTAAAAGAGTTGTCTTGGCTTTGTCACAACCTTGTCAAAACGTGTCCTGGCCTTGTCATGGTCTCGTCTCAGCCTTGTCGAAATCTCGTCTCAGCCTTGTCATGATCTCGTCTAAAGTCATCGTTACGAATTAATTATAAGAATTAGGGTTTGATATAATTCTATCATTTTATGTGAATTAAATTCTACATAAAATGATAAATAATTATAAGAATTAGGATTTGATATAATTCTATCATTGTATGTGAATTAAATTCTACATAAAATGATAAATAATTATAGGAATTAGATCTTGATATAATTTTATCATTTTATGTGAATTAGCTTCTACATTAAATGATAAAATTTGTAAAGAAAGAATTGCTAGATAGAATGGAAAACCGTCAACGGCTCAAAGTCCGATTTGATTCGGAATTAAACGGAAATAAAAATTCCGGATATTACAAAGAATTAATCTCAAATACCCATGCCAAAACCCAAGGAATCAAAGATAAACTAAAACGGTTAAAGTTGTGACACTCAAAACCGAAATAGAGGATGTTGAGTCTCATTACTACCTAGAAAAGGCAAGCCAAGGCTAGATTAAAGCAAATCTTTAACTTTGGATTAAAGCAAAAGCAAAGTTTGTAAACCAGGGAAAATCACGGCTAGATCTTGAGAATCACGGCCGTGGAATTCAAGAACAGACCGTGATTTAGGGTATCGACGATATTTCTCACACTCTCAGGGTCCAATCAAGTTACGATCGATCTATCATCATCTAAGTCACAACTATCAACCCTTCACCTTAGAATTGCTAAAGGATTTTAGCCAGTAATCATCATTATGATATCAATAATCAAATTAAGAAGAATGAAAGATGAAAACCCTCGAAAACTCAATAATAACTCAAAGTCAATCTCGAAATCTGAACACAAAGTCGTATGTTTATGAATTCAGAAAAGTAGGAATAGAAATCCTCACAATGATCTAGAGAAATCACAAAGAACGGGATGTCAATCCGTCCTTCAATGAAAACCCTAAAATATTCCGAAAGTACACAATCTCCGAAAACACGTCCTTCACGAATCTCCAATCCTTAAGGTCGAAATGAAACCCCAAGGCCGTCTCCAAAGCTCTATGAAAAAACACTCAGCGGGGGATCCCGAAAAACCTTTTCTCAAGCCTTTATATAGGGTGAGATAGGGTTACGAGAAAGCCCAATGACGTGGTTGACGTGGCAATAACGACACGTCACAAAATCACCAAAATCACGGTCATGAACAACTTTCCACGACCGTGGTTTAGAGCGTGGAACCCAATTACGGTACCAATATGATTTCCACGGCCGTGGTTTAGGCCGTGTAATTCTCTATTGTGTTCCAAACTCACGTCCACGATCATGTTGCCAAATCCACCGTCGTGGTTTAGAGCGTGGTTCTTCCAATTCCTTTTCCACGACCGTAATTCAGGGTGGTTCTTCAAACTCCTTGTTTTTGCCTTTGTTTCGTGACATCCTTCATCCATGCTCCTTCCTTAGCCTCTCCAATGCATCTCTTTGCCATCAAGCATGATCAAACATTCCTTTCCTTCCACATTTTGCTCCAATCCAAGTCTTTATTCACCTAAAAACAAAACAAAGCTAGTGTAGATCTCTATATTGACAAAGTGGGTGAACTAGCTCACAATTGCTTCAAACTCATATCTAAGAACACAATAAAGAGGGAAAAACAACTAAAACAAGTACCTAAAATATAGTCATATTTCATGCTAACAAAATACCCCATACTTGCCTCTTGCTTGTCCCCAAGCAAGGTTTTTAAAAGCTTAGAACATAAGGTAGAATGAAATATGAATGCAAAAACAAAACAAAACAATCTTTTTGGTTAATGTGCTTCTAGTCAATAGATCATCCTCAAACCTTGCATCATTCATCCTTGAAAACTTTTATACACATAAACCAAAGTATGCGAAGCAAAGAAACTTCATAAATTGCAAATACTTCAAGACAAACATCATAACCTTCAAGTATTGTCAAAATCAAGCATGTGAAACTTCAATTTAGATCACCCAGTCAAATAACACTCTTATGATCTCAAGGTTTTCCAAATAAGGCCAAGAATGCGGAAAAGGTGGGGAATTTGTAAAGGAATGTGGTGTATGAATCCGGGAAGAAGGGACAACACAAACTCTTTTCTTTTCACCATTTGAACTACCCACCAACTTAGAGCTTTGCTCTAGACTTTTGCACATAATTTTTCGACTTTACTTTTGGAGTTATGGACAACGGTGTACAATAACCGAAGCCTAGGAGATTGGCGTTTCTCAATTTTGAGATGCCTCAAACCTTTGATGCACATACCATAACCCGTTAGGAATATCGCTCAATCCGACTTTGGCAAGACACAAACACCCGGCTATGTGAATGGTGCCGAGTTACTCATCGTCATGATTGACTTCCCCAAACCTATATTTTCCTACACTTTAAAAACAATTGCTTTCATGGCCCTCCCACATCAAACATGCCAAAATCAACTCTTCCTAAATTCCGGATAGGTAAAGGAGGCAATTATTTTCATTGAGGGGCTAAATGATCAAGGAAAGAAGTAAGAAAATCGAGGTGCCTTAATCATTTCATAAAGAATTATAAGAACTTATATTGTGATTTCAACCTTTGTTTCTCAATATGATTTAGATAAAAACCTTCACATTATGAAACTTGCAAGAAAGGATAAACAACATACTCAATCTCTTCACAACTCATAATTCAATTCAAGCCTACAATTGTCATCAAAAACTCATTCCACAAGTGGTTTTCATCATAGAAATCATCTCTAATCTTAGAAGCACAAAATCTTTTCAAATTTTTCAAATTTTTATGGGTTTTTCAAAGACTTTTTCATGCAATGCAATAATGAAACGTGTGACAATGAAAGGAAACATGCAAGTGTTCATAGTCATGCAAAGCAAAGTGAGTAGAGTTATTACAAACGATAGTCACACCCCACCCCATACTTGAAACATACATTGTCCTCAATGTTCAAAAGAAATAAAGAAAAGAAAATAAAAAGAAACTCACTAATGGCGGTGTGGTGGCTCAAACCGGCGGTCAATTAACATCATCATTGTGGAGGAGGCGGTGGTGGATATGGAAAGAAATCCGAGCTAAAAGGCCGCCCAAACTGCTTGCGGTAGACATCCCTCAAGATGTGGTCGTTCTCCTGGCTCTGTGCGTCATGAGTCTCCTGTCGGATCTCTAGATCTCCCACTCTCCTTGAAATATCGGTAGCCCATCCAGGAAGCTGCGAGTACCAATCGTGCGGCTGTCCATATCATGCTAGAGCGTCCTGAGGAGGAGGAGTCGGTGCCACCTGTGCCTTCTCATACCATGGAGGAGGAGCTCTCATCCATGACGGCTGCTCTCTATACCAAGCAGGTGGAGTTGCCATCCAAGTCAGCCTCTCACTCACACTAGCCCTGCGTGAAGAAGAGAAACCGGAAGGTCTAGAAGGGCGGGGAGATTGCCTAGGTGGGTCCAGGAAAACGGTTGGCTGATCCGGGAATGTACCAAAGGTATGCTCATTACCAACTACACCATGGTCATCACCACCTCCCATCTCCTCATCATCATCCCCAGCTGGGATATCATCCGGCACATACGGAGGAGCTACAAGTCTATTGGCATGCATGGCCGCAAAGGTTGCCTTCCAATTGTGGCGGCCTAGCATAATGGAATACTCGGGAAGCCAAGGGATACCTCTACCACCTCTCTCCTCCCATGGCATGGCTGCGGTAGGTGGAGCTTGGTGGCGGGAAAAGATAAAGCCTCTAGTCATGAGCCTGTTGAAACCCAAAGGTCTCGCCGCTATCCTAGTACAAGCGGAGTAGTCTATCCCCAATTGGTTGGCTATATGAGTCACCATACCCCCATAACCAATGTTCGTGGCTTTCTTGTTCTTCAATTTACTCATGGTGGAGGCAAGGAGGGTGGCGCAATCGGCGGGTCTACCGTTAAGCATACAATAAAAGAGGAAGAGCTCATCGGTCTTAATCTTTTGTGGGGTCTCGGTCCTAGGGAAAAGACACTCCGAAAGGACCCTATGAGCTATTTTCAAGGCTAAGTGGTAGATGAGCTTAGCCTTGGTATCGGCCGGTTGCCAATGATCCTCACTAGCATATATCATGGCAATCTCCTCCCAAAAATCCTTAGCATACACCCCACTAGGAAACCTACCATTGAAGCTCTCATGGAACCCAAAGAATGTTCCAAACTGAATGATGGAGAACTCATAGTTCTCCTCCATCAACCTAAAAGAAACCGTGCGGTTCACATGGCTATGTTCAAAGGAAGTCACAAACTCCCTTGTTATCTCCTCATAGGCGTCCTCTCTAATAGCGGAGAAGACGATCAATCCAGCTCTATCCAAGAGCCATGTCAAGTCGTTCACAACATTGAGCGGCTCAAGCTCCTCTAGGAGAAGGTATCTAGGTCCTATGACCGGCCTCTTCTCAATCCTTTTCAAGGCTCCTAGGTAGTCTTCATGGATTGTTGGGATTCTAGGAGGTGGTGGTGATGGTGGTTCACTAGGGGGAGGTTGGGAAGAGGAGGAACTATCATCCTTTCTCTTCTTGTTCCTACTGGATTTCTTTCTAATCATATTTTTCAGCATCAGAGAAAATTACGGCCTGTTCTTGGTAAACCACGGCCGTGGAATGTACAAGGACCGTGGTTTTGGTCTATTTTTCTCAAATCACAACAATCTAACACCAAACTCAGCAATCACTGTCGTAGACTAATTCCAATTTCAATTTCATTCAGTTCTCCTAAATTCTTGCAAAGAAATTGAACCAAATTGACAAAGTAGAGAAAAGGGAGGAAAACCTAGGGTTTGGATCTTTCAAATCCAAATTCCTTCTCCAACGTGGATTGTTCGCTCAGTTTGTTGCTTGTATCGTGTAGATGATCGAATATGCTCCACTTTAGGCTCAAGAACCGTTTGAATCGGACTCCGAACGAAGAATCACGGGTTGAGGAAGGTAGTCGGCGATTCTGGGCGTGGATTTTGGTTTTGGATGTGTTTTTGTGAAGGAAGGTGGTTTATATAGTCTCCGTAAAATTTTTGAAAGTCACGGTCACTCGGGGCATTCCACGGCCGTGGAAATGTACGGAACCCGTGGTTTTAATGAATTTTGCTAGATTTTGGGGAATTATGGTCACCTGTTACTTCCACGACCATGGTTTAGGGCGTGGAAGTCTCTGTTGTGTGCCAACATCCAAGTTTCGTCAATTCCTTCCAACTTTTGCTTCTTTCCCTTGCCCAATCCTTATTCCTTCATCCAAAAACATAACATATCGGGAGGTATCGGTGAAAAACAAAGAAAAAACAACTAAACTAAACTACTCTTAGAAAGAAAACCAAAAACGTAAGTGCAATACCTTGGGTTTCCTCCCAAGAAGTGCTTGTTTTGGGTCTGTAGCTAGACCGTTCATGTGTTTATTCGAGGACAATCGGAGCGATTTCCTCAACCGGGAGCTCCGGTGAATACTTCTTAAGACGTTGGCCATTCACCTTGAAACTTCCGCTCTTTTCACCCCATACTTCAACTGCGCCATGGGGAAAAACACGTTTGATTGGACAAGGTCCAGTCCAACGAGATTTACGCTTACCTAGAAAGAGACGAAGTCTCGAATTGAAGAGAAGAACTTGATCTCCTTCTTTGAGATCCTTTGGAATGATATGCTTATCATGCCAACGCTTCGCCCTTTCTTTGTAAATCTTGGCGTTTTCATAGGCGTTCAAGCGGAGTTCTTCAAGCTCATTAAGGTCCAAGAGGCGCTTCTCGCCCGTTTCCTTCATGCTGAAGTTCATCCACTTAACAGCCCAGTACGCCTTGTGTTCTAGCTCAACCGGGAGATGACAAGACTTCCCATACACAAGGTTGTATGGTGTTGTACCTATGGGAATCTTGTATGCAGTCCTATATGCCCATAATACATCATCCATTTTCAAAGACCAATCCTTCCTTGTCTTTGACACCGTCTTCTCAAGGATGCCCTTGATCTCTCTATTCGAAATCTCCACTTGTCCACTTGTTTGTGGATGGTAGTAGAGCTTCGAATTGTCGGGCAATGAAGTGTGAACCTCCGTCACTAATGATGGTCTGTGGTGTCCCAAACCTTGGGAAAATATTTCTATTAAAGAACTTGACAAAATGGCATCATTAGTTGGAGAGGCAATAGCTTCAACCCATCTCGAAACATAATCTACAGCTAGAAGTATGTATTGGTTTCCACAAGATGATGGGAAAGGTCCCATGAAGTCTACTCCCCAAACGTCGAAGATTTCCACCTCCTGAATGTTATTGGGAGGCATCTCGTTTCTCCTAGAGACATTTCCTGTTCTTTGACAAGCATCGCAACAAGAAACAAAAGTTTGCACATCCTTGAATAAAGTAGGCCAAAAGAATCCAGATTGCAATACCTTAGCGCTAGTTTTATTGGAACTAGCGTGTCCTCCACAACGTAGTGAATGACAATGACGAATGACACTTTGCATTTCATATTCCGGCACACATCTCCTAATGATATCGTCGGGACCTCTCTTGAAGAGTAGAGGTTCATTCCAAAAGTATTGTCGGACATCCGTAAAGAACTTCTTCTTTTGTGCGTAGGATAATCCGGGAGGTATTTCCTGACAAACCAAGTAATTTACAAAATCAACAAATCAAGGCTCGTTACCTCTAGATATCTTGTCGATGCACTCCTCTATGATGTGTAAGTGCTCATCCGGGAAGGATTCATCTATAGGTAAATCGTCGTCTTCAATGTATGGTAGACGACTCAAATGATACGCAACAGAATTTTCCGAGCCTTTCTTGTCGTGGATCTCTAGATCGAATTCTTGTAGGAGAAGAATCCATCTAATCAGCCTCGGTTTTGCATCCCTCTTGGCAAGTAAATACCGTATCGCTTAATGGTACGTGTATACAATCACCTTTGCACCTACAAGATAAGAACGAAACTTTTCAAAGGCATATACAATAGCTAAAAACTCTTTCTCAGTTGTGGCGTAGTTGAGCTGCGCTTCATCTAGCGTCTTGCTAGCATAATAGATAGCATGGATTCGGCCTTCTTTCTTTTGCCCCAGCACATCCCCAACAGCTACGTCACTTGCATCACACATAACCTCGAACGGAAGATTCTAGTCCGGAGGTTGGATAATCGGGGCTGAGATGAGAGCTTCCCGGATCTTGTAGAAAGCATCTAAACAATCCTGTAAGAAATCAAAAACTGCATCCTTCATCAATAGATTAGTTAGCGGTTTTGATATCTTAGAAAAGTCTTTGATAAAACGTCTATAAAATCCAGCATATCCTAGAAAACTTCTTATCCCCTTCACTGAAGATGGAGGAAGGAGTTTCTCTATTGTCTCTATCTTAGCCTTGTCTACCTCAATCCCTCTACTAGAGATTAAGTGTCCTAACACAATGACTTCGTTAACCATGAATTGACACTTCTCCCAATTGAGAACTAGGTTAGTGTCTTCGCACCTTTGCAACACAAGAGAGAGGTTAGAAAGACAATTATCAAATGAAGAACCATAAACAGAAAAATCGTCCATAAAACCTCGATTATTTCCTCAATGTACTCCAAGAAGATGGCCATCATGCACCTTTGAAAGGTGGCTGGGGCGTTGAAAAGCCCGAATGGCATCCTTCTATATGCAAACGTCCCCCACGGGCACGTGAATGTGGTCTTCTCTTGATCGTCCGGATGGATGGGAATTTGGAAGAAACACCTATAATCGTCAAGATAGCAAAAATAGGAGTGTTATGCTAACCTCTCAAGCATTTGATCAATGAATGGTACCGGGAAGTGATCCTTCCTAGTTACATTGTTCAGCTTGCGGTAATCAATGCACATCCTCCATCCCGTCATGGTTTTTGTGGGAATGAGCTCATTGTTCTTGTTAGTGATAACCGTCATTCCTCCTTTCTTCGAGACAACTTGAATGGGGCTCACCCACTTGCTATCGGAGATAAGATAGATGATACCTGCGTCAAGTAACTTAAGAATTTCCTTCTTAACAACCTCCTTCATGATCGGATTTAACCGTCTTTGAGATTGTCGCGAAGGCTTAAAATCTCATTCCATTAGAATCTTGTGCATGCATAATGATGGTTTAATTCCTACAAGATCCTCTATGGTATAACCTAAGGCTTTCCTATGTTTCCTTAGAACAGCCATTAGTTTCTCATGTTCATCTTTACTTAATTCGGAACTAATAATTACGGGAAAAGTAGAATTAGTTCCAAGAAATGCATACCGAAGATGTGTGGGACGTGGCTTCAATTCCATAGCTATTGATGCATTTGATCAGTCTTGAGATGTGTCCGACACTTCCTTAGAAGTCTCTAAGGGTGTAGGAGTGTTGGAAGAAGACTCAAGAGTGTTTGTGGAAAGAACGGAATTGTTCTCAGAATTTCCCAAAATTACGGCACCACTGTTACTTCCACGGCCGTGGTTTAGGGCATGGATCTCAATTACGGCACCACGGGTGATTCCACGGCCGTGGTTTTGGCCGTGTAACTTACTGGTGCTCTTAGAATAGCTGGTTACGGTCATCTTGGGTCAAACCACGGCTGTGGAATAGCACGACTGACCGTGGTTTCTCACGTTTTCTGACCCATCGTAGAGTTTTTCAAACTCTTCCTCTTGCACTTCCTTTAGCTCCTCCAAGGCTTCAATCTCCTCATTGCAATCCTCTTCCTCTCCTTTTTCCATGATGCTCATGGTAATGACCTTTTGCAATGGATCTTTGAATAGAATCGAGCTCACTTCTTCTCTAGACACTTCCTCATCATAGATATTGAACATGTCCTCTCCAAGAGTTGTTTGTTGCACCAAAGTTGAGAGAACAAACTCAACCTTCTCTTCTCCTATGTCAAAAGCTAGTCTAGCATTCTTGCAATCCACTATACAACCGGATGTTGCAAGAAACGGTCTTCCGAGTATGATCAGAACAGGACAAGTTATGGATCGATCCACCATGTATAGATTGGAATATAAACTTACCGAGCTTGACTGGGACGTCTTCAATGATACCGACGGGACGAGTTATGGATCGATCCACCATGTATAACGTCATTTTCACCGGCTTAGGTTCACCTAAACCGATCTTCCTACACAAGGTAAGCGGAATGATGCTTATGCTTACTCCCAAGTCACAAAGGGCGTCACATGTGACTTCTTCTACTCCAATTGGAATACAAAATGACCCCGGATCTCTCAGTTTTGGGGGCATCTTTTCAGTCATCGTTTTGATGAGCTCCGAAGATTCCGAACTCATCTTGACTTCTCCAAAGTCTTCTAGCTTCCTCTTGTTAGAGAGGAGCTCTTTCAAGAACTTCTCCTAAGAGGGCATACCTACAATAGCATCAATGAAAGGTACATTAATATGCAGTTTGCTCATGAGTTCAATGAACTTATCGAATTGTTTGTCTAGACGCGCTCTTGCTCTAGTCTGCGGGAATGGTAGGGGAGGTTTATAAGCTGGAGGGGGAATATAGACATCTTCCTTCTCCTTCTCCTTATCTTTCTCCTTCTCAACTGGAACTTCCACAAACTTAGGCTGTGGGTCGGTGGTTGTCACGCCACTCCTAGTTGTGATTGCCATCACCCTTCCATTTGGGTTGTCCACCGTTTTCCCGGGAAGCTTTCCTTGATCTCTAGGAACTTCTCCGGCCTTGCTGAACATATGGTTTTCTAAAGCTTTGTGAGCTTTATCAACCGAAGTTATGTAACTCTCCAACCCTTGGAGGTTTCCTAGGATCGTCTCCAACATAGGATCAGGCTTCTCCTTCTCCTTATTGTTTGAACCATTTGATGTTTTCCCCTGGCTTTTCAAAAGGGTAGAAGAAGAGGGAGATGTTAGTGAATTTCCAGAATTTGGATAGGAATTACCAGAATTTTGTTGTTGGTTGGAACGCCAATTGTTGTTGGAATTTCGGTTGTTGTTGTTATTCCAATTGTTGTTCCAATTGTTGTTCCGGTTGTTGTTCCTATTCTCTTGGTGATTGTTGTTCTTGTTGTTGTTGTTTCCTAGGTAGCCAACATCTTGCTCCTTTGGCTTTTAAAGGCCAGCTCTAATGATTTCCTTCAACTCTTTGATTTCGGTGTTGAGGGAGAATATTTGAGTTTGTGCAGCTTGTGTTAGCTTGACTCCCGGCTCTACCTTCCAGTGGGAATACTTCTCAATCACTTGGGCTTGCTTCTCAATGAAGTCCCAAGCGTCATCCTCTCTCATGTCCATAAATGTACCACAAGAGAGAGATTGGAGGTTGAATTGTGTGTCCACATCCAACCCCTTGTAGTAAATCTCCAATAACTCCAGCTTTGAAATGCCATGGTGTGGGCAATCCAATAAGAGGTCCTAAAATCTTTCCCAAAATTGAAACAAACTTTCATTAGCTTTCATAGAAAATGCATTAATTTTACCTCTCAACTCCGCCGTTTTGGATGGCGGGAAGAACTTGGTGAGGAACTCTGAAGATAGATCCTCCCATGTGTTAAGCTTTCCAGCTGGAAGAGCTTGATACCAAGATAGAGCCTTGTCCTTCAAAGAAAAGAAGAATGGCCTGATCTTGTAGTTGTTGTTGGTAGCCCTCTTCGGCTTCAATGTCTCCATGAGAATCTCAAAATTCTGCAAATGTTGGTGTGGAGATTCAGCAATAGTTCCACCAAATTGACTTTGGAGAACCATGGTGATAACTTGCAGGCTAAAACTGAATTCCTGGATGTTCTCAGCTCCGAAATTCACACCTAAACGGCGTGCTTGCTTAATTGGATCCATCCTTTGCCCAAGAGTTTGTGGTTCATCCCCTCCATTAGCAACTCTCACATCTCCAGCGGGAATGCGAGGAACAACCAGTGGTCTTGGGTTGTTATGAACGGGATGAATCACTGGATCAATATCCTCAAGTGGTGGCATATCATCGTCCTTATCATCGGATGATTCAACTCTAATGGACTTAGTTGGTTTCTTGACCTTCTTCTTCTTAGTGTCATTAAGCTCCAACTTCATGTCCAGCATCATAGCTTTGAGTTCATCAATTTGGAATTGATGACTCATTAACTCGTCCAAACGAGCTTTCTCACTCAACTTAAGTTGAAGTTGAGTTTCATCCAACTCCGCTTGGATGTTTCTCTCATTGTTTTCAGCCATCTTTTTCTCTTTCAACTTTCTTCTTAAAGTTTTCTCAAGTTCTGGATCGAAAGGAACTAGATCTTTGGTAGATCTAGTCTTTCGCATACCTAAAGAATCTACAAAAATCACTCACAAAGAGATATCAAATAACAAGAGCAAAAGCTCCCAAGCTCGACAACCGAAAACCGGAATTGGTCTAGACCAAATCCCTGACAACGGCGCCAAAAACTTGTCCTTTGGCAAAACTCTGTTCCGTTGCCGGAACGAGAACTTCATATGTACCTAAGAACACAAACATGCAAGAACACTCAAGCAGAAAGATCAATAGAAAAAGCACGAACAGTCCCCGGCAACGGCGCCAAAAACTTGTTTGCCTCAAAGCGTGCGTGCAAATAAGTTTTAATTATATAAAACTGAAATTAAGAAAAAGCGAACCCTCAGTGTACGGATCGGCGCATTAAAGCAAGAATTATAAAGTATCAAACTCATGGATTTGGTGAAACAAAATCAGTTTCAAGTAATCGAGCAATCAAAAGTGTACAAGCTTTGCAAATAATTGGGAAAACAACAACCCTAAAGATCCAGGTGTCTAATTGTGACAATCGATTCAAGATATACTATAGATATAAGGACAGAGTCGAGATTGCAAAGGTATAACAAAAGTAAGGTAATGTACGGTGAAGTTCAAAAACCCTATATGTCTAACCCAAAGACTCTCTCCATAAAGGTTGTTGAGGCTGCAGTATAAAAAGGATCAAAGGACAAGAATTAATCTCAAATACCCATGCCAAAACCCAAGGAATCAAAGATAAACTAAAACGGTTAGGTTGTGACACTCGAAACCGAAATAGAGGATGTTGAGTCTCATTATTACCTAGAAAAGGCAAGTCAAGGCTAGTTTATAGCAAATCTTTAACTTTGGATTAAAGCAAAAGCAAAGTTCGTAAACCAGGGAAAATCACGGCTAGATCTTGAGAATCACGGCCGTGGAATTCAAGAACAGACCGTGATTTAGGGTATCGACGATATTTCTCACACTCTCAGGGTCCAATCAAGTTACGATCGATCTATCATCATCTAAGCCACAACTATCAACCCTTCACCTTAGAATTGCTAAAGGATTTTAGCCAGTAATCATCATTATGATATCAATAATCAAATTAAGAAGAATGAAAGATGAAAACCCTCGAAAACTCAATAATAACTCAAAGTCAATCTCGAAATCCGAACACAAAGTCGTATGTTTATGAATTCAGAAAAGTAGGAATAGAAATCCTCACAATGATCTAGAGAAACCACAAAGAACGGGATGTCAATCCGTCCTTCAATGAAAACCCTAAAATATTCCGAAAGTACACAATCTCCGAAAACACGTCCTTCACGAATCTCCAATCCTTAAGGTCGAAATGAAACCCCAAGGCCGTCTCCAAAGCTCTAAGAAAAAACACTCAGCGGGGGATCCCGAAAAACCTTTTCTCAAGCCTTTATATAGGGTGAGATAGGGTTACGAGAAAGCCCAATGACGTGGTTGACGTGGCAATAATGACACGTCACAAAATCACCAAAATCACGGTCATGAACAACTTTCCACGACCGTGGTTTAGAGCGTGGAACCCAATTACGGTACCAATATGATTTCCACGGCCGTGGTTTAGGCCGTGTAACTCTCTGTTGTGTTCCAAACTCACGTCCACGATCATGTTGCCAAATCCACGGTCGTGATTTAGAGTGTGGTTCTTCCAATTCCTTTTCCACGACCGTAATTCAGGGCGTGGTTCTTCAAACTCCTTGTTTTTTCCTTTGTTTCGTGACATCCTTCATCCATGCTCCTTCCTTAGCCTCTCCAATGCATCTCTTTTCCATCAAGCATGATCAAACATTCCTTTTCTTCCATATTTTGCTCCAATCCAAGTCTTTATTCACCTAAAAACAAAACAAAGCTAGTGTAGATCTCTATATCGACAAAGTGGGTGAACTAGCTCACAATTGCTTCAAACTCATATCTAAGAACACAATAAAGAGGGGAAAAAAACTAAAACAAGTTCCTAAAATATAGTCATATTTCATGCTAACACTTCGCAGAGTAACACACTCGAATATAACACTCTTTACGTTTGCGAATGGAGCTCTAGTGTTTTTTTCACTCTAAGGATGTAAACGTTTGTAAGCTAAGAGGAAGAAAAACTTTTGGAACGAATGAAGATGTTTGATCACTTGAAGACTTGGTTTCTTATCTGTGTAAGCTCATTGTCTTTCTCTTCAATCGCCATCTTCCTTTATACTCTTCTATGGAGAGCTTCTTAGCCGTTGTAACGTTCTTCTTTCTCCATGGAAAACGGTGCTTGGTTGAGGTGAAGTAGCCGTTGTAAGATCTTCTATTTCTCTCTTCTACTTCTTCTCTTTGACGCTCATTGAGAATCTTCATTATCGTGATCTTCTCTCTCTTGGAAATGCCGTTGAAGATCTTTGTCGTTTGAAGATCCTAGATCTTCTCACTTGGATATGCCGTTGAAGATCTTCCCTAAGATCCGAGATCTTCTTGCGTGGAATCCGTTTGGAGATCTTCTTGTTGTAGATGCCGAGATCTTCCTTTGGAAACCATTTGAAGATATTCTTGTTGGCTGGCGGAGATCTTCTCTTATCTTCTTGTTATTTTTCAGTTAAGATCTTCTTGTTTTAATTGTTGAGATATGCAAATATTGTAGTGAAGCCTCTAGCCGAACTCTTCTTTGTAATGCTTTTGAAGGCCTACGTGTTCGTCCTTTGTAGTGTTTTTCAAGGTTTGAGTTCTTCCTTTGAAATGTTTTTCAAGGCCTGCACACAAATTAACAAACAAACCAAAACATGCAATCTAGGAAATATAATCGATATTTGTTAGTTTATAAAACCGCATATAAATGTTAAGTCTTCCATCATTCACATAATATAATTCATAATTAAGGTGGAGTTATCAACAATTGTTTGTTTACAAGGTTTAGCTTAAATCCATTCCTTTTCGGGATCTTAGATTGATCCAACCCATTGTGGTTTCAAAATCAAAATATAAGCAAGAAATACAAAGGAAGAAAAGTACGTGTAAAGTATAAAACCAAAACAAAGAAAGTAAAGAACTATTAGAAAAAAATCCAAGAAGAACGAAAGTCACAAGAGTGTGAAGATTCGTAGATCTCCTTCGTGCCCTCGCGGATGGCGGTTCAAGGTTTCTTTCCATGCGAGACGCCGTCGAAGACATAAGCACTCAATCTCTCGTTTTGTTGAAAGAAGTGAAGAAGGGATCGGCAAGGAGAAAGTGATCAAATCAGGGTTTAGGTAGAAACTTCTAACCTTATATATGGTTCTCATCCCTCTGAAACGACATCGTGTGATTTAGTGATGATCTAGATATAAAACGAAACCGGTTTAGAAGCAATTTGTCTAAAAAACGGATGAAAGCAAGAAACCGGTTCACACCATTTTGGATACTACACAAAACGAGATGGCTGGAGTCCTTAGTTCATTGGACTTGACTTGCCCAATTACCATATGATCATCAGCCAAAAGTGCTTCACATGTCTTGAAGACTCAATGCCCTGCACAGGAATTACCCCTTACATGATGCAATCTAATTATGAAATATTACCAATAGAGATATTTGATTAAAGTTTTCTTAAAACATGACAAAGTTCGAAATAATTATAATATATTCCTTATCGACTATACGGTCTGGTCTACACATGTTTGGATTAAACAACCCAATAAAGATGAAAGGATGTTTGAATTTGATAAAGTAAGCAGTAAGGAATTAGTTAAACGTATGTGTTTGAAGAGGTACACGCCTGATGAAAGAACATTCCAACTTTGGATTGTCTACAAGTTGAGCAGAAAAAATAGTTTGCGTTGAAAAATGGGTATTCTCATCTCTTTTGTGTTCCTCTTCCCATTAGTGATGGCCTCCACAAATGGCAACTGCTCATACTCCAGCTGCGCTTCAAACATGACGGTTCCTTATTATTATTATTATTCGGATCCGATCCCTTTCCCCTTTCGAACTCCAGACCAGCCACCGAATTGCGGGTTACCCGGTTTCGATCTGAGCTGTAACAATTCCAATGGAACCCCCCTCCTTTCTTTCCCATCTGGCCAGATTTATAATGTCTTGTCAATTTCTGAGTCGTCAAAATACATAAAGATCAGCGACCCACGGAGTTGCTTTCCTGAGAAGATGATGCAATTCAACTCTTCAGGCACTCCCTTCTACTTCAAGGGATTCACCAAACTTAGCTTTTACAGCTGCCCATTAAGCTTTGAGCTAACTTACCGTTACTACTCGTTGTGCCACGAGGTGGATTGCTTAAGGGGCCAAAAGAAATCCATTGTCTGCACAACACAAGACACCTATTATAGTTCGTTGCGTGGTCGGTGTGAGTTCATTAGGGATGCTAATGTGGCCGGAGTTTGGACAGCTCATGGTTTCAGCATTGCCAATTCAGCGGACCTGAGTTGGGACATGCCAGACCAGTGTCGACGATGCACCTCAATGGACGGGGACTGCCGCCGCCACCCCGATAATTTCACCCTCAACAAATGCTTTCGTGGATCCTCATCCCTAACCACCGGAGGTACATTCAGTTTTTCTGCTTCTCATTTTCATATCTATACAAATATATTCAGCATGCCCTCTATAAGAGTGTATATATATATTCCCACCAAAAAAAAAAAAAAAAGAGTATATATATATATATATATATATATATATATATATATATATATATATATATATATATATATATATATATATATATATATATATATATATATATATATATATATATATATATATATAATAGATTTTTCCTCTTCTTACCCTTTAAGTTTTCTTTTTTTCTAAATTTCCTCTTTATGGTATAATTTATTTTCTCTGTATATTGTTTATTAATATATTTTATTACAAGTTTAATTATAAACTCAAAAATATATTTTAAAAAATTCAAAACTAATTACGGATAAAAAAAATCAACTTAGATTTTCTATTTTTGAAATAAAATATAAATTATTTTAAAAAATTTATTATGATCACTCTAAATTTTTAACTAATTAACTTTATAATAAAATAACTTACTTTTTATTTTCTGTTTTTAAAATAAAAAATTATGTTCATGTTAAAGTTTAAACTAATTAACTGTATAAACACTAAGGAATTGGATTAAAATGTATTTTTATTTTTTTCAGATTTATAAAACTAAACTTAGGCCTAAATTTTTTATTTTTAATTAAATATAGCAATTTTTATATTTACATTCGAATTATATAAAATATAAAGTAAAAATAAACCTAATTCAAAAAAACTATAAATATATTTTTATAAAATATAGAAGCGTAAATGCATACCTAAGTTTTTTATTTTATATCCAAGAGGAATCCTTTAATAAACTATATTTAATAATTTTCGTTTTATTAATATATTTATAATTTATGAATTAATAATTTTTAGATTAAGTTTTATTTTTAATTAATACATTTTATTTTATTTTAATTCAAATTTAAAAACAATTCTAATATTTTTAAACATAAAAAAAGTCTTAAATTTACTTTTTGAGATTTATTTTAATTATAAATTTTTTTACCATCAGTTGATATTTATAAAGTTAATTAGTATAAAATTTAACATGAAGATAATTAGTTTCAATTTAATTTAATTTTTATTTTAAAAAGCGGAAATAAAAACTTAGCTGTTTAATCAGAATTAGTTATTTAATTACTTTATATTCAGATATTTTATTTTATTGAAATTTGAAACATGTTAAGAATGGGTATAAGAAGGAAATAAATAAATCATGAGGGTATTAAGAAAAAACTTAAAATTTTATGTATACTAAAAAGGAAAATTTTAATTGAGGGATATAAGAAGAAAAAAACGTATGATATATTAGAGCAAAACATCTAAAACAATTCCTGAATAACATCCAAACTTAGGTGGTCAACTTCCTGTTCAATGACGACATAAACATATATAAGGAAGTTGTCAATAGTGGAATTGGCGTAAAGGGTACTGTTTTGACCGACTCTCCATTCTTTTGTTATGATCAAGTATCAGCGGTTGAGTTGAATTGGCGTAAGGACAACTTCGCATATATATATATAATGATAATGATCGTGATTTGTAAGATTTAGAACCTTTAACGACATCCTTGATAGAACTAGAAACCACGTACAGGGGCTAGCAACCCTCCTAGCTACACACCAAAGTCCGGATTATGATTCATCGTAGGATCATTTGAAGAAAATGGTTTCTCATCTTTCTTCTCTATTCTTCTTGTCCTTGTCCCTCATATGTGCTAGCGTTCAACTTGGAAGCCTAATCATCTATGCCACTCGTAATATGATACAACTCTCTAGTGTGAGGAGAGGATACTTGTTTTCTTTCAAAGTAACATCATAAATCCCGTTGACAAACAATTGAACCACCAAAGTTCTCATACAATAGGGACAAATATACCAACATAATATAGGAAGCATCGTCGTCCTTATGAATCTTAACATCAATTTTATGCCATTACTTTTTCATGAATAGTGTTCAATGGATACAAGTGTTCCTAGAGTTGCGTACATTCTTATCGTGTCTTAACGGGAGTTCATAGGATGACGTGCTAGGCTATAGAAACAAGTCCTTACTAAATTTTCCTACAATAAAATATACGAATATTTATAGCTTGATTTGTACTACGTTAACTTACGGTTTTGAAATAATATTTGGAGATCGAATATTTTTTTTTTGGCAGGTGTTGTCATGATTGTATTAGCAGCGATTGCTCTACCAATACTAATTGGTGTTGTATGTAAATGTTGCATCCGTCGACGTATGAATTCACAGAGAATTACCCATGGAGTAAGTGTTTCCAATAATGTAATTGATGCAACAACGTCCCAACACCGTGTGGAGACCATGCACTGTACAAACCACGGGGGAGTTGAACAAGCAACGCTAGACAGATATCCTATCGTTGTGGTTGGAGATAGTGGTCGAATTCTTATGTGTATGGAAGATAAAATTTGTCCTATATGCTTGTCAGAATATGAGCCAAGAGATACTATCAAATCCTTACCAGAGTGCTTGCATAGGTTTCATGCCGATTGCATAGATGAATGGCTACACACAAAGGCAATCTGCCCAGTTTGCCGAACCATGCCACCACGAATATCTTCATAGCTTCAAACCTGTTGTTGTCGAATCCATTTCTAGCTTGTATATATTTCATATTCATATATTCCATTGAACTTGTACATAAATTTTGAAAATTAAATATGGTTTTGTCATCCATTATTAATGTATACGGTTTTATTTGGTACCCACGTTTTCATAGTGTATCCATTATTTGGGGATTTCAGAGATTTTTTTCTTTTAATTTAGGCCCAATTTGAAGCCTAATGTTCCCCTCTCTCAATATTGAGCCTCTTTTTCTCATCTTTTCATATGATCACGTAGCTTTTGTAATATTGGGCGTTTCTGTTGTACCTTCCAAAAAGAAGAAAATCTAAATGGGTACCCTTGGAGCATAAAGGCTCTAGAGGTATTAAGGATGTGACGGTGCTTGCGTTCTACATCCCATTTTACACTGAAGAAAAGGTCAAGGGAAAAGAAGTTATTTAACATTATCGTTACGAAAGTTTTTCACGCAAATTATATTGAGTTTCAACCAAGATACATAAATTTTGAATTAAAAAAATGGCTTCAGCTTTAACTTTGAGTAAATAAATGCAAGTACAACGGGAATAATCATCTAAAACTGTAAGAAAGTAAGAACAATCAGAAGTAGAAAGGGTGTGGTAAGGTCCACAAATATCTAAATGAACTAAAACAAACAAAGAGGATGCATGAGAAGCCTAGGTAGTTTTGTCCGGAGACAAATGTCACAAGGAGAGACGGCTTCGGTGTTGAAAGGATGACCAAGACGGTTGTGGAGGGTGGTGGTATCGATAGTGATAAGGCATGAAAGAGGCGGATAAGTTTTTACATTCAACGAAGCAATTAGATTTCATCACGAACTTCACTCACTCTAATCACCGTCCTCGAAGTACGGTCTTGTATAATAAAAGTTTATTAGTTATCATAAAAAAAATTCAAATCCATAGTTAGCTGATTCACGGAGAGAAGATAAAAATCTAGCCCAAGAACAAATAATACTCGAGGCAAGTGAAGGGAGGCATTGATTTGTAGAGTCCATGGGTGTCCGGATGAGACTAGAACTTCGTTAGAGATTGATCCGGCAAGTGGTTACTGGTGTGAGAGAGGAAAGTAGAGAGCGATCTCTTGTCGTACGAAAAGAGGCCCCAAAATAAAGATTCGAAGATAGTAAAATAATACCTGAAGTGGTATCTTGGGAAGAATGAGAGCGATAGGAGTTCAAGGAAAAGAGATTGGTGTTCCACTGAGTAGCATCAATTGTAGAGTCAACGTCTTTATGGTGTTGAGGATTTAAGGGACCAGGTGGGGCGGAGGTGGCCTGTCTTTCTAGTCTAGAGACGGTTGCATCCGCTGCACGAGAGGGGTGTCTCGGTGGTGGAAGGGTCGGTGCCGACGAATGAGAACCACTAGTCGAAGATGGTTGAGACGACGAAGTGGGAGGAGGACTAGACAAGGCGGAGTTGGCCTGCCTTACTAGTCTAGAGACGGTTGCATCCGTTGCGCGAGAGGGGTGTCTCGGTGGTGGAAGGGTCGGTGCCGACGAACGAGAGCCACCAGTCGACGGTCGTTGAGACGACGGAGTGGGAGGAGGACCGTTGCGAGCGATCCACCAATATGGATAGCCATGCAGTTTGAAGAAGGTTTTCTTGGTATGAACCAGTATTGTACAATGAACGCAAAAGAGTTGGTATTTTTGTGGTGTAGGGGTACGATAATTGCATTGAGAAGGTGCCGAAAAAGCCGCTTCTTCAGGGTGATTCTCTTGTTCTCAAGCAATAGTTCTAATACGTTCTTGAGTAAACCTTGTTGAATTTGTGCAAGGGTTCTTGAGCAACAATGTTGATACGAGGGATGCATAAGCAATGTCGTCTAGACCAAGAAGGAAATGATGAACTTCTTCTTCTTGGGCTTTGGTTTTGTAACCACATGTGCACACATTAGTATGTGGGGATGATATTTTATCCTATATCTTCTTAAGGCGGTTAAAGTAGGCACTAATGTGTTGACCATTCTGAGTACAATAAGCAAGATATGCTCATAGTGAAGTAGACGAGGGTCGTTGCCAGCATCAAAATGTTCATTGACGTCTTCTTAAAGAATATGAGCATTAGCACAATAGCCCACCGATTTTCGCAGGGATGAATGTATAGATTTGAGAATCCAACTCTTAATCATAGATTAACGAAAACTCAATCGAAATATCCGTCTGACGAGACATTTGGTTTAGTAGTTTTGTCGTTGACGGGGAAAGTTTGTTTTGCGGGTATGGAATGAGTCATGAAAATAGACCAATCACCATAATTATCGAAGGGCAGTTATATAAGACATATTTGCAAACCTGAATTAAAGACTTGTTTTTCATTAACCAAGTTTTGTCCGAATTAAATATTTGTTTTTCATGGTTTGTTTTGTGGCTCAATACTATAACATGACCCCGTACTCTAACAATAACAAATGTTGTTTATATTAGTTTATATTTAACTAATAATAATTGATTAAATTAATTACTATTAAAATTGAGAAAAAAAAAACATCACGATGATTCAAGCCCCTAACTTGTGGTGCAGTACCAGCGCGCCTTACCTGATGAATTAAGAATGATTGTTGTTCATTTCAATAACTCTTTAGTACTTGTTCCCTTTTAAATGGGGTGCAATATTGGTCTGACTCAATCGGTTGCATCTGTTGGGATGTAGGGAAAAGTTTCCACATCGATAACACGCAATCTAGTGAACCTACAATATAAACATTCGGGTTACTCCACCTACTGTCAATTGGTTTTAAGATGGAACTCTATATATATATATATATATATATATATATATATATATATATAGATCCTATGAGAACAATCCTAATGTGTGAACATGAGAATAGATTCGTAATTATTATTATTTTTGTTACGAAGGTGTGTCATATCGTTTAATGTATTATTCGTAGTTATTATTAATTATGATATTTACTCTAAATCTCTACCCTTAATACTCACCATTCAACGGTGTACGATTGTTCTCATGTTCTCACGTTAGGGGTGTTCTCATGGGAACCACACCCTCTATATATATATATATAATGTTTTTTAATCGAGCTTTTTGGGAGGAAATCCAGCTCTTAAAAATATATTTTGTAGGCAAATCATTATTTTAGTAAAACCACCTTATATAATATAAACTGTATAACTAAACCACCCATAATTATTTTCACACGACCTTTAAGTTCTTCATCTGTATAATTGGTTAATACGATATGCTCACCCAAATAGGACGATACTTTTACCTAAAAAAAAAAAATAGGACGATACAGCATACAAGACGACAATAGGGGCACTTAGTAAGAGGAAGTTCGATGTTGAAATTCTTGAACAAAATATATTATAGGATCTCATCAATGTCAACTTCTTCAATCTACCTCAACGTGTAAAAATCTCTTTAGGCTTTGGTTGTGTTTTATATATACTAGGGGTGCTTGCTTCGGAGACCAACATGAGATAGATGAGATCAGAAACTTACATACATTTTCAAGATAGATTGATGACTCGTTTGAAAATAGAGATCACAGGAAACTGCATTTCTCTGCAGCAAGAAAAATGTTTTTATATACCTTTTTGAGGTTCTAATGTTGTTCTTGCTGTACTTATGTGACAAGTCAATCTCTAGTAGAACATAAAGCTACAAAACTCAACCAACTCATCGATTAATTTTCACGTGCTCTAACATAATGCATTTGATAATCACTGGAAAGAAGATATATGTTTCGAAAAAAGAATGCACCTGAATTCCATAATGATCAATTTATAATCAGACTAAAGCGGCACAACGTTGGAGCCATTGTGAGACATCAAATCAAAACTAAACACAAATTCTAATGAACAAAACACTCTACAAGCATCAATACTTGAAAATCACATACAATCATTGTTCAAGGAAAAAGGGTTGTAAGAGAACATAAACCAAAATAGCAAAACCTATGATTTCATATTTGAAGATATAGTTGTGAATTTAGCAAATTTAAGTGGTTACAAGTTCTCATATCTTACCCTCCCCAAGGGCATGGACTTTTAGAAACAACTACAAGGAATTCAATTGAGCATCGAAGTAATTCAAGATAAATATTAACAACAATTCTTACAGAAGATCTAATTCCAAATGTCAAACTTGGGTCAATTATGGTTATCATAGTTCACATGACAAAGCCAATTGAAGACCACCTCCGGTCTTTAGATTAGCCTATTGCCTCACTAAATAAGGTGGCTAATGAGTCAAAGGAGCAAAGAATTTATTTGAGACATTTTAACCTACAATGGATAACTAAATCATATCTACGCGCAAATGTGATTAACATACAAATTTCAACTTTCAAGTGCCAAATTCTAATAAAAAGTTATAAGAAAGCAACAAATCCAAAGCAAAAGATATCCGAAATTCAAACAACACAAGCCACAAAGAATACAGTGTTGCGTTTAGTGTAGACATATTGGTATTCACAATCATATCACAATTGTTTGTTTTTGATGGATCAATCATCTTTGGTGTTTATCTTAGAACATTGTCTCACAAAATAAGGTGATTAATGAGTCAAAGAAGCAAATAACTTCTTGGAAAATCAAGATTCAAAAATCAGGGGGGAAACAACTTGCGAAAATTTTTATTGAGAAATAATTCTGAGCAATATGAATGGTTCTTTCTTACATCGATTCACCTATTTGTATAACTTGAACTGTTATTCAATGATATTCTATTGTCCTCTACTATTCAGCAAGTTTGAACGCATATTTCCCTCACTCAATTTTAGTTCGGCTTTGTAGCAAAAAAAATCAGCAAGCATAAATCAGTAGGGAACATTGATAGCATGTATTATAGTCTATATTTTGGGATTGTTTTAGACGTTTTATCTTCATAAATCTGCATGTATGGATGTATATTCTTTGATTATATTGTTGTTTTATCTACCTTTACGGAAATCGAGGTCTACACCTAGTTTCAATGTAATTGTAGGTAAAATGGCACGTTTTGGACCGAAATGTAGCTAAGGAAGCTAAGGAGTCATTGGAGCTACATTTTGGAGCTTTGAGAAGATCTCAAGAAGCATAGAAATGATTAACAAGATTGAATTTGGACCAGATTCGAGAGATTTCACATTCAGTTGAGATTCACCTCGGTCAGCTACAGTATCACCTCGACCGAGGTGATCTTGAGGAGCGTCTCGACCGAGGCAAACACCCTGTGACCGGCGAGATCTGTATTTTTGGTTGAGAACTTTTATTTTTGGAAGGAGGATATCTTATAATTTTGGCTGGATTTCTGGAAGAAAGATATTATTTTTGGCTGATTTATTTTAAGAGATAGAGATATATTTTATAGGAAATTATCTTTTTAAGATATTATTATCTTTGGAAGATAATTCTCCTATATAAAGGGTTGGATTTTCCACAAGTTCAACCATGCTTGGAGCATCTAGCAATTGAGGGATTTTCTGGAGTTTTGAAGGAGTTTTGAAGGAAGTTTGAAGGAAGTATTGAAGGATTGAAGTTCAAGGAAGGAAGGAATCGTAGTTGGAGTTGGCTTTTGAAGGAATTTATAAGATTTTTCTTAGATTTTCTTTTGGTTTGTTGTCTTTGTTGACTTGTGACTGAGGAACGCTTGTTTGTTGATTGTTTGATTCAGTTATTGAGACCTTTTTCTTAAGGTTTTCTTGTTCGAATATTGATTCCTTTTCGATTAATTTGATTATTGTTATCATGATGATTGTTGGCTAAGTTTCTTATGCGATTCTAGGGTGATTGGCTGAAAGTTGTGAGAAAGACGATGATAGAATGATCTTAATCTCAGAAGGACCTTGAAAGCTCGAGTCTTACCTTAACCCTAGAACACCTCGCTCAGTCATTGAACATCTCGGCCGGGGTGGAATATTACTGAACGAGGTGGACCTTTCCTGAACCTTATATGAGTTAAGAGTTTAAGTTTGCCAAATCCTATCCTTATTACACCTTTCCTGGTTCAACGCAAGCCTAGGATGAGACTTACCCGGTGATTCCTTTGTTTGTTTACCCAAGATCATGAGTGTAGGTAATAAAGGTTTATCCTTTATTGGGGTTTGAGTGTGTCTTCATTCCATCTTTGTGAGTTAGCTTGAGACTTACCCGGTAAAGGTTGATTCTATTCCCTTGGGTGGTGTGTTGGTTTGAGATTATAGTTCCTTTCCTTAGTACCTTGAGACTTACCCGGTAATAGGAACTTTGATTTGGGATAGTGAGTAGTGAGATTTACCCGGTAATCTATTCCCACCTTGGAAACACCTTTCCTTTGCAAACCTCAGCTTTGTCCGCGTTATCCCTTGATATTTTGAGTCGGAACCACAACTAAATGCCTTAATCCCTAGAATCCGCATTTCCCCTTACTTGACTTTATATCATCTTGATTGCTTTAATTCGTAGTTATTTGCAATATTTGACAACTTGATTCCGTGCTTTGTTTCACAATTTTCCCTGTGTTGGACCCTTGGAATTCTTGCTTTTATTACAATTGATCCGTACACTGCGGGTACGCATATTATTCAAGCATACTTCTTGGGCTATAAATTTTAAAACTTGCACACACCTTTTGGAGCGAACAAGTTTTTGGCGCCGTTGCCGGGGACTGGGTCTAGACCGAACTGGTTTCGGTAGTCTTTCGGGGCAATTGCCCTTGTTGCATTTGACTACTCTACTTGAGTGTTTTTCGCAAGATCTTTCCTTAGGTTTATGCGAAGAACTCGTGCTGGAAAGGAAATCGTTCCTTATGATCCGGAACCAGAAAAGACTTACAAGCGAAGTATTAAGAGAAGCTAAGATATCCAATCAAGACGATCGCGATCTTGAAGCCGAGTTAAAGGAGGCATTGGAACAGCTACGCCTCAATAGAGAAGAGCTGCAGCGAGAGAGAGATGAGACTTGTGCCAGAACATAAGGGATTGAAGCAGATATGACCGCTCTAAGGGCATAGTTTCTGCCTCGACCGATCCCAAATCCTCGACCGAGGCAAGACCCAGTTCATGTTGCCCCGGCCGATGTACACCTACCACCTCGGATGCCTATCCGAGATGTTCTTTTTGCTAGAGTTCCACAAACCCTAGGACAGAGGATGGACCCTAATCAGCAAGTCATGCGTCCAAGAGTCAACCTAGGTGATCCAGCTGATCATGATTATGAACTTCGATCGCAAGTTCTTACTACGATGCGACAATGCCAATTTGGAGGTTTGGAGAGCGAATCTCTGCATCAACATTTGCAAAACTATGAGCATCTGATGGAGACTTTGAGACCTTCAAAATTGGAGAACAACAACTACAAGTTGAGGCCTTTCTATTTCTCTTTGAAAGACAAGGCGCTTGCTTGGTATCAATCTCTTCCGGCCGGAAAAATCAATACTTGGCAAGAGATGACGACAGAGTTTCTAAATAAGTTCTTTCCTCCCTCTAAGACCGCTGAAATGAGGGGAAAAATCAATGCTTTTATTATGAAGGACAAGGAGAGTTTGCCCAAGTCATGGGAGATATTCAAGGATATTCTATTGGATTGCCCATATCATGAGATTCCAAAGATCGAGTTGCTGGAGATTTACTTTAAGGGGTTGGATGGAGCTACTCAATTCAATCTCCAACTACTTTCAGCCGGCACATTCATGGATATGCCGATAGATGAAGCTTGGGAATTCATTGAAAAGCAAGCTTTACATATGGAGAAGTACTCCCATCAAGGAACGGAAAATGGAGTAAGGAGAGTTAGCTTCCATGACACATCATCAAATGGAGCTCAACTCACCTCGCTTAGCAATGAGGTAAAAGCATTGAAGGAGCTTTTAGTAGCTCAAACGAAGAAGGAGCAAGATGGAGGATATCAAGGGAGAAACAACTACCAACGGCCGCAGAATAACAATTACAACAACAATAGAAACTCCAACAGCAACAATTGGAGATCTAATCAACAAAATCCCGGTAGCCCTTATTCTCATGCTAATAATGCTTTCAACCCCTCCTCTTCTTCTTCTACTCCATTGAGAAGTCAGGAGTCTGGATCAAGTTCATCCCAACCAGAGAAGAAGGATGCAGTGTTGGAGGCAATTCTGATCAACCTCAACGCTATGAAGACATCAATGACTTCATTTTCAAAGGCACAAAAAGCCTTAGAGCAACAATTCTTTAACAAGGTGAATAAAGCGCCGAGAGATCCAGGGAAGCTCCCAGCAAGGACAAAGAGCAAACCTAAGGGACAAATTATGGAAATAACGACACAAAGTGGACTGAAAACTACAGATCTAGTACCTCGGTCGAGCCACGACCAGACAAACACTTCGGTCGAGGAGCCAACCGAGGTAAAGCCCCAGAAAGCGAAAGATAAATATGAAGTTTATGATCCACCTCCTGCTTATAAACGACTACTTCCATTCCCTCAGTCAAGGGCGAGAGCACATCTAGACAAGCATTTTGGTAAGTTTCTAGACCTTATGAATAAACCACACATTAACATCCCTTTCCTTGATGTCATTCTAGGGATGCCCGCCTATGGGAAGTTTCCGAAAGAGATTCTATCAAGGAAGAGGAAGTTGGAAGATTTTGGAGAAGTAAGGATGACATATAAATCCTCGGAGCTCATTCAAACATGAAGGAGAAGATGCCTCCCAAATTGAGAGATCCCGGTTCATTTTGCATTCCCATTCAAGTTGGGGATGTAACTTATGAGGCATTATGTGATCTAGGAGCCAGCGTCAGTATCATCCCACTGGAGCTATGTGAGAAAATCGGACTTGGAGAGCCCAAGCCGGTGAAGATAAGGTTATACATGGCGGATCGCTCCATTACCCATCCCGTGGGCATTTAGGAAGATGTTCCCATCAAGTTAGGTAATTTCTACTTACCTATAGACTTTATTATACTTGACATTCTCGTAGATTATCCCGTTCCTATCATTCTCGGGAGACCATTTCTAGCAACTTCGGGTTGCAATGTGGATTGTAAGAACGCCAAGTTGAAATTCAACATTGGTGGAGATCAATTGGAGTTTGTATTGCTTGCTGCAATGAAAGGAGAGACGTTGGAGGACGACATCTTCAACATCTATGATAAAAAAGAATCAAGGTAATTGGTGAGCTTTATCCTTATTAATGACCTTCTTGAAAGAGTTCTTAGTTTTAGTTTAATGGAGGAAGGTATATATGTTTCTTGTGATTGTTAGCATGAAATATTGTGATATTTTAGGCACGTTTTCTAAACGTATTTGATTCATATTAATAGTCTTTGATTGAACTTTGTGCATATGTGAGCTAGTATTACCTATATTGTCGATATGGATGTCTACACTAGTTCTATGTTGATTATAGGTGATTTGGAGCTATTTCCGAACGGAAACGAGCAAAGGAGAGTTGAGTTGATATGTCCATAGATTGAGGACATTCTTTGGAAGCAATTTGGAGTCTTAGCTTGAGGAATGCACGAGTTTAGGGAAGAATCACGTTCTTGCCCTAAACCACGCCCTAAAATACGACCGTATCACATTCCACGTTCAGAATTACGGCCGTGGATTTGGAGTCAGAAATTCATGTTCATTCCAGGGGAATACACGGCCGTGGAACATATGTTGCAAACCGTATTTGTTTCCACGCTCTAAATTACGGTCGTGGAACACTTCCACGACCGTGATCTTGGCGAATCTTTTCGCCACACTTTGAAGCCACGATCTTTTAAAGATTGGGCCGGGCCGACATTTGCCCTACACTATAAAAAGACGGACGAAGCAAGATTCCGTCACCTTCGCTACCCCGTTTACCCTCATTCATCGCCGCTTAGACACGAAGGCTTCGCTTAGCTTGCTTGGAAGCAATTGACATCTCTTTGAAGAGATCGAAGTCCGTGTTTGGAATTCCTCTAATCTCGCACTTTTGGTGGAGATTGCTGTTGAGATCTCCGGATTTGCGGAAGATCGTAGTTCTTGGAAGATTTTGCAAGAAGATCTCTCTTCTTGTTTAGGTTTGATTTGGAAAACGGATTGACATCCCGTTTTCTCTTCCTTCCTAAGGTGGTGATTGTTTGTTTTACTTTAAATCTTTTGACATTACTTGTTCTCTTTGTGACCTTGAGATTGAATTGAAGATTATTGAAAGTTCTTGAAAGTTTTCATCTTTTTATCTTTTAATTCTTGAATTGATATCAACATGACTGTTATTGGCTAAAAACCCTTAATAATTCTAAGGTGAAGGGTTGATAGTTGTGGCTTAGATGATGATAGATCGATCACAAACAGATTAGACCCTGAGAGTTAGAGAAATATCGCCAACAACCCTAAATTACGGCCTGTTCTTGAGTCCACGGCCGTGGAACCTCAAGAACTAACCGTGATTTCCCTTAAGTCTACGAACCTGCTTTTACTTTAATCTAAAGTTAAAGATTGGCTTTAGCTTAGTTTAGACTTGTCTTTTCTAGGTGGTAGTGAAGCCTCAACAACCTCTACCTCGATTGTGAGTGTCACAACCTCAATCGGTTAAGTTAATCTTGATCCTTGGGTTATAAGTTTGGGTATTTGACACTAATTCTCGTCTCTAGAATCTTTCTATATTGAGCCTCAACAACCTGTATAGGGAGTTCCTTGTAGGTGAGTTATATAAGGTTTTTGGAACTTCACCGTACGATTACCTTACATTAGTATACCTTTGCATATCTCAACTCTGTCTTTACATCATTAAGCATATCTTGAATCGATTACCACAGCTGGATACTTGGATCTTTAGGATTGTTGTTTTCCCAATAATTTGCAAAGCTCTTATATTTACTTGTTTGATAACCTGCAATCGAGTTCGTTCTCCCCAAATCCCTGTGTTCGATACTCTGGAATTCTTGCTTAACTATATCGATCCGTACACTGCGGGTTCGCTGCTTGATTCTAGTTTTATAAATTTAAAACTTATTTGCACACACCTCTAGGGGCGAACAAGTTTTTGGCGCCGTTGCCGGGGATTTAGTTTAGACTGATCCGGTAGCCGGTTGTCAAGCTTGGGAGCTTGCTCTCGTTATTTGATATCTCTTTGAGTGCATGCGCAGGTCTAGGAACACCGCAGATCTCTTACCTCTTGATCAAGAGCTAGAGAAAACCTTGAGGCAAAAGCGCAAGGAAAAGAAGATGGCCGAAGAACACGAACGTGATCTTCAAACGGAGTTGGCGGAGAAGGAAGCTCAACTCCGATGGAATGAGACTCTCCGCCAGGATGAGATGGATCGTCATCAATCTCAAGTTAACGGTCTACAAGACATGATCTTCCAAATGAGGATAAAGATGAGCGACCTTGAGAATAAGGTAAGCAAGAAGTCCTCAAGAAAGAGATCAAGGTCTAGAAGAAAAAGCCACTCATCCGCTGATGATAGTGACTCTTCCATGCCACCGTTAGAAGAGATTGATCCCACGATCAATATGAGTCCTTTCCATCCACAAGGAGCTGCTAATCGCCGCATTCCACCTAGGAATGCGAGAGTCGAACGTGTGGATAATAAGCCAAGAACTCTTGGCCAGCGGATGGATCCAACACAACAACCACGCCGCTTGGGTGTGAATTTTGATGCTGAAGATATGCAAGGGTTTAGCTTTAACCCTCAAGTTATCACTCTTGTTCGCCAAAGCCAATTTGGCGGTACAAGTGCTGAATCTCCACCCCAAAACTTGCAAAACTTTGAGTGTATGATGGAGACAATGAGACCGAAGAACGCAACTACCAACAGCTATAAGCTCAAACCTTTCTTTTTCTCTTTGAAAGGGAAAGCGTTGTCATGGTATCAAGCTCTTCCCAATGGGAAGCCAGACACGTGGGAAGACCTTTCCGCGGAGTTTCTCACCAAATTCTTTCCGCCCTCTAAAACGGCGGAACTTAGAGGTAAGATTAATGCTTTTTCCATGAGACCTAACGAAAGTTTGTTTCAATCGTGGGAAAGGTTTCAGGATTTACTCTTGGATTGCCCTCATCATGGCATATCCAAGCTTGCCTTGCTGGAAATCTACTACAAAGGGCTGGATGCGGGAACGCAATTCAACCTCCAATCCCTCTCATGCGGAATATTCATGGACATGAGAGAAGATGACGCTTGGGACTTCATTGAGATCAAGCAAGAGTCATAGAGAAGTATTCCCACCGGAAAGCGGAGGGAAATCGTGTGGAGCAAGGAGCGAAACTCACACATGAAGCTCAAAATCAGATTTTCTCCCTCAACAATGAGATCAAAGAGTTGAAAGAGACTATCAAGACCAATTTCCCAAAGCAACAAGAGAAGGATGTTGGCTATTTGGGCAACAACAATAGCGGTGATAACACCAACCGCAACAACAATAACCGGAACAATAACCGGAGTAACAATTGGAATGGAAACAACAACAACCGGAACAACAACAATTGGAACAACAATCGGGGTTCAAACAACAACAATTGGCGCTCCAATCAACAAAATTCCGGTAACTCCTATCCTTCCAATTCAAATTCGCTAACTCCACCTTCCTCTTCCTCTACTCCTTTAAAAAGCCAGGGGCAATCATCTAATGGAGGAAACAATACGGGAAAGGAGAAGTCCGATCCCATGTTGGAAACAATCTTGGGAAAGCTTCAAGGGTTGGAGAACCGCCTCATCAAGGTTGATGATCAAGTCTCTAAGGTTGACAAAGCTCAAAAAGTTTTGGAAAACCAATTGTTCAACCACGCGGAGGAAGTCCTAGAAATCAAGGGAAACTTCCAGGAAAGACGGAGGACAACCCTAAGGGAAGGGAAATGGCGATTACAACTAGGAGCGGAGTGACTACCACCGATCCGCAGCCTACGTTCGTTGAAGTCCCCGTAGAGAAGGACAAAGGATAGGGGAAGGAAAAGGAAGATGTCTATGTTCCTCCTCCAGCTTACAAACCTCCCCTACCGTTCCCTCAATCTAGAGCGCGAGCGCGCCTAGACAAACAATTCGGTAAGTTCATAGAACTCATGAGCAAGCTGCATATTAATATACCCTTCATTGATGCTATTGTAGGTATGCCGGCTTATGGCAAGTTCTTGAAGGAGCTTCTCTCTAACAAGAGGAAGCTAGAAGATTTCGGTGAGGTCAAGATGTGTTCGGATTCTTCGGATCTCATCAAGACTATGAAGGAGAAAATGCCCCCAAAGTTGAAGGATCCGGGGTCATTTTGCATTCCCATTGGAGTGGGAGATGTCACATACGACGCTTTATGTGACTTGGGAGCAAGTGTGAGCATCATACCACTTGCATTATGTAGGAAGATCGGTTTAGGCGATCCTAAACCGGTCAAGATGACGTTATACATGGCGGATCGATCCATCACTCGCCCCGTCGGTATTGTAGAGGACGTCCCGGTCAAGCTAGGTAAATTCTTTGTCCCCATTGACTTTGTCGTGCTTGACATTCCTGCAGATAGTCCGGTCCCGATTATACTCGGAAGACCATTTCTTGCAACTTTCGGCTGCATGGTCGATTGCAAGAATGGGAGACTCGCTTTTGATATTGGAGAAGAGAAAGTAGAGTTCGTTCTTTCCACTCTAGTAAAGGAGCCAATCTTTGATGAGGATATTTACGATATCCAAGATGAAGAAGGTTTGTCTAGGGAGGAGGTAAGTGCGATTCTCTTTAACGATCCTTTACAAAAGGTTATCACTATGAGTCTAACCAATGTAGGGGAAGAAGAAGAGTGCAAAGAGGAAATTGAAGCCTTAGAAGCACAAGAAGAGATGCATGAAGTGGAGTTTGAAAAACTCCACGATGAGGCTGAGAATGTAAGAATCCACGGTCATACCCTGTATTCCACGACCGTGGATTTCACAACCAAAATCGACCTCCATTCCAGGGGATTACACGGCCGTGGAACACATGGAGAGGCCGTAATTCTGACCGTGGAAGAGGGTGATCGGCTTACTTCTTCAACTTCTTTTGATTCTTCTCCAAACCACTCAACAACCTTAGAAACTTCTAAGGAAACATCGGATGCCCCTCAAGAACCATTGGAAGCTCCGAAAGTGATGGAACTCAAACCACTTCCTACTCATCTAAGGTACGCTTTTCTTGGATCTAATTCTACCTTTCCGGTCATTGTTAGCTCCGAACTAAGCATAGATGAACATGAACAGCTCATGACAGTCCTTAGGAAACATAGAAAAGCCATAGGCTACACTATCGAGGACTTAGTAGGAATTAAACCCTCCCTATGTATGCATAAGATACTAATGGAGGAGGATTTTAGAACTTCAAGACAACCTCAAAGGCGGTTGAATCCGACCATGAAGGAGGTTGTCAAGAAGGAAATTCTTAAACTTCTTGATGCAGGTATCATCTATCCTATCTCCGATAGCAAATGGGTGAGTCCAGTTCAAGTAGTTCCGAAGAAGGGAGGAATGACGGTCATCACCAACAAGAACAACGAACTCATTCCTACCCGAACCGTGACTGGATGGCGAATGTGCATAGACTACCGCAAGCTCAACAACGCAACGCGGAAGGATCACTTTCCATTGCCATTTATCGATCAAATGCTTGAAAGGTTAGCACAACATTCACATTTTTGCTACCTTGACGGTTATAGTGGTTTCTTTCAGATTCCGATACATCCGGACGATCAGGAGAAGACCACATTCACATGCCCTTGGGGTACGTTCGCTTATAGGAGAATGCCGTTCGGGCTTTGCAACGCCCCAGCCACCTTTCAACGGTGCATGATGGCCATCTTCTCCGAGTACGTAGAGGAAATCATGGAAGTCTTCATGGACGACTTCTCCGTATACGGTTCCTCTTTTAACGATTGCCTTTCTAACCTTTCTCTTGTTTTACAACGTTGTGAAGACACTAACCTAGTCCTTAATTGGGAGAAGTGTCAATTCATGGTTAAGGAAGGAATCGTATTAGGTCACTTAGTCTCTAGTAGAGGGATAGAGGTAGACAAGGCTAAGATAGAGACCATAGAGAAACTTCCTCCCCCAATTTCGGTGAAAGGGATAAGAAGTTTCCTAGGACATGCTGGATTTTATAGACGCTTCATTAAGGACTTTTCTAAGATATCAAAACCTCTCACTAATCTATTGATGAAGGATGCGGTTTTTGAGTTTTCGCAGGAATGTTTAGATGCGTTTAACACCATTCGGCAAGCTCTAATTTCAGCACCTATTATCCAACCCCCGGATTGGACTCTCCCCTTCGAGATTATGTGCGATGCTAGTGACGTAGCCATTGGAGCTGTTCTTGGACAACGAAAGGAAGGGCGAACCCATGCCATATACTACGCTAGCAAGACGCTAGACGAAGCTCAGCTCAACTACGCCACTACAGAAAAAGAGTTTCTAGCCATTGTCTATGCTATTGACAAGTTTCGCTCTTATCTTGTAGGTGCAAAGGTGATTGTCTACACGGATCATGCTGCGATCCGGTACCTCCTTGCGAAGAAAGACGCGAAACCAAGGCTAATTAGATGGATTCTTCTCATACAAGAATTCGATCTTGAGATCCGCGACAAGAAAGGTTCAGAAAATTCTGTCGCGGATCATTTGAGTCGCCTCACACATCTAGAGGACGACCATCTACCCATTGATGACTCCTTTCCGGACGAACACCTACACATCATAGAGGAGTGCATCAACGAGATCTCCAAAGGTAACGAACCATGGTTTACTGATTTTGTTAACTATTTGGTTTGCCAGGAGATACCGCCCGGACTATCCTACGCACAAAGGAAGAAGTTCTTTAAGGACGTCCGGGAATACTATTGGAACGAGCCTCTCCTCTTTAAGAGAGGTCCGGATGGCATCATCCGGCGATGTGTGCCGGAAGATGAGATGCAAAGTGTCATCCGCCATTGTCATTAACTACCTTGTGGAGGACACGCTAGTTCGAACAAGACTAGCGCAAAGGTATTGCAATCTGGATTCTATTGGCCTACTTTATTTAGAGATGTGCAATCCTTTGTCTCTTGCTGCGATGCTTGTCAAAGAACAGACAATATTTCTAGAAGGAACGAGATGCCCCTCAACAACATCCAAGAGGTGGAGATTTTCGACGTTTGGGGAGTCGATTTCATGGGACCATTCCCATCTTCTTGTGGAAACCAATAGATACTATTGGCGGTAGACTACGTTTCTAGATGGGTGGAAGCAATTGCCTCTCCCACAAATGATGCCATGGTGGTGGTTAAGTTCTTCAAGAAGACCATCTTTCCGCGATTTGGAACACCAAGGACAATCATTAGTGATGGAGGTTCTCACTTCATAGCCCGTCGCTTTGAAGCTCTTCTAGCTAAATACGGGGTTACTCACAAGATCGCTACCCCTTACCATCCACAAACGAGTGGACAAGTTGAGATCTCAAATAGAGAGATCAAGGGAATTCTAGAGAAGACGGTTTCAAGGACTAGGAAGGATTGGTCCTCGAAACTAGATGATGCATTATGGGCGTACCGGACTGCATACAAGACTCCCATAGGAACCACACCATACAACCTTGTGTATGGGAAGTCTTGTCATTTGCCGGTAGAGCTGGAGCACAAAGCGTTTTGGGCTATCAAGTGGCTGAATTTCGGCATGAAGGAAGCGGGAGAGAAGCGTCTCCTAGACATCAACAAGCTGGATGAACTTCGCTTGAACGCCTATGAAAATGCTAAGATCTACAAGGAAAGAGCAAAGCGTTGGCATGATAAGCATATCATTCCAAAGGACTTCAAAGAAGGGGATCAAGTTCTCCTCTTCAATTCAAGACTTCGCCTCTTTCCAGGTAAGCTTAAATCCCGTTGGACCGGACCTTTTCTAATCAAACATATTTTCTCCCATGGTGTAGTTGAAGTATGGGGTGAAGCTAGCGGAAGTTTTAAGGTGAACGGTCAACGACTCAAGAAGTACACACCGGAACTCCAAGCTGAGGAGTTTGCGCCTACCGCACTCGAATAAGTGCGAGATTGGTCTAGCTACGGACCTTAAACAAAGCGCTTCTTGGGAGGCAACCCAAGGTATTGCATTTTTGTTTTTGTTTTCGATTCATAGTTTAGCTTAGAATAGACGTTTTCGCTTTATTTTGCCTCGATTTCTTCCGGTATGTTCGTGTTTTTGGTTGTAGGATCGATGGAAAAGGAGAAAGGGAGAATAATGTCGAAGAAGGGCGACGAAATTTGGACTTTGAAGCTTTACAGAAGGTTCCACGGTCTAAATTACGGTCGTCACAGCTACAGTGGCCGTAATTCTCAAAAGCCTTTGAAAAATCACCAAAACCAAGGGTCCGTACACCTCCACGGCCGTGGAACACCCCGACAGACCGTGATTTTCAAAATTTTGCCTGCGACTATATAAGCCACATTCTTCACAAAATTTCCCAAAAACTTACCCCTTTCCACGCCCTAAACGCCGAAATCTCACGACCTTCTCAAATTCCTCGTTTTCTAATCGTTTTCAACGATTCTTCATCCTAAACTACAGCAAATCCAACCACGAACAAGATCCAAGCGACAAACCGAGCGGAAATCCATCAACAAACGTGCATTTCGGGTTTTTCAATCCGAAAAAGAGGTTTATTCTTTCTTCTTGAATTTCGCGGATTTGGTTCATTTTTGCTATAGATTTTTAGGAAGAACTGACAAAGACTGGAAGGAATTAGATTAGGACTGCTTGTTGTGGTGATTTTTGGTGAATTTGCTTAGATTCGCAAGATTCTGAGACGAATCACGGTCTCTGGGTAAACCACGGCCGTGGAACCTGAAGAACAGACCGTAATTTTGGTAAAAAAATGGACTTTGTAAGGAGAATGTCGGGAAGGATAAAAGAGAAGAAGGGAGAGCAAAACAAGAAAAGAAAGGGCAACCCCTCCACCTCTAGGGCACCACCACCCTCATCTCCCTCACTACCATCCTCACCTTCACCTCCATCTTCACCTCCTCACCCTAGCATCCCAACCATACATGAGAACCACCTTGTTGCACTTGACCGGATCAAGGAGAGGACAGTGATAGGTCCTAGGTATTTGTTGTTGGAGGATCTACATCCTCTCAACATTGTTGATGATCTTACATGGCTCTTGGATAGAGCCGGATTGCTTGTCTTCACGAACATTCGTGAAGACGCCTATGAGGAGATCACCCGGGAGGTTATGACGTCCTTCGAGCACAGCCACGTAGATAGGACCGTCTCCTTCCGTCTCATGGAACAAGACTATCATTTGAGTATTGTTGAGTTTGGGACCATTTTCGGGTTCCATGAGACCTATAACGGTCGATTTCCGAGTGGAGTTTACCCCAAGGATTTTTGGGAGGAAGTAGCTATGATTTACGCCGACGAGGACCGTTGGCAACCCGCCGATACCAAGGCTAGATTGATGTACCATCTAGCCTTGAAGATAGCACACCGCGTTCTTTCGGAGTGTCTCTTTCCTAGGACGGAGACGCCCCAAAAGATCAAGACGGATGAGCTATTCTTGCTCTATAGTATGCTATACGGTCGCCGTGCAGATTGTGCAACTCTTTTGGCGGCTACGATGAGTAAACTCAAGAATAAGAAGAAGGGGAACATTGGATATGGTGGGATAGTGACCCACATTGCTAGGACATTCGGTGTTGATTTTTCTGCTTGCACCCGCATACCGGCCGTTCCCTTAGGGCTACATGCTTTTATGGTTAGGGGACTCATCTTCCCCACACATGGAGGTCCGCCTTATGCGGGCATGCCTTGGGAGACTAGGACGGGTAGGGGGATTGAGTGGCTGCCGGAGTATTCCATTGTGGCGGGACGCCACAATTGGAAGGAGACGTTCGCTGCGATGCATGCGAACAGGCTAGTAGCTCCCCCTTACGTTCCACCACCGGTTGTGGAGGAGGAGGACATGGGAGATCAGTACGAGAGTGGTGGAGGAGCGGAGCACGAGTTTGGCACGTTTCCGGATCAGCCGGAGGCGGCCCCGGATGTACCTAGACGCTCTCCACGTCCAACTAGAGCTTCAGGCTCGTCATCTCGCTGCGCTAGCGTGAGTGAGAGGCCCACGTGGATGACTACATCTTCCACTTGGTATGACACACCCCCTCCTTGGTCCACGGCGCAGCCAGCAGCACCACCACCGCCACCAGCACCAGCACCATCCGATGCTCCATCATGGTACAGTCACGCCCCGGGATGGTACGAGCAGATGCCGGATTGGGCTACCGGACTTTCGGAGAGAGTTGGAGCGCTAGAGATCCGGGCGGATGCTAGAGACGGACGCTTAGACGACCTTGACCACATGATGATGGACGTCTACCACCAGCAGTTTGGGCGGTTCTATGATCCGAGTTTCTCTCCATTCCCACCTCCGCCGGCGCCGCAGTGATTGATGCATGATCGTTGTTTTAGACATTCCCGCCACCACTTGTGAGTTTCTTTTTTCTTTTCTTTCTTTTGTTCTTTCTTTTGAACATTAGGGACAATGTTCGTCCTAAGTATGGGGTGGGATGTACTAAAAGTTTGTAATAACTCTACTCTCTATGTTTGCTTTCATTCGAGACTATCGTTGCATCTTCATTATGTGTTACACGTTTCCTTATTGCATTGCATGAAAAATGACTTGAAAAACCCATAAAAATTGAAAAATTTTGAAAATTTTGTGCTTCTAATGAATTGAGATGATTTCCATGATAATCACTACTTGTGAATTGAGTTTGATGACAATTGCATGCTTCAAAGGATTGTGAATTGAAAAGAATTTGAATGAATGAATTTTACCTCTTTTGCAAGTTTTATAATGTGAAAATGTTACCTAAATCATGCTAGAAAATTGAAGTTGAAATCACGTTATAAGTTCCTATACTTCTTTTTGAAATGATTAAGGCAATTCAATACTTTCTTTCCTCTTTCTTTGATCATCTAGCTCCTCATTGAAATATTAGCCTCCTTTACCTATCCGGGAATTTGGAGAAGTGAATGAGAAAAAGGCATGTTTGATGTGGGAGGGCCATGAGAGCAATTATTTGCAATCAATTGAATAGAAAGAAATTATAGGTTTGGGGAAGTCAATCATGACGATGAGTAACTCGGCACCATTCACATAGCCGGGTGTTTGTGTCTTGCCAAAGTCGGATTGAGCGATATTCCTAGCGGATTATGGTATGTGCGCTAAGGGTTTGAGGCATCTCTTGAAAAATTTGAGAAACGCCGATCTCCTAGGCTTCGGTTTTTGTGCACCTCTATCCATAACTTCAAAAGTAAAGTCGAAAAGTGAAAAGAAGAGAGCGAAGCTCTAAGTTGAAGTGTTGCGAAAACCGCATAAGAAGAAGAAGGTAATTGTCCACTTTCCCGGATTTATGCACCATTTTCCCTTAAAGTTTTCCCTTCCCTTCCATATTCTAGACCTTTTCTTTGGAAGTCCTTAAGATCAAAAGAAGGTTATATGACTTGGTGATCTAAATTGAAGTTTCTTGAGATTGATTTTGATAATGTTTGAAGGTTATAATGCTTGTTTAGAAGTTGAGTTGATTCATGAATTTTCTTTACCTTTTACTCTTTGATTAAGTGTGTGAAAGTTTGAAAAACGATTGAAGCAAGGTTTGAGAATGATCTATTCTTTAGAAGTCACATTCATCTAAAAGAAGGTACACATATTTCATCCTAACTCTTGTTTAAAGCTTTTTGAAAGACCTTGCTTAGGGACAAGCAAGTGTTAAGTATGGGGTTATTTGTTAGCATGAAATATTGTGATATTTTAGGCACGTTTTCTAAACGTATTTGATTCATATTAATAGTCTTTGATTGAACTTTGTGCATATGTGAGCTAGTATTACCTATATTGTCGATATGGATGTCTACACTAGTTCTATGTTGATTATAGGTGATTTGGAGCTATTTCCGAACGGAAACGAGCAAAGGAGAGTTGAGTTGATATGTCCATAGATTGAGGACATTCTTTGGAAGCAATTTGGAGTCTTAGCTTGAGGAATGCACGAGTTTAGGGAAGAATCACGTTCTTGCCCTAAACCACGCCCTAAAATACGACCGTATCACATTCCACGTTCAGAATTACGGCCGTGGATTTGGAGTCAGAAATTCATGTTCATTCCAGGGGAATACACGGCCGTGGAACATATGTTGCAAGCCGTATTTGTTTCCACGCTCTAAATTACGGTCGTGGAACACTTCCACGACCGTGATCTTGGCGAATCTTTTCGCCACACTTTGAAGCCACGATCTTTTAAAGATTGGGCCGGGCCGACATTTGCCCTACACTATAAAAAGACGGACGAAGCAAGATTCCGTCACCTTCGCTACCCCGTTTACCCTCATTCATCGCCGCTTAGACACGAAGGCTTCGCTTAGCTTGCTTGGAAGCAATTGACATCTCTTTGAAGAGATCGAAGTCCGTGTTTGGAATTCCTCTAATCTCGCACTTTTGGTGGAGATTGCTGTTGAGATCTCCGGATTTGCGGAAGATCGTAGTTCTTGGAAGATTTTGCAAGAAGATCTCTCTTCTTGTTTAGGTTTGATTTGGAAAACGGATTGACATCCCGTTTTCTCTTCCTTCCTAAGGTGGTGATTGTTTGTTTTACTTTGAATCTTTTGACATTACTTGTTCTCTTTGTGACCTTGAGATTGAATTGAAGATTATTGAAAGTTCTTGAAAGTTTTCATCTTTTTATCTTTTAATTCTTGAATTGATATCAACATGACTGTTATTGGCTAAAAACCCTTAACAATTCTAAGGTGAAGGGTTGATAGTTGTGGCTTAGATGATGATAGATCGATCGCAAACAGATTAGACCCTGAGAGTTAGAGAAATATCGCCGACAACCCTAAATTACGGCCTGTTCTTGAGTCCACGGCCGTGGAACCTCAAGAACTAACCGTGATTTCCCTTAAGTCTACGAACCTGCTTTTACTTTAATCTAAAGATAAAGATTGGCTTTAGCTTAGTTTAGACTTGTCTTTTCTAGGTGAGAGTGAAGCCTCAACAACCTCTACCTCGATTGTGAGTGTCACAACCTCAATCGGTTAAGTTAATCTTGATCCTTGGGTTATAAGTTTGGGTATTTGACACTAATTCTCGTCTCTAGAATCTTTCTATATTGAGCCTCAACAACCTGTATAGGGAGTGCCTTGTAGGTGAGTTATATAAGGTTTTTGGAACTTCACCGTACGATTACCTTACATTAGTATACCTTTGCATATCTCAACTCTGTCTTTACATCATTAAGCATATCTTGAATCGATTGCCACAGCTGGATACTTGGATCTTTAGGATTGTTGTTTTCCCAATAATTTGCAAAGCTCTTATATTTACTTGTTTGATAACCTACAATCGAGTTCGTTCTCCCCAAATCCCTGTGTTCGATACTCTGGAATTCTTGCTTAACTATATCGATCCGTACACTGCGGGTTCGCTGCTTGATTCTAGTTTTATAAATTTAAAACTTATTTGCACAAACCTCTAGGGGCGAACAGTGATGCAGATATACGGAGCTTAAAAGCATTGGAAGCAAATCCAGAAGCTAAGATTGAGAGACTAATTCAGGGGAAGAAAAGCAATTTAGGTTTCGGTCCCAGTTCCAGTACCTCGACCGAGGCACTTTCTGGACCAAGCGAGGTGTTCTTATCTGAAGAACATTTCGGTCAACCACCTTGGACACTGACCGAGACATCAAGCGGGATGTTATCAACTGAGGACAACAAACTTCTTGATTCATTTTCTGAGAGTCACTTACAGTTGGTGGAGGACTGGCTCCGCCAAGTTTCTGATGGTAAAGAGCCTTGGTATGCTGATATTGTCAATTACCTTGTTTTCCAGGAAATACCGCTCGGATTACTACTGGAATGAACCTCTACTATATAAGAGAGGTCCGGACGGGATGCTTCAACGATGCATTCTAGAGGATGAAGTTGCTAGTGTTATATGGCATTGTCATTCACTTCCTTGTGGAGGACATGCTAGCGCTCACAAAACATGCGCTAAGGTATTACGTTATGGTTTCTTTTGACCTACATTATTTAAGGATGTGCAAACGTTTGTTGTTTCTTGTGATGCATGCCAAAGAACAGGGAACTTGTCTAGAAGGAACGAGATGCCACTCAACAATATTCAAGAAGTTGAGATTTTTGATGTATGGGGAGTCGATTTCATGGGACCTTTCCCATCATCCGCATGGAACCTCTACATTCTCCTAGTTGTTGATTACGTCTCTAGATGGGTGGAAGTTATCGCCTCCCCCACTAATGACGCCATGGTGGTTGTGAAGTTCTTCAATCGAACTATCTTTCCACGCTTTGGGACACCACGCATCATCATCAGCGATGGAGGGACACATTTCATCAACTGAAAGTTTAAAACACTTCTATCGAAGTATGGGGTAACCCACAAGGTAGCAACCCCTTATCACCCTCAAACTAGTGGGAAGGTTGAGATCTCAAATAGATAAATTAAGGCAATTTTAGAGAAGACCGTCTCTAGGACGAGGAAGGATTGGTCCATGAAGTTGGATGATGCTCTTTGGGCTTATAGGACCGCATTCAAGACTCTCATTGGTACCACCCCTTACAATTTGGTATATGGGAAGTCTTGTCATCTACCCGTTGATCTAGAGCACAAGACATAATGGGCAATCAAGTGGTTGAATTTTGATATCAAGGAAGCCGGAGAGAAGAGACTATTAGACATCAATGAGTTGGAGGAGTTGCGCTTAAACGCTTATGAGAATGCAAATATCTACAAGGAAAGAACGAAGAGATGTCATGACAAGCATATCATTCCTGAGGAATTCAAAGAAGGATATCTAGTTCTACTCTTCAACTCCCGCCTCCGCCTCTTTCCAGGTAAGTTGAAATCTAGATGGACAGGACCTTAAGTTGTGAAAAATGTTTTCCCCTATGGTGCAGTTGAGATTTGGCGAGACACAAGCGGAAGCTTTAAGGTCAACGGTCATAGGCTGAAGAAGTACCGACCGGAAGTCCAAGTTGAGGAGACTGCACCGCTATACCTTGGCTAAGGATGATGTACGGTCCAGCTAGCGACCTTAAATCAAGCGCTTCTTGGGAGGCAACCCAAGGTATTGCTTTCTTTTTCCTTTTTCTAGCTTAGTTTTAAATAGTTGCTTTGCTTTGCTTTTGGTGTCCTCTAGACAGAAACCAGGTACTTTCTAAGGAAGGATTACAACTCAGGAGCTATACTTGAAGGACATAAGTTCGAGAAATTGAGAAGACGGAGTTTAACTGAGACACATCTCGGTTGCTATCACAGCACCTCGACCGAGATATTCTTGGGGCAACCGAGGCGACTAGGTCTTGACATCCAGTCAAACACCTCGGTTCGGTCGGCACCATCTCGACCGAGGTGAAATCAAAATCAGAGAAGGGTATAAAAGGCGAGGCAGTTTTTCTCTCTCTCTCTCTCTCCTCATTTTCCCTCCCACTGCCAACCTCGACCATGGCGGTGCCCTAACCAAAAATCTTCGATTTTTGCTCGTTTCTTGCGATTTTTGGTTCGATTACACCGGAGGAAGCGAGAGGATCGGTTTTCAAGCAACAAACAGCGAGGAAAACGCTCCAATTCTGCAGAATCTGGGTATTTTGTCCAAAGACCCTAATTCTTCTTCCTTTATAGATTAAGGACAGATATGGCTTTGGTTGCCACTATCTCTTGTTGAAAAAGATATAAGTACCCCACAGGAAGCATTTGGTAGTGATTTGGGGGGAAATAAGTTACAAATTTGAGAGTTGCGATCGAATAGCCCTCGCCTCGGTCCGGTCGGCTGTGTCTCGGCCGAGGTGATATTCAAAGCAACCGAGGTGTTCTTTTGTCAGAAATCATGAGTAGCAGATCTGATCGCCAGCTGATCTTGAGAGATAGACCTAGTAGTTCTTCTCCTTCTCCTGCATCTCAGCGTGCGATTGCGGTGATCCATGAGTGTCACCAGGCTGATTTTGACCGTACTTACGGGCGTCATATTGTTGCCCCGCGCTTTTTAGACGTTGCTTCCTTCGAGTGCCTCCATGTGGTGGAGGACCAGGAAGATGATATCCATGGTGGGACTAGAGGATTTTATGGAGGTTCAAGCATGGCTTACTTAGAGCCGACCATGGAGTTTTTGAGTTCTGTCACTCACGTACAAGAGCACAACAGTATCAAGTACCGGTTGCTGAACCGGAACTACATTATCCCCCCGGAACAGTTCAGAGAGATCTTTGGTTTCCCTACCCCCACGGTTACTGATTTTCCTTCCCGAACCGTAGCTCGAGATTTCTGAGGCGAGATAGCCCATGTGGTGGAGCACAGTGATAGGTGGAGACCTGGAGACTCCAAAGAGCGCATCATCTTCCACCTCGCCTTCCGCCTAACACATAGGATATTCAGCGAGACTCTTCTGGCGCGTACTAAGACGCCCTAGAAGATCAGACAGGGGGAGCTTTTGAGTTTATTCTGCATGGTGACAGGTGGAGTGCCTTATTTTGCTGGCATGTTAGCTGATGACTTGCATAGGATCAAGGGCAAGTCCAAGGGAGATATTTGCTATGGAGGCTTGTTGACCCATATTGCTACAGCCATGGGTTTAGATCTGACTGCGTGTAAACTTGTTGCGGCTGCAAAGCCGTTTGGACTTCAGGAGATGATCACGAGGCGTATTCTCGTCCCTCGTGGTCTCAACATGCCCTACGTTGCTATGCCATGGGAGACGACGGCTCTATAGGGCATTTTATGGTCATCCCAGTTCTCCGTCTTTGACCAACAATATTGGTCCACCGCTTGGTTTCCTTACATGTAGGATGTTAGAGACGCTGCTGTTGATGATGATGACGATTATGATGGAGGAGCTGCTATGGAGACTAGTACTGATATCGGCGGTTCTAGTATACCAGTTGTCGACCTTGATGACGAGGCGACAGAGGAGGAGGCAACACCAGCACCACCACCACCTCAGCGCAGTTCCCGCCGTAGGTTCAGAGATCCCGAGGCACACTAGAGGATTGATGACCTCACTGATCAGATGGTCGACGGTGACGCTGCCCTAACCGTTGACATGCATGAGTGTTTCGAGGACCAGCGCCGAGATATTGAGGGTTGGACGCATCAGATGTTGGAGAGCCAGCACTACACTAGACGCATGATGGAGATTTAACACCAGCAAGTCATGGGCTATCCCTTTGATCCAACACAGTACCCCTACATCCCACATCCACCACCGCCACCAGCTAACGAGGATTAGAGTTGCATGGATTTTCTTTATTTATTTATTATGCAGTTCAGCTAGGTCCGGTGAGTTTTCTGTTTTCTAGACTTATATTTGACTCATTGGGACAATGTGTCCCAAGTATGGGGTATTTGGATGTATTTATTTGACATTATGTGTGTATGTTTGTATGACTCCCGGATATTATGATCTTATTCTGCTTTACTTGACTTTATGTGTTTATCTGTCATTACATGCATACATACAGGTTTTTGTTTGAGAAAAACGTCGAAAACTGGTTTGAAAAAAAAAATTCATGACCACGACCGGGATGTTCTTGATTGGACGAGGTAGACACCTCAGATGACGTCAGAACACCTCGACCGAGGCAGGTTCTTAACTAAGAGTTTTTCGAAACGTTTTGTGCTTCTTCTCTGGATATGACCTCAATCATGATTCTGTTTGCAGATTGGTTTTGAAATCTTTATATGCTCGAAAGGTTTTATGATATGATTAAGTTACAAAATGCTTTGTTTAAAGTTTTAGCATGTTTAAAACTTTGTTTTTATCAAGATTATGTTGGATTTGAAGGTTGACACCACACGATGAGTTCTATCACATTCTTCCTGGAATGATTAAGGCAATTCATTCTCTTCTCTTCTTCTTGACTATGCTTAGCCCCTCATACATATATGCCTCCCTTTACCTATCCGGGAATTTGGAAGCAAGCAAAGAAAAGCAAGTGAAAGTGAAGTTGAGATGTTGGCTGAAAGTGTTAGAAAGAAATAATTAGTTTTGGGGAAGTCAATCATGATGATGAGTAACTCGGCACCATTCACATAGCCGGGTGTTTGTGTCTTGCCAAAGTCGGATTGAGCGATATTCCTAACGGGTCATGGTATGTGCATCAAGGGTTTGAGGCATCTCGAGAAATTGATGATTGCTGATTTCCTAGGCTTCGGTTATTATGCACCTCTGTCCATGCACCCCAAAAAGTAAAGTAAAATAAGCAAAGCTTATTGGTGGAAGATGTTGAGTCTTAATGAAAGTGAAGTAAGATCCTTTTCCCGGATTCTAGCACCACATACCCTATATACATCCCACCCTTACACGTTTCTTGACCTCTTTTGGAAGCCTTTGAGACCTCGAGCTTGTTGATTGACTTGGTGGTTTAAACTGGATTATACATGATTAATTTCGATAAATATGATTTCTTATGCATTCTATGATTTTATGTAAAGATGAGCATCTTTTCTATATTTATAAAATGTTTTGATCATGTCTTGATTTTATTTGCCATGAAGCATTCTCTTAGAGTGATCTATGAGTGGAGCACACCACCAAAAATGTTTTGAAATGCTTTTCATTGATCTTTCTGACTAATAATCCATTCTATCTTGTATCTAAGATTTGGAACTTGCTTGGGGACAAGCAAGGGACAAGTATGGGGTATTTGGATAGCATGTATTATAGTCTATATTTTGGGATTGGTTTTGACGTTTTATCTTCATAAATCTGCATTGTATGGATGTATATTCTTTGATTATATTGTTGTTTTGTCTACCTTTGCGGGAATCGAGGTCTACACCTAGTTTCAATGTAATTGTAGGTAAAATGGCACGTTTTGGACCGAAATGGAGCTAAGGAAGCTAAGGAGTCATTGGAGCAACATTCTGGAGCTTTGAGAAGATCTCAGGAAGCATGGAAATGATTAAGAAGATTGACTTTGGACCAGATTCGAGAGATTTCACATTCAGTTGAGATTCACCTCGGTCAGCTACAGCATCACCCCCACCGAGGTGATCTTGAGGAGTGTCCCGACCGAGGTGAACACCTTGTCGCCGGCGAGATCTTTATTTTTGGTTGAGATCTTTTATTTTTGGAAGGAGGATATCTTATACTTTTGGCTGGATTTCTGGAAGGAAGATATTATTTTTGGCTGATTTATTTTAAGAGATAGAGATATATTTTATAGGAAATTATATTTTTAAGATATTATTATCTTTGGAAGATAATTCTCCAATATAAAGGGTTGGATTTTCCACAAGTTCAACCATGCTTGGAGCATCCAGCAATTGAGGGGTTTTTTGGAGTTTTGAAGGAAGTATTGAAGGATTGAAGTTCAAGGAAGTAAGAAATCATAGTTGGAGTTGGCTTTTGAAGGAGTTTGAAAGATCTTCTTAGATTTTCTTTTGGTTTGTTGTCTTTGCTGACTTGTGACTGAGGAACGCTTATTTGTTGATTGTTTGTTTACCCAAGATCATGAGTGTAAGTAATAAAGGTTTATCCTTTATTGGGGTTTGAGTGTGCCTTCATCCCATATTTGTGAGTTAGCTTGAGACTTACCCGGTAAAGGTTGATTCTATTCCCTTGGGTGGTGTGTTGGTTTGAGATTATAGTTCCTTTCCTTAGTATCTTGAGACTTACCAGGTAATAGGAACTTTGGTTTGGGATATAGAGTAGTGAGACTTACCCGGTAATCTATTCCCACCTTGGAAACACCTTCCCTTGCAAACCTCATCTTTGTCCGCGTTATCCCTTGAGATCTTGAGTCGGAACCACAACTAGATGCTTTAATCCCTAGAATCCGCATTTCCCCTTACTTGACTTTATATCATCTTGATTGCTTTAATTCGTAGTTATTTGCAATATTTGACAACTTGATTCCGTGCTTTGTTTCACCATTGTCTCTGTGTTCGACCCCTAGAATTGTTGCTTTTATTACAATTGATCCGTACACTGCGGGTTCGCATATTGTTCAAGCATACTTCTTGGGTTATAAATTTTTGAGCTTGCACACACCTTTTGGATGCAACAAACATAAATCAATATTCAGTAGTTGTAGGGGAAAAATGGGGTAGTACTCTTCCTATTGAGCCACAGTTCAGAATTACAACAATTTCTAAAAATAACACAGAAAAAAGAACCTTAACGAACCATCGTTTGGTAGGCAAAAGGGAAAAACATTAGCGAAAAGTCAGCAACGAAAATCAATAGTAGAAAATCATTCAACAAGCATAAGTGGAAAGTAGATTTGAAAAAATAGCCACAAAATCACAACTGGCTAAAATTTTTCAAGCATAACTTCTGTTATTTCTTCTTCTATTTAAAGAGTAGAGTCAGGACACCTATGAGATTCAGCCTCATAGATTGCCAAGTTGAGATCCTATGTTGTAGCTATATCTCCCAATTCCATGTATTATTGCTTAGTGGTTATTAATAGGCCGCAAATATGCAAATATAACTAAGATAAATATCAAGTACTACTCAACGTTATACGGAAATAGGCTATTGTCGGTAAGATGCCATGAAATAGACGTGCCAAATGGTAGGGGAACAAGCAACAAGATTAAAATTCAATCTTTCTGCAATATAAATTGGTAGTGGGACAAACAACAAGATCAAAATATATGAGGGGAGAAGAGTTTGAGTTACCTTATATTTCAGTTGTAGATAACACCTGTTGGGATATGCATGGTAGAAGCACAACGAGCTGTAGACTAATTTGTGTTTACGATATGTGAATATGAATTCTTGCAGCTTTGTATAAGCTGATGTTTATTCCTTCACTTTAGTTTCTATAGAAGCTGTTGGATTACTGCAGAACCCATATTTGGACTCTCATTCAAAGACGAAGACCAATGTGGATCTCCCAAAGCACAATACAAATGGTGATTTTTTAGATGAAGCCTTTGGATCATGAGTTTCAATGTTCTGACTTGAGATTGTTGGCCTTATTTTCAAGCCTCAATCGCTCAAATGGGAACAATTGATTCAAAGAATGCACCGAATGGATACTTTTTGACGAATAATTAGGATGCTTCTCAATGCTATTTTCCCAATAATTATCAATATGCTGCATATTATTACGGTAAGAAAATCAAAACTTGTTTGTTTGGTGGGAAGGAGAGGCAGTGGTTTTCAGCGCATCTAAACGCGCTTCTTATAAATGAAAAGGAGGCTAAGTGATCATCACTCAGGGACAACCCGACCCCTTACATTGGAATGTAAAAGATCAACTATACCATTAGGAGGGTCACACAATACACTCAAACCAATAGGAAAGTCAAAAGAAAAACTAGCTAAAAGATCTGCAACGTTATTCGCCTCGCAGAAGGCATGCCGGTACTGGATGTCCCAGTCCCTTTTGATAAAGTTGGGGCATTTACTAACCAGGCTCGAAAGAGTGTGACAATGGGGATCGTTTTGCCCAATAGCGAGATTGCTAGCTGAGAATCCGACTCCACGATCACTCTACGGTACCCACACTCCCAAGCGAGATTTAGACCATGGTATATACCCCACAACTCTTACATTGGTATAGTACACATACCTAGGTTAACCATGTACCCCCGTTTCCATTCTCCTACATTATTCCTAATGACGCCTGCAGCCGTAGCATGACTATCACCTCGAACAGATCCATCGGAGTTGATCTTCATTGTACTTGGTTGCGGGGGTTCCCACTTGATATGCTCTATTCTCTTGGTAGGTAGCGAGTGAGGTGCTATATGACTCTTCCAAGATTTTATGTATTCCATAGTCTTCTCGATAATGAATCCATATTTGACGTCCCTGACTGGGGTCGTGCTAAACACTTTATCATTTCTTCTCTTCCATAACCACCACATTCCTACAGCAAACACAGAATTCCTATTGCACATGCTATTATAGTAAATAGAAGTAGATAAGTTACCTCGGATCCAGATTGCAAATGGTAGTTAGAAAAAACCCTTGATTTGGTGATGTGCATTGAGATTAAGCCAAAGCTCCTTGTTATGTTGACACTCTCTGAAGAGGTGACTAAGCGACTCGGTTTCAGACAAGCAAAATGGACACGCAGCATTACGAGAAATGTGGTGTCTCACTCTCTCTTCATTAGCCATCACACCACTCTGAAACAATTTTCAAGCAAACAATCTGATAGAATATGTAATTACTGTAAATAGAGGGTTGCCTATTGTAATTATGTAAAGTCAGTTATTATTAATATGAGCCGTCTGATGACGGAAACCCTAAGGGGAATTTTCTCAATCTCCCACATGGTATCAGACTCTTCCGATCCATAATTTTTTATACGCTTCCGCTTCATCTCTTCCCTTTCTCGCCGGCTCCTGCCCTAGTGATGCCGGTGCCGTCTTCCTCCTTTCACCAACATGTTATGTCTATGGAGAAGAAACAAACGTTTCATTCCGCTCTTGGTATATCCAATATCAAGAACAATATTGCTCTTGTTCTTGACCACGACACATCATATGGTTCATGGGTCACTCTTTTTCGCGTCACCGCCAAAGCACATAATGTCTTGGATCACATTGACGCCGAAGTTCCTCGCCGTGCTGATATTGATGATGCTTTGTGGAATCAAGTTGATGCAACGGTTCTCCAATGGATTTATAGCACAGTCTCTAAAGATATCCTTCTTCAAATCCCCGATCCTGACGACACCGCTCTCAAGGCCTGGGGACACATTCAGGATATTTTCAAGATAATAAACACACGCGTGCAGTCTATCTGGAACATGAGTTTTCCAACTGCAAATTAGCGGCTTTCTCTTCCGTATCGGCCTACTGTCGACACATGAAGGCGTTATCGGATCAACTCAAAGGTGTCGAGTCTCCTATCACCGACAATCGGTTAGTTCTTCAACTTCTTTTTGGTTTGCTTGCTGAATACAATGCTACTGCCAATTACATTCAGCAATCAGATCTGTTGCCGACTTTTCAAAAATCCCGTTCGCAACTTATTTTGGAAGACATTAGTATGGCCAACCAAAATAATGCCGGAAAAGACTCCACTACGCTACACACCTCCACCGGAAGTGTGCCACCTCAGCACCGGACTGACACCACTAGCCAGACCGCCGCCACCCCCGCCGGAGGGATCGTCGCGCAACCATGGGCGTGTCTAGAAAGGGCGTGGCCGCTCTGGCGCTGGCACGCAGCAAACGCAGCTGCAAACTAGGTTTGCGTTTCACCCCTCCCTGGGATGGTTGCCCATTTCTGTTGGGCCTGTTCATGGCCAGGCCCAACGCTCCGCCGGCCCGTCAGCAGCAGTTTCCCAGTCCACAGGCTTCTGCTTTTGGAATTTTGGGCCAACATCCAGCCCAGTCCGCCGGACAACACCACGCTCATTTTACTGCTGATTCACCACAACCCACAAACATTGATCAGGCTTTTTATTCGATGACGTTAAATCCCGCTGGATAATCTTTGGAATATGGTCACGGGCGCTACATCTCACATGACCAACAGTTCAGGTAACCTCTCGTCCATTTCTTATAATGGTTCATTAAATTCGATAATTGTTGGAAATGCATGCGGATACCATCTACAAGTCTTGGAGTTGCTTTTATTCGCACCCCCACCCATCCCCTCCAGTTATGTAACATCTTGCTTGCTCCTCAAATTGTCAAAAACCTCGTTTCCGTTCGTCGTTTCACCATAGATAACCAAGCTAGTGTTGAATTTGACCCTTTTGGTTTTTTGTGAAGGATTTACAAATGGGAACAACCCGTTTGAGATGCAATAGCTCCGGGGATCTTTATCCAGTTACCACATCATCTACATCTGCTCATGCTCTTTCAGCTCAGTCCTCGAGTCTCTGGCATGCTCGTCTCGGTCACCCAGGCACGCCAGTTCTAGATAGTCTTAGGAAGTCTTCGTTTCTTCATTTTAATAAAGAGCGTTCTCCAACACTTTGTCATTCTTGTCAACTAGGGAAGCATCATAGGCTCCCGTTTGAACGTTCTGTCACTAGTATGAATGCACCTTTTGACATCATACACAACGATCTTTGGACCTCCCCGATTCCTAGTCGGGAAGGTTACAAATATTACTTGTTATTTCTTGATGAATTCTCACACTTTCTTTGGGTTTTTCCAATCACGTTTGATAACACGATTTATGACGTAGGTTTAGGCATCTATTTAGATAGTTTTTCCCGTTAATCATGCATAGTTTGACATTAGTTCGTGACGATTTGCACTTAATTCATGTATGTTGTCGACATAGACGTCTACACGGACTTTTGCATATTTTGTAGGTATGTTGGGAGCTATTAGAGCCTAATCGATACATCTGAGGATCGTCCCTCGTGATGACACGTATCCGAGCCCATTGGGAAGAAAGTTAGGAGCAAGGGAGAACACATGGGACCTTGTTGGTGCATGCCTTGCACCAACTCGTGGTTTGATGATCTATAGAAGTCTGAATCACCAAAACCACGGCCACTGGGACTTCCACGGCCGTGGAAACTGGCCGTGATTCTCTCTGCACAGCCGGGACAACTGTCTCACGATCTCCATAACCGACTCTTGCATATGGAGAAGGCTATAAGTACACCTACAAGCTGAGAGGAAAAGGATCGACTATCCACTACACACCTTACCTCACACATATTCTCGCATTGGAAGATTGGATTGGAGCTACTCTTGGAGGAGAAGAAAGACTTCCATTGGAGAAGAAGAGAAGAACACACCATTTTTAGAATTTCTTAGTTTTTAGAGTGAAGTTTGTTGGAACGTTTCCTAGAGTTATAAGAACGATTCAAACCTTCTTTTGAAGGGTTGTAAGTCTCTCTTTTAACATCTATTCAGCTTGTTTTTTCTTGTTCTATTTACTTCATCTCCCTTTCATTTCATCTTCTTGATATGGATTCCATGATTTTATGCTTGATGATTTTGATTGTGATGATGCATGTTATTGGCTAAATAAATGTGATTCTAGGGTAAGGAAATAATAGTTATGGCTTAGACTATGATAGGATAGACTTAAATATACCTTTGGATGATTTGTTTTCTCGAACCTAGCCTCTGCTGTGAATCACGGCCTGTTCTAGGGGGTTCCACGGCCGTGGACTTGATGAATTGTCTGTGATTTTTGTCTGACTTGTTTGTATTTATAAATCTGAATGTTAGGTTGTTAGATTGTTGAAATCCTAGTGTTTGTTGAGTTAAATTTATCCTAGGGTAGCCTAGTGTTAGCAACTAAGTGTGAGAAGAGACCTACCCGGTGATTTTTGCTCTTAGGTACCAAAGATGATGAACTCTAGGTAGTAGTGAGCCTCACTAGCCGCTATTGGACTGAGTGTTCTAGGAGTGTTGTTTAGGAGCTTCCTTTCCGAGACTTACCCGGTAAAGAGAGGTTAGATCCCTGGATGACATCCCGGTTTGTGTAGAATTCCTCTCCTTAGGCTCTTTGATACTTACCCGGTGATGAGACCTTAGGAATGGACTAGTGGACCATGAGAACGACCCGGTGATTGATCCCAATTTAGAAACACCCACTCCCAACATACCATAATTAATCCAAGGAATGATTAGATAGCTTGAGTCTTATGCCATAACCTGAATTTCTAACCCCTGGAATCCTCTTTTCTCTCGTTGATTACCTATCTTGTGTTTGTGTTTGTTGTTCGCTCCAAACGGTGTGTGCAAGCTTTAAATTTATAACCCTAGACGTAAGCTTAAAACAAGGATGCGAACCCGCAGTGTACGGGTCAATCGTAGTAAAAGGCAAGGAATTCCAGGGGTCGATCACAGGGACTTAGTGAAACAAAGTCCAATTACGGTATGCTTTAGCAAATACTAACCACAAAGCAATTAAAACAATCAAAGATGATATAGAAGTCAATAAAGGAAATATGCAATTCTAGGGATTAAAGCATCTAGTTGTGGTTCCAACTCAAGATCTAAAGATAAGCGGACAAAGCTGAGATTTTTGCATAGGGAAGGTGTTACTAAAGTGGAATAGATCACCGGGTAAGTCTCACTACTCACTAATCCTAAACCGTAACTCCTATTACCGGGTAAGTCTCAAGGAATTAAGATAAAGAACTATAACCTCAAACTAACACACCATCTAAGGGAATAGAATCAACCTTTACCGGGTAAGTCTCAAGCTAACTCACAAAGATGGGATGAAAGCACACTCAAACCACAATAAAGGATAAACCTTTATTACCTACACTTATGATCTTAGGTAAACAAACAAAGGAATTACCGGGTAAGTCTCATCCTAAGCTTGCATTGAACCAGGAAAGGTGTAATAAGGATAGGATTTGGCAAACTCTAACACTTAACTCTCAGTTTCGGATCAGATAAGTCACCTCGGTCAGAAGAATTCCACCCCGGCCGAGATGTTCATCGATTGAGCAAGATGCTTAGGGTTAAGGTTAAAGACTCGAACTTTCAGGGTCCCACTGCGATTAAGATCATTCTATCATTGTTTTTCCCACAACCTTCAGCCAATCACCCTAAAATCACACAAGGAAATTAGCCACTCATCATCATGAAAGCAATAATCAAATATATGGGAAGAAAGTGAATATTTGAACAAGAAGAATTTAATGAAAAGACTTCAATAACTTAATCAAATATCACAACAAAGCGTTCCTTGGATAGAAATCCAACAAGGCAAGATAACAAGGAAGGGAATCTAAGATAATCTTACAAAAACCCTTCAAAAGCTATAAAAGCTACAATCTTCCTTCTTCAACCTTCAAAAAGGTTCTTCAAATCTCCCAACTGGAGTATGGCTGCTGCTTGTGGTAGGTGTAAGCGGATGTATGCAGGGTGTATAGCGTGATATGGATTTGTGGAAAATCCAACCCTTTTTATAGGAAAATTACTCTCCAAAGATAAGATATCTTAGAAAGATCTCTTCCTATAAAAATAGGTAAAATATATGATCTAGCGTATCTTCTTCCTTCCAGGAGCCAAGCCCAAAAATATAAGATCTCTTTCCAAAGATAAAAGATCTCAGCCAAGAATAATATATTCTCACCGCGTCCCAGGTGTTTGCCTCGGTCGAGTCAACTTCTCTGGATCACCTCGGTCGAGGTGAATCTGTAGTCAACCGAGGTGAGTCATAACTGAGTGTGAAATCTCTCAAATCTGGTCCAAAGTGAATCTCTAATCCATGGCTATGCTTCTTGGATGGTTCCTTATGTTCCTGAATGTAACTCCAATGACTCCATAGCTCCTTTTGCTCCTTTTTGATGCAAAACGTGCCATTTTACCTACGATTACAACAAAACTAGGTCTAGACCTCGATTCCCGCAAAGGTAGATGAAATGGTAATATAATCACATATTATACATACAAACATGCAGATTATTGAAGATAAAACGTCCAAACAAACCCTAAAATATAGACTATAATTCATGCTATCATTTGTTCATTTATGTTACTAGCTTAGTTGATTGTTAATCTCGCATGATTTGTGATCCTTGATTGATCACCTCAAAACCAAACCAAAAAAACAATTGAGATTTTCATTTCTTTATTCCTTTCTCTTTTCTTAGCCTAGATCTTCACTATTCTTACTCACTATTAACTCAATTTCACCTTAGTCTTTGTGTTCGACCTCGGAATACTATTCTTACTACAAAACGACTCATACACTGTGGGTTCGCTAGGAGTTAGGAAAAATATATCGAGTTATAAATTTAAGACTTTTGCGTGCATACAATCTTAGCGTAACAAGGTTTTGGTGCCGTTGCCGGGGACTAGGTCTAGATTGAGTCTTTTTGTGATTGTTCATAGTGTAGGTCTTTCTTGTTGCTTTTGATCTTGTTTGGTTTGTGTCTTTTCATTTTCAGGACATCTCTCACTCTTTAGGTGTATGCGAAGATCTCGTGGCAAGGATTTAGCTCCATTCGATCCCGAACTGGAGAAAACCCTTAAGGCTAGGTCTAAGAACATTAGAAAGGGAAAGGAGATGGCCGCAAGAGATCTTCAAGCTGAGCTGGATGAGGCTTTAGAGCAAATTAGGTTAAGAGATGAGCTCTTGGAGAATGAAAGGAGACTTGCCACGAGAGTCAAGAAGCAACTAGGAGGGAGATTGAAGAGATTAGGCAAGCTCTTGTGCAAAGAGAGCTTAATCGTCAACAACCTCCTCCACCACCACCACAACCGCAGCCGGCGGTTAATATTCGGTTTGAGCCGATAATGATTGAGGAGCCACAAACGTTAGGGCAACGTATTGTTCGCCCTAAAACGTGCATGCAGTCAAGTCTTAAATTTATAAAACTAGAATAAAAGCAAGCGAACCCGCAGTGTACGGATCGACGTAGATTAGCAAATATTCCAGAGTATCGATCACAGGGATTTGGTGAAACAAAACTCAGTCTCAAGTTATCGAGCAAATAAAGTATAAAGCTTTGCAAATATTGGGGAAAACAGCAACCCTAAAGATCCATGTATGCAATTGTGGCAATCGATTCAAGATATACTAAAGAACTAAGGACAGAGTTAAGAGTTGCAAAGGTATGCTAAAGTAAAGCAATGTACGGTGAAGTTCCAAGACTTTATATGACTTATCTAAAGATACTCTCTATAAAAGTTGTTGAGGCTTCAGTATAGAAAGGATCTATGGACAAGAATTAATCTCAAATACCCAAACTTGTAACCCAAGGATCAAAACTAACTAAAACGATTAAGGTTGTGAGACTCGAAATCAAAATAGAGGGTGACGAGTCTCACTACTACCTAGAAAAGAGCAAGCCAAGTCTAGATTAAAGCTAATCTTTAACCTTGGATCAAAGTAAAAGCAAAGTTCGTAAACTAGGGTAAATCACGGTCAGATCTTAAGAACCACGGCCGTGGAACTTCAAGAACAGGCCGTGATTTGGGTTCGTCGACGAGATCTCTCTAACTCTCAAGGTCCAATCAATTTACGATCGATCTATCATCATCTAAGCCACAACTATCAACCCTTCACCTTAGAATTGCTAAAGGGTTTAAGCCAACAATCATTGTCATGATATCAATATTCAATTAAAAAAGAATAAAAGATAAAAACCGTCGAATACTTAATAAAAATTCGAAACCAATTCTTAAATCCGAAAACAAGAAGCGATAATCAATGGGTTCAGAATATAGAACACAAAACCTCACAATAATCTAAGGTAAGTATGAAGAACAGGTTGTTAATCCGTCTTCAATGCCAAAACCTAAGAAAGAGGTTAAAAACCATCGGAGATCTTCAATCCACCCTAGGCAAGAATGCTCCAAGCAAAGTAAGCGGCCGTCAACGTCTCCGCGAGATCCAACGCAAATGTAATGGGGATAAGCCGTAAACGTCGATGCCGAAAACTCTCTTTTCTAACCTTTTTATAAGACGGGGAAAAGGTAACCGTTCCGGCCCATCACATAAATAACGTGGCAATTGAAGACTCGTCAAAAGATCGCCTAAATCACGGTCTCAAGGGATTCCACGACCGTGGTTTAGAGCGTGGAATTGGATTACGGTCCCCGTGACTTCCACGACCTTACTTTAGGCCGTGTAACTTACTGGAATGCTCCACACTCATGATGCCAAGATCCACGGCCGTGGTTTAGAGCGTGGACTCTTCTACGGTTGTAATTCAGGGCATGGAAGTGCAAAATCCTTGTAGTTTCCTTTGTGTCGTGACATTCTTCATCCTAGCTCTTTCCTTAGCTTCCTTGATGTGTTCCTAATCCTCGGATATGATCGAATCCTCTCTTTTCTCTCTTAATAGCTCCCATTTAGCTCCTTTTCGCCTACAATCAACACAAAACTAGTGTAGACATCCATATCGACAATAATAGAGGAACAAGCTAACAATTGCTTCTAAACTTCATCCATGATGACATGAATTATGTATCATCATATTCATGCATATTGCAACACATTATCTCTTTTTACCTTGCATTTAGAGGAATTTTGCATACCTTTTATGTTCTATTCAATCAATTGTCGGAAATAGAGGTCTACACGAGATTTTGATGAATTGTAGGTAAATAGAGTTGAATTGGAAGCAAAAATGGAGCAAGAAGCATCTAAGGATGTTAAGGAAGCTAAAGGAGTCTTAGAAGGATCATAAAGGGCTAAGGAATTGCAAAGGAGAAGCATAGAAGACGAACCAAAGGAAGAGCACTTTCTGTTGAAGAAAATCGTGCCAATGTATATATAAATCGGACGATTTTCATACCTTGAAATCGAACGGTTTTGCATCAAAATCGACTGGGTCGATTTTCTTCACGATTCGGCCAAATGAAAAGAAGACATAAAGCCCAATTAATTTGGGCTAGATGAGAGTTTTGCCAAACGGCCCATCTGCAAGAAACTATAGAAGAGAACCCTACGAACGAAGACGAGGAGGTCGCACCAGAGAATCTTTACACGTTTTGGAGAAATCAACGATTCTTGGAGAGAGATTGAAGAGCTTTTGCCGGAAAGTCATTCTTGATCTTTGATTGTGAGATTTCTTTATTCCATTGCCTTGTTTGTGGTTTGTGAACACGAAATTGAGCTGTTGAGAGGTACATTGAACAGATTTGACGATTGTTTTACAGAATTGAAAGTTATAGATTTTTTTCATTCAAGATTTGGTTTCTTTGCGATATCTTCTTCAATAATTAATTTGATTCGATTTTGAAAATGGTTGGCTAAAAACCTTGTGATTCTGGGGAGAATAGTTGATGATTAGGGCTTAGATGATGATAGACTGAACTCATTCAAACATTAGGACCCTGAGAATTTAGATCTTAGTTTTGCGACAAACAGGAAAATCGGACTGTTCTTGAAAAAAATCGGCCGATTTTTCGTATGAACAGCACGATTTATTCTTCTGACGAACTTTAATTGAATTAATCTTTAATCAAAACTAATCCTTGCCTAAACCCCAATCTTGATTAACCTTCTTACCCTCTAATTGAATGTATGAATGCACTTCAAACCTGTTTCTACATTTAATAGATTAAGATTGCAAGATTTGGGTAATAAAGAGACTCAACATCCTTTATTAAGATTTTAAGTGTGCTTTCTAATCTTTACTTTGGAGAGTCATATCCTGGAGTTTTAGATAGTTAGTTTGAACATAATTCTTGTCTCTAGATCTTTCTATATTGCAGCCTCAACAACCCTTATAGAGAGAACCTATAGATTAGTCATATAGGTTTCGGAACTTCATCGTACGAATCCTACCTTTGAACATTTAATCTTGGCAATATAAATTCTGTCCTATACCTATAGAAGTGTCTTGAATCGAAAGCCTAAATCGGATACTTGAATCCTTGGAATCATTTCTCTCTTTATCATATCACAAAAGCTTTTATACTTTCACTAGATAATTGAAATTGGAAATTTTCTCACCAAATCCCTGAGTTCGACTCTGGAATTCTTACCTTTCTACAGCCGATCCGTACACTGCGGGTTCGCTTCGCTTTTGAGTTCTAGATATAAATATTAAGACTTTGACGCACAACCTTTTGAGCGAACAATCCATGTACACAATAATGAGAGAAAAACAACCAAAATAAGTGCCTAGGATATCGCCATATTTCATGCTAACAAAATACCCCATACTTGTTACTTGCTTGTCCCCAAGCAAGGTCTTTGAAAGCACTAAAATACAAGTTAGAATGAAATATGCATGCAATCTTGAAACAAAAACATTCTTTAGGTAAATGTGCTTCTAGTCAATAGATCATCCTCAAACCTTGCTTCATTCGTTTTTGAAAACGCTTGTATACATAAACCAAAGAATGTAAAGCAAAGAAACATCACAAATCGCTTAAACTTTGAGACAAACATCATAACCTTCAAGTATTATCTAAATCAAGCATAAGAGATTTCAATTTAGATCAACAAGTCAAATAAATTTCTTTTGATCTTAAGGACTTTCAAGTAAGGTCTAGAATGCGGAAGGGAGGGAAACGTATAAGGGATGTGGTGCATGAATCCGGGAAAATGAATAACCAACTCTTTTTCTTTTCACTTTAAATTGCAACACCATCAACTTTGAGCTTTGCTCTCTTCTTTTTCACATTATTTTTCGACTTTACTTTTCGAAAGATGGACAGAGGTGCACAAAAACCGAAGCCTAGGAGATTGGCGTTTCTCAATTTCGAGATGCCTCAAACCCTTGATGCACATACCATAATTCGTTAGGAATATCGCTCAATCCGACTTTGGCAAGACACAAACACCCGGCTATGTGAATGGTGCCGAGTTACCAATCGTCATGATTGACTTCCCCAAACCTATTAATTCTATTCTTTGAATGCAAAAATTTGCTTTCATGGCCCTCCCACATCAAACATGCCAAATATCAACTCCTCCAAATTCTCGGATAGGTAAGGGAGGCAATTACTTTCATTGTGGGGCTAAGTGATCAAAGAAAGAAGAAAGAAAATCGAATTGCCTTAATCATTTCATAAAGAAGTATAAGAACTCATCATGTGATTTCAACTTCAATTTCTCAATATGATTTAGATAGAACTTTCACATTATGAAACTTGCAAGAAAGGATAAACAACCCATTCAATTTCTTTTCAATTCATTATTCCGTTTAAGCATAGAATTGTCATCAAAAATTCATTCCACAAGTAAGAACTATCATAGAAGTCATCTCTAGTCTTAGAAGCACAAGAACTTTTTCAAAATTTTCCAAATTTTCAAATTTTTATGGGTTTTTCAAACTTTTTCATGCAATGCAATAATGAAACGTGTGACTATGAAAATGAAACATGCAAGTGTTATGGATAGAAGCGAGCAAGCAAATGTAGTAGAGTTATTACAATACATAGTCACACCCCACCCCATAGTTAGAATATACATTGTCCTCAATGTTCGAAACAGAAATAAAGAAAAGAAGAAAAGGAAAATGAACTCACTAAAAACGGCGGTGGGGCGGCTGAACTGTCAATCCTCTAGGCTCATCATTGTGGTGGTGGGAATGGTGGGAATGGATGGAACTCGGGGCTGAAATGCCGCCCAAACTACTGGCGGTAGATGTCTCGCATCATCTGATCATGCTCATCATCCCGTACGTCACGGGTGTCCTAGCGGATCTCCAAGTCACCGACTCTCTTAGAAAGGTCGGTAGCCCACTCCGGTAGCTGCTCATACCAGGCCGGTGGTTGGCCGTACTATGTTGGTGCGTCCTGTGGTGCCGGTACTACTGAAGTTGTTGGTGCCTGACTGTACCATGGTGGTGGAGCTCCCATCCACTCCGGCTGTGCTCCGTACCAAGTGGGCGGAGTGTCTATCCATGTCGGCCTCTCACTCACACTAGCACGGCGAGAGGAAGAGGCTCCTGAAGGTACAGCTGGACGTGGTGAACGCCTAGGAGGGTCAGGGAAGTGTGCCGGCTGATCCGGGAAAGTGCCAAAGTCATGCTCCTCACCTCCTCCCTCAAAACCATCACCTCCTCCTATCTCCTCCTCAACATTTGCAGCCGGTACCTCATCGGGAACGTAGGGAGGTGCTACTAACCTATTCGCATGCATAGCAGCAAAGGTCTATTTCAAATTATGGCGTCCAGCCATAATGGAATACTCAGGGAGCCACGGAATGCCTCTACCTCCTCTCTCCTCCCAAGGCATACCGGCGGTAGGTGGACCGCGGTGCCTAGGGAAGATGATACCCCTCGTCATCAAACTGTTGAGACCCAAAGGTCTCGCTGCAATCCTAGTGCAAGCAGAAAAATCTATCCCCAACTGCCTAGCAATGTGGGTAATCATACCACCATATCCAATGTTCCCAGCTCTCTTATTCTTGAGCTTACTCATGGTGGAAGCTAAGAGGGTAGCATAGTCAGCAGATCTACCGTGCAGCATAGAGTAAAGCAGGAACAACTCATTTGTTTTAATCTTCTGAGGGGTCTTGGTCCTAGGGAAAAGACACTCAAAAAGGACTCTATGGGCTATCTTTAAGGCTAAGTGATAGATGAGCTTAGCCTTGGTGTCAGCTGGCTGCCAGCGGTCCTCACTGGCATAAATCATGGCAATGTCCTCCCAGAAATCCTTAGCGTATACACCGCTAGGAAAACGACCATTGAAGGTCTCTTGGAACCCAAAGAAGGCTCCAAACTCCAAGATCAAGAACTCATAGTTCTCCTCCATCAGCCTAAAGGAAACAATCTTGTCCATAGCACTATGCTCAAAAGAAATCACAAACTCCCTAGTGATCTCCTCATATGCGTCTTTCCTAATAGCGGAGAAGACGATCAAACCGGCTCTATCTAAAAGCCAAGTCAGGTCATTCACCACATTCAGCGGCTCTAACTCCTCAAGAACTAAGTAGCGCGGTCCTATGACCGCCCTCTTCTCGATCCTTTCTAAGGTATCGAGGTAATCCTCATGGATTTTTGGAATTCTAGGAGGTGGGGGTGATGGTGGCTCACTAGGGGGTACTTGGGAGGAGGAGGAAGCATCACCTTTCCTCTTCTTGCTTCTAGTAGACATTCTCCTTATCAAATCCATCTCAGAGAGAAAACCATGGCCTGTTCTACAAAAACCATGGCCGTGGAACCTACAGGGACCGTGGTTCGACACTGTTTTGCTCAAATCTCAACAAATCAAACACCAAACTCAGCAAAGCCTGTCCTAGACTAATTTCAATCTCAATCCTATGCAAGTCCTCTAAGTTCTTGCGAGAAATAGACCCGAATTAAAAAAGTAGAGAAATAGAAGAAAAACCTAGGTTTTTGGATCTTTGAATCCAAATTCCGTCTTTTGCAGGGATTGTACACTTGATTTGTTGATTGGATCTTGTAGATGATCGGAAATGCTTCACTTTAGGACCAAGAATCGTTCGAAACGGTTTCTGAACGAAGAAATGCGGGATGGGGAGGATTTTCGGAGTTTAGGTCGTGGAAGAGGGGCGTGGATTTGGGGAATGGGGTGTTTTTGTGAAGGAAGGTGGTGTATATAATGGCCATAAAATTTTTGGAAAATCACGGTCACTCAGGGGTTTCCACGGCCGTGGTTTTGTACGGAATCGTGGTTTTGGTGATTTTTCTCAGACTTTTGCAAATTACGGTCAATGTAGCTTCCACGACCGTGGTTTAGGGCGCGGAACTCTCTGTAATGTGCCAAAATCCGAGTTTTGTCAATTTCTTCTAACTTTTTCCTTCCCATTGCCTATTCCATTGTTCCTACATCCAAAAACACGACATACCGGGAGGTATCGAGGGCAAAAACAAAGCAAAAACGACTAAACTAATCTAATCTATGAATGATAAACAAAAACATAAGTGCAATACCTTGGGTTGCCTCCCAAGAAGCGCTTGTTTAAGGTCCGTAGCTAGACCGTACTTGCACCTATTCGAGTGCGGTAGGCGAGAACTCCTCAGCTTGGAGTTCCGGTGAATACTTCTTGAGTCGTTGACCGTTCACCTTAAAGCTTCCGCCCTTTTCACCCCATACTTTAACTGTGCCATGGGGAAAAACATGCTTGATTAGATAAGGTCCAGTCCAACGAGATTTAAGCTTACCTGGAAAGAGGCGGAGTCTTGAATTGAAGAGGAGAACTTGATCTCCTTCTTTGAGGTCCTTTGGAATGATATGCTTATCATGCCAACACTTCGCTCTCTCCTTATAGATCTTAGCGTTCTCATAAGCGTTTAAGCGAAGTTCTTCAAGCTCATTAAGGTCCAAAAGGCGCTTCTCGCCCGCTTCCTTCATGCCGAAGTTCAACCACTTAATCGCCCAATACGCTTTATGTTCCAGCTCCACCGGTAAATGACAAGACTTTCCATACACAAGGTTGTATGGTGTTGTTCCTATGGGAGTCTTGTATGCAGTCCTATATGCCCACAATGCATCATCTAGCTTCAAAGACCAATCTTTCCTTGTGTTCGAAACTGTTTTCTCTAGGATTCCTTTAATCTCTCGATTTGAAATCTCCACTTGTCCACTCGTTTGTGGATGATAAGGGGTGGCGATCTTGTGAGTCACCCCATACTTAGCTAGTAGAGCTTCGAATCATCGGGCTATGAAGTGAGAGCCTCCATCACCAATGATAGTCCATGGTGTCCCAAGTCTTTGGGAAATAGTCTTGTTAAAGAACTTAACCACAACCATGACATCATTAGTTGGAGAGGCAATCGCTTCAACCCATCTCGAAACATAATCTACAGCTAGAAGTATGTATTAGTTTCCACAAGATGATGGGAAAGGTCCCATGAAGTCTATTCCCCAAACGTCAAAGATCTCTACCTCCTGAATGTTGTTAAGAGGCATTTCGTTCCTCCTAGATATGTTCCCTGTTCTTTGACAACCATCGCAGCAGGAAACAAAGGTTTGCACATCTTTAAATAAAGTAGGCCAAAAGAATCCATATTGCAATACCTTAGCGCTAGTTTTATTGGAACTAGCTTGTCCTCCACAAGGTAGTGAATGACAATGACGGATGACGATTTGCATCTCGTCTTCCGGCACACATCTCCTAATGATGCCGTCAGGACCCCTCTTGAATAGTAGAGTTTCATTCCAAAAGTATTCCCTGACATCCTTAAAGAATTTCTTCCTTTGTGCATAGGATAGTCCGGGTGGTATTTCCTGACAAACCAAATAGTTAACAAAATCAGCAAACCATGGTTCGATACCTTTAGTAATCTTGTCGATGCACTGCTCTTTGATGTGTAAATGCTCGTCCGGAAAGGAGTCATCTATAGGTAGATTGTCATCCTCTAGATGTGGTAGACGACTCAAATGATCCGCAACAGAATTTTCCGAACCCTTCTTGTCACGGATCTCTAGATCGAATTCTTGTAGGAGAAGAATCCATCTAATCAGCCTTGGTTTCGCATTCTTCTTTGCAAGTAGATACCGGATCGCAGCATGATCCGTGTATACAATCACCTTTGCACCTACAAGATAAGAACGAAACTTTTCAAATGCATAAACAATAGCTCGAAATTCCTTTTCAGTAGTGGCGTAGTTAAGCTGCGCTTCATCTAGCGTCTTGCTAGCGTAGTAGATAGCATGGGTTCGTCCTTCCTTCTTTTGCCCAAGCACAACTCCTATAGCTACGTCACTTGCATCACACATAACCTCGAATGGAAGATTCCAATCCGGAGGTTTAATGATCGGGGCTGAGATTACAGCTTCCCGAATCTTATGAAACGCATCTAAGCACTCCTGCGAGAAATCAAAAACTGCATCCTTCATCAATAGATTAGTAAGCGGTTTTGATATCTTAGAGAAATCCTTTATAAAACGTCTATAAAATCTAGCATGTCCTAGAAAGCTTCTTATCCCCTTCACCGAAGATGGAGGAGGGAGCTTTTCTATGGTTTCTATCTTAGCCTTATCTACCTCAATCCCTCTACTAGAGATTAAGTGTCCGAGTACAATGTCTTCCTTCACCATAAATTGACACTTCTCCCAATTAAGGACTAGGTTAGTGTCTTCACACCTTTGTAGCACAAGAGAAAGGTTAGAGAGACAATTATCGAAAGAGGAACCATAAACAAAAAAGTCATCCATGAAAACCTCCATGATACTCCGAGAAGATAGCCATCATGCACCTTTGGAAGGTGGGTGGGGCGTTGCAAAGCCCGAACGGAATTCTCCTATAAGCGAGCGTACCCCATGGGCACGTGAATGTGGTCTTCTCTTGATCGTCTAGATGAATTGGGATCTGAAAGAAGCCACTATAACCGTCAAGATAGCAAAAATGAGAATATTGTGCTAACCTTTCAAGCATTTGGTCAATGAAGGGTAATGGGAAGTGATCCTTTCTAGTTGCATTGTTTAGCTTCCGGTAATCAATGCACATCCTCCATCCAGTCACTGTCCTTGTAGGAATGAGATCATTTTTCTTATTGGTGATGACCGTCATTTCTCCCTTCTTTGGAACAACCTGTACGGGACTCACCCACTTCCTATCGGAGATAGGGTAGATGATACCTACATCAAGTAGTTGAAGAATTTCCTTCTTGACAACCTCCTTCATGGTCGGATTTAACCGCCTTTGAGGTTGTCGTGAAGTTCTAAAGTCTTCTTCCATTAGGATCTTATGCATGCATAATGAAGGCTTAATTCCTACTAGATCCTCTATAGTGTAACCTAAGGCTTTCTTATGTTTCCTTAGAACAACCATAAGCTGAATATGTTCATCTTCACTTAGAGTGGAACTAACAATTACCGGAAAGGTAGAATTAGATCCTAGAAATGCGTACCTTAGATGTGTGGGAAGTGGCTTCAATTCCATCACTATCGGAGTCTCTAGTGGCTCTTGAGGAATGTCCAATGCTTCCTTAGAAGTCTCTAAGGGTATAGAAGTTGTTGAAGTAGACTCAAGAGCATTGGTAGAAAGAACGTAATTGTCCTCAGATTTTCCCAAAATTACGGCACCTCTGTTTACTCCACGGCCGTAGTTTAGGGCGTGGAAGTCAATAACGGCACCTCTGATAGTTCCACGGCCGTGGTTTTGGCCGAGTAACTTACTGGAGTCCTCTGAATAGCTAATTACGGTCATGTTGGTGGGAACCACGGCCATGGAATAGCACGACTGGCCGTGATTCCTCACGTTTTCTGACCCATCGTAGAGTTTTTCAAACTCTTCTTCATGCACTTCCTTTAGCTCCTCTAAAGCTTCAATTTCCTCATTGCATTCCTCTTCCTCTCCTTTCTCCATAATGCTCATAGTGATCACCTTTTGCAAAGGATCCTTGAATAGAATTGAGCTTACTTCCTCTCTAGATGCCTCTTCGTCATGGATGTTAAACATATCCTCTTCAAGAGTTGGCTCTTTCATCAAAGTGGAAAGAACAAACTCTACCTTTTCCTCTCCTATGTCGAAGGCGAGTCTAGCATTCTTGCAATCCACCATACAACCGGGTGTTGTAAGAAATGGTCTTCCGAGTATGATTGGGACCGGACTATCTGCAGGAATGTCAAGCACAACAAAGTCTATTGGAACATAGAACTTACCAAGCTTGACCGGGACGTCTTCAATGATGCTGACGGGGCGAGTTATGGATCGATCCGCCATGTATAATGTCATCTTCACCGGTTTAGGTTCGCCTAAACCGATCTTCCTGCATAAGGCAAGCGGAATGATGCTAACGCTTGCTCCTAAATCACATAATGCATCATATGCGACAACTCCTACTCCGATAGAAACACAAAATGACCCCGGATCCTTCAGCTTTGGGGGCATCTTTTCTTTCATCGTTTTGATGAGATCCGACGATTCCGAACTCATCTTGACTTCTCCAAAGTCTTCCGGTTTCCTCTTGTTAGAGAGGATATCCTTTAAGAACTTTCCATAAGCTGGCATACCTATAATTGCATCAATGAAAGGTATATTAATATGCAGTTTGCTCATGAGTTCAATGAACTTACCGAATTGCTTGTCTAGACGCGCTCTTGCTCTAGATTGTGGAAATGGTAGGAGAGGTTTGTAAGCTGGAGGAGGAATGTAGATGTCTTCCTTCTCTTTCCCCTTTTCTTTCTCCTTTTCGACGGGAACTTCAACAAACTTAGGCTGCGGGTCGGTGGTTGTTGCTCCGCTCCTAGTTGTGATAGTCATCACCCTTCCTTTTGGGTTATCCTCCACCTCCGTCTTTCCTGGAAGTTTTCCTTGATTTCTAGGAACTTCCTCAGTATTGCTAAACATTTGGTTTTCTCAAACCTTTTGAGCTTTATCAACCTTAGTGATGTGACTCTCCAACCCTTGAAGCTTTCCCAAGATCGTTTCTAGCATGGGATCAGGCTTCTCTTTCCCCGAACTACTTCCACTATTTGATGTTTGCCCCTGGCTTTTCAAAGGAATGGAAGAAGAAGATGGTGGAGTTAGTAAATTTTCTGAATTGGGATAAGAATTACCGGCGTTTTGTTGTTGGTTGGACCGCCAATTATTGTTGTTTGAACTCCTATTGTTGTTCCAATTGTTATTCCGGTTGTTGTTGTTCCAATTGTTCCGGTTGTTGTTCTGGCTGTTGCGATTGGTATTCTCATTCCCATTATGGTTATTGTTGTTTCCTAAATAACCAACATCTTGCTCTTTAGGCTTTTGAAAGCTAGCTTTGATGACTTCCTTCAATTCTTTAATCTCGGTGTTGAGAGAAAAGATTTGAGTTTGAGGAGCTTGTGTTAGCTTTGCTCCTTGCTCCACTCGATTAGCTTCCACCTTCCGATGAGAGTATTTCTCAATGACTCGGGCTTGCTTCTCAACGAAGTCCCAAGCATCATCTTCCCTCATGTCCATGAATGAACCACATGAAAGGGATTGGTGCTTGAATTGTGTTTTCACATCCAGCCCCTTGTAGTATATCTCCAATAACTCCAATTTGGAAATGTCATGGTGTGGGCAACCCAATAGTAAATCCTGAAATCTTTCGAAAGATTGAAACAAACTTTCATTAGATTTCATAGAAAAAGCATTAATTTTACCTCTCAACTCCGTTGTCTTGGACGGCGGAAAGAACTTGGTTAGGAACTCCGAAGATAGATCCTCCCATGTGTTGAGTCTTCCATTTGGAAGAGCTTGATACCAAGATAAAGCTTTCCCTTTCAAAGAGAAAAAGAATGGCTTGATCTTGTAATTGTTGGTGGTTGCATTCTTTGGCTTCATTGTCTTCATCAAGATCTCAAAATTTTGTAAATGTTGATGTGGAGATTCGACACTCGTTCCTCCAAACTGGCTTTGGCGAACGATGGTGTTAACTTGTGGGTTAAAGCTAAACCCCTGAATATCGTCAGCGTCAAAGTTCACACCTAGACGGCGTGGTTGCTGAATCGGATCCATCCTTTGGCCAAGAGTTCTTGGCTCTTCATCTACATGAGCGGCTCTCGCACCCCCAGCTGGGACACGAGGAATGGCGGCTGGTATTGCATTAATCCGGACTGGATTGATCGTTGGATCAATCTCCTCTAGTGGTGGCATATCCGGACCAAATTCCTCATCATCGGATGATTCCACTCTAATGGACTTAGTTGGCTTCTTAACCTTCTTCTTCTTCTTAGATTCATTCAGATCCAACTTCATGTCCAACATCATAGCTCTAAGTTCATCAATTTGGAATTGATGACTTATTTCCGCATCTCTATGAGCTTTCTCACTCAACCTAAGTTCACGTTGAGATTCGTCTAATTCCGCTTGAACATCTCTCTCTTTATTTTCAGCCATCTTTCTTTTCTTGTCTTTCTTCCTAAGAGTTTTCTCAAGTTCCGGATCAAAAGGTATGAGGTCTTTGTTGGATCTAGACCTGCGCATATACCTAAAAGAACCTACAAATAATACTCACAAGAGATATCAAATAACAAGAGCAAAGCTCCCAAGCTTGACAACCGAAAACCGAAGTTTGGTTTAGACCAAATCCCCGGCAACGGCGCCAAAAACTTGTTCGCCCTAAAACGTGTGTGCAGTCAAGTCTTAAATTTATAAAACTAGAATAAAAGCAAGTGAACCCGCAGTGTACGGATCAACGTAGATTAGCAAATATTCTAGAGTATCGATCACAGGGATTTGGTGAAACAAAACCCAGTCTCAAGTTATCGAGCAAATAAAGTATAAAACTTTGCAAATATTGGGGAAAATAGCAACCCTAAAGATCCAGGTATCCAATTGTGGCAATCGATTCAAGATATACTAAAGAACTAAGGACAGAGTTAAGAGTTGCAAAGGTATGCTAAAGTAAAGCAATGTACGGTGAAGTTCCAAGACTTTATATGACTTATCTAAAGATACTCTCTATAAAGGTTGTTGAGGCTTCAGTATAGAAAGGATCTATGGACAAGAATTAATCTCAAATACCCAAACTTGTAACCCAAGGATCAAAGCTAACTAAAACGATTAAGGTTGTGACACTCAAAATCGAAATAGAGGGTGATGAGTCTCACTACTACCTAGAAAAGGGCAAGCCAAGACTAGATCAAAGCTAATCTTTAACCTTGAATCAAAGTAAAAGCAAAGTTCATAAATTAGGGTAAATCACGGTCAGATCTTAAGAACCACGGCCGTGGAACTTCAAGAATAGGCCGTGATTTGGGTTCATCGATGAGATCTCTCTAACTCTCAAGGTCCAATCAATTTACGATCGATCTATCATCATCTAAGCCACAACTATCAACCCTTTACCTTATAATTGTGATAGCATGAAATATAGTCTATATTTTGGGATTTGTTTGGATGTTTTATCTTCAATAATCTGCATATTAGCATGTATAATGTGTGATTATATTACCATTTCATCTACCTTTGCGGGAATCGAGGTCTACACCTAATTTTGTTGTAATTGCAGGTAAAATGGCACGTTTTGCATCAAAAAGGAGCAAAAGGAGTCATGAGTCATTTGGAGCTACATCCAGGGAGCATAGCCATGGATTAAAGATTCACTTTGGACCAGTTTTGAGAGATTTCACATTCAGTTATGACTCACCTCGGTTGACCAGAGATTCATCTCGACCGAGGTGATCCAGAGACGCCGACTCGACCGAGGCGAACACCTAGGACGCGGCGAGAATATTTTATTCTTGGCTGAGATCTTTTATCTTTGGAAGGTGATCTTATATTTTTGGGCTTGGCTCCTGGAAGGAAGAAGATCTTATATTTTGCCTATTTTTATGGGAGAAGATCTTTCTAAGATATATTATCTTTGGAGGGTTATTTTCCTATAAAAAGGGTTGGATTTCCACAAATCCAACATCATGCTATACCATCGATCAGGGTTTATAGCACGCAGCAGCCATACTCCAGTGGGGAGTTTCGAAGAACCTTTTTGAAGGTTGAAGGAAGATTGAAGATCATAGCTTTTATAGCTTTTTGAAGGGTTTTGTAAGATTGTCTTTAATTCCCTTCCTTGTTGTCTTGTCTTGTTGGATTTATATCCAAGGAACGCTTTTGTTGTGATATTTGATTCAGTTATTGAAGTCTTTTTCATTAAATTCTTCTTGTTCAAATATTCACCTTCTTCCCATATATTTAATACTTTCATGATGATGATGAGTGGCTAATTTCCTTGTGTGATTCTAGGGTGATTGGCTGAAGGTTGTGGGAAAAACAATGATAGAATAATCTTAGATTCCAGTAGGATCCTGAAAGTTCGAGTCTTTAACCTTAACCCTAAGCATCTCGCTCAGTCGATGAACATCTCGGCCGGGGTGGAATCTGGCTGACCGAGGTGACTTTTCTGAACCTAAACTGAGAGTTAAGTGTTAGAGTTTGCCAAATCCTATTCTTATTACACCTTTTCTGGTTCAAAGCAAGCTTAGGATGAGACTTACCCGGTAATTCCTTAGTTTGTGTACCAACGATCATAAGTGTAGGTAATAAAGGTTTATCCTTTATTGGGGTTTGAGTGTGCTTCCATCCCATCTTTGTGAGTTAGCCTGAGACTTACCCGGTAAAGGTTGATTCTATTCCCTTAGATGGTGTGTTAGTTTGAGGTTATAATTCTTTATCTTAATTCCTTGAGACTTACCCAGTAATAGGAGTTACGGTTTAGGATTAGTGAGTAGTGAGACTTACCCGGTGATCTACTCCACTTTAGTAACACCTTCCCCTTGCAAAAATCTCAGCTTTGTCCGCTTATCTTTAGATCTTGAGTTGGAACCACAACTAGACGCTTTAATCCCTAGAATTGCATGTTTGCTTTATTGATTTCTTATTCATCTTTGATTGTGTTAATTGCTCTTGTGGTTAGTATTCACGAAGCTTACCGTTATTGACTTTGTTTCACCAAGTCCCTGTGATCGACCCCTGGAATTTCTTGCTTTTTACTACGATTGACCCGTACACTGCGGGTTCGCATCCTTGTTTTAAGCTTAAGTCTAGGGTTATAAATTTAAAGCTTGCACACACCGTTTGGAGCGAACAAATTGCTAAAGGGTTTTAGCCAACAATCATTGTCATGATATCAATATTCAAATCAAAAGAATAAAAGATGAAAACCCTCGAATACTTAATAAAACTTCGAAACCAATTCTCAAATCCGAACACAAGAAGCGATAATCAATGGATTCAGAATATAGAACACAAAACCTCACAATAATCTAAGGTAAGTATGAAGAACAGGTTGTCAATCCGTCTTCAATGCCAAAACCTAAGAAAGAGGTTAAAAACCTTCGGATATCTTCAATCCACCCTAGATAAGAATGCTCCAAGCAAAGTAAGCGGCCGTCAACGTCTCCGCGAGATCCAACGCAAATGTAACGGGGATAAGCCGTAAGCGTCGATGCCCAAAACTCTCTTTTCTAACTTTTATAAGACGGGGAAAAGGTAACCGTCCCGGCCCATCACGTAAATAACGTGGAAATTGAAGACTCGTCAAAAGATCGCCTAAATCACGGTCTCAAGGGATTCCACGACCGTGGTTTAGAGCGTGGAATTGGATTACGGTCTCTCATGACTTCCAAGACCGTACTTTAGGCCGTGTAACTTACTGGAATGCTCCACGCTCATGATGTCAAGATCCACGGCCGTGGTTTAGAGCGTGGACTCTTCTACGGCCGTAATTCAGGGCGTGGAAGTGCAAAATACTTGTAGTTTCCTTTGTGTCGTGACATTCTTCATCCTAGCTCTTTCCTTAGTTTCCTGGATGTGTTCCTAATCCTCGGATATGATCCAATCCTCTCTTTTCTCTCTTAATAGCTCCTATTTAGCTCCTTTTCGCCTACAATCAACACAAAGCTAGTGTAGACATCCATATCGACAATAATAGAGGAACAAGCTAACAATTGCTTCTAAACTTCATCCATGTACACAATAATGAGAGAAAAACATCCAAAATAAGTGCCTAGGATATCGCAATATTTCATGCTAACACGTATGGATCTGGCTCAAAGAGTACACCGTCCGGGTGTGAACTTAAGAGATCTCGCAGCCCATGTTTACGAGCTCCGCCCTCAAGTTCTACAAATGATCCAGCATAATCAATTTGGAGGGATGGAAGGAGAGTCCCTTCATCAACATTTGATGAACTACGAGATATTGATGGAGACTCTAAGGCTGCCTAGCTTGGAGAACAACAACCATAAGCTTAGGGCTTTTTCCTTCTCACTTAAGGATAAGACCTTGGCTTGGTACCAATCGATTCCACTAGGGCGAGTAAGTACTTGGGAGGAGATGACAACCGAGTTCTTGACTAAGTTCTTCCCACCTTTCAAGATTACCGAATTAAGAGGGAAGATCAATGCCTTCGTGATGAAGGATAGAGAGAGCTTATTCAAGTCTTGGGAGAGGTTCAAAGACCTTCTCCTAGATTGTCCACACCATGGTATACCAAAAATTGAGCTATTGGAGATCTACTTCAAAGGACTTGATGAAGATAGTCAATTCAAGCTTCAATCTCTTTCCGGTGGGACTTTCATGGAAAAGAATGTGGATGAAGCTTGGGAATTTGTAGAGAAACAAGCTTTGGTGATAGAAAAGTACTCCCATAGGAAGATAATCATAAACCTTCAATTGAACCTCAAAGAAGACTAAACCCCATCATGAAAGAAGTAGTAAAGAAAGAGATTCTTAAATTGTTAGATGCGGGAATCATTTTCCCGATTTCGGATAGTAAGTGGGTTAGTCTCGTGCATGTGGTTCCTAAGAAGGGTGGGATGACCGTAGTGACTAATGATAATAATGAATTAATCCCAACTAGAACGGTTACGGGATGGAGGATGTGTATAGACTATAGGAAACTAAATGTGGCCTCTAGGAAAGATCACTTCCCTCTTCCCTTTATTGACCAAATGCTAGAGAGATTAGCTCAACATTCTCACTTTTGCTACTTAGATGGTTATAGTGGATTCTTCCAAATCCCTATCTACCCCGATTACCAAGAGAAAACTACATTCACATGTCCTTGGGGTACATTTGCATATAGGAGAATGCCATTTGGGTTGTGTAATGCACCCGCCACCTTTCAAAGGTGTATGATGGCTATCTTTTCTGAGTATATTGAAAACATCATGGAAGTGTTTATGGATGATTTCTCTATATATGGATCTTCATTTGATGATTGTTTAGCTAACTTGTCTTTAGTGCTTAAGAGATGTGAGGAGACAAATCTTGTCTTGAATTGGGAAAAATGCCACTTCATGGTAAGTGAAGGCATTGTGTTGGGACACTTGGTGTCCAACCGTGGCATTGAGGTTGATAAGGCTAAGATAGAGACGATAGAGAAGTTGCCACCACCTACCTTGGTGAAGGGGGTAAGGACTTTTCTAGGGCATGCCGGTTTCTACCGGAAATTCATTAAAGATTTCTCTAAGATTTCTAAGCCTCTTACTAACCTACTAATGAAAGATGTTGAGTTTGTTTTCTCCAAGGATTGCCTTGAGGCTTTTTATAGGTTGAAGAATGCTTTGATCTCCGCACCCATCATGCAATCTCCGGATTGGAGTTTACCGTTTGAGATCATGTGTAACGCAAGTGATGTAGCCGTTGGGGCTGTTTTGGGACAAAGGAAAAATGGGCTTACACATGCCATCTATTATGCTAGCAAGACGCTAGATGATTCCCAACTCAATTATGCTACCACCGAGAAGGAGTTGCTAGCGGTTGTGTATGCATTTGAGAAGTTCCGCTCGTATCTTGTTGGAGCGAAGGTCATTGTGTATACGGATCATGCTGCGATCCGTTATCTCCTTACAAAGAAGGATGTCAAACCTCGTTTGATTTGGTGGATCCTTCTTCTTTAAGAGTTTGATTTGGAAATCCGGGATAAGAAGGGGTCCAAAAATTCTGTGGCAGATCACCTTAGTAGACTCCCACCATTGGAGATTGAGAGAGATGACATCCCGATTGATGACTCATTCCGGGATGAGCAATTGCAAATGGTGGAGGAGTGCTTGTTTGAAGTGACAAGAGGAAACGAGCCATGGTATGCCGACATTGTGAACTACCTTGTGTGTGAGGAGGTGCCACCGGGGTTATCCTATGCCCAAAGGAAGAAATTCTTCAAGGATGTGAGGCATTACTATTGGAGTGAACCACTTTTGTTCAAGAGAGGGCCGGATGGAGTCCTTAGGAGATGCATACCGGAGGATTAGGTAGAGAGTGTGATCCGCCATTGTCATTCCTTGCCATGTGGAGGCCATGCTAGCTCACACAAGACATGTGCAAAGGTGTTGCAATCCGGGTTTTATTGGCCAAGTTTGTTCAAGGATGTGCAGAATTTTGTGGTAGCATGTGATGCTTGCCAAAGGACGGGCAACATCTCAAGGAGGAATGAGATGCCCTTGAACAACATACAAGAAGTGGAGATATTTGATGTGTGGGGTGTGGACTTCATGGGACCATTCCCCTCTTCTTGTGGCAACCTCTACATCCTATTGGCGGTAGACTATGTTTCGAGATGGGTGGAGGCAATCGCTACTCCCACAAATGATGCCAAGGTTGTGGTGCGGTTCTTCAACCGAGTGATCTTTCCTAGGTTTGGGACACCAAGAGTGATCATAAGTGATGGAGGAAAGCACTTCACCAATAGGAACTTTGGGACACTTTTGGCTAAGTATGGGGTGACTCATAAGGTGGCAACACCTTACCATCCCCAAACTAGTGGCCAAGTGGAGATCTCCAACCGGGAGATAAAAGGAATCCTTAAGAAGACGGTCTCTAGAACGAGAAAGGATTGGGCTATGAAGCTGGATGATGCTTTGTGGGCTTATAGAACCGCTTTCAAGACACCGATTGACACCACTCCCTACAAGCTAGTTTATGGCAATTCTTGCCACCTTCCGGTGGAGATGGAGCATAGAGCATATTGGGCCATAAGGTGGCTAAATTTTGACCTCAAAGAGGCCGGTGAGAAGAAATTGCTAGATATGAACGCTCTTGACGAGATCCGGTTGGATGCCTATGAAAACGCCCGGATCTACAAAGAAAGGACCAAACGTTGGCATGACAAGCGTCTCATCCCCAAGGAGTTGAGTGAAAGTGACCTTGTCCTTCTCTTCAACTCAAGGCTATGGCTCTTCCCCGGAAAGCTAAAGTCAAGATCGACGGGTCCTTATGTGGTGAAGAAGATCTTTCCCCATGGAGCGGTTGAAATAGGAGGGGAGCATGGTGGAGATTTTAAGGTGAATGGGCACCGGTTGAAGAAGTACATCCCGGGAGCTCCGGTGGATATGATTGCCCCACTTCACCTTGAGTGAGACGCCCCCGAGTTTGGTCAAGCTAATGACTTTAAAGAAGTGCTTGGTGGGAGGCAAACCATTGGTAGACGTCTTTCCCTTTTCGTTTTTGTTTTATTTTTATTTTTGTGTTTTTGTGTGTGTTTGGAGTTTGTGTGCTAGAGTTTAAGTAGCATGGAAGCCTTGCGTGGCATGTGGATGATGATGATGAACCCCTCATCAATTATGGGTGGAGCGGACGCGGAACTTGGACGGCTAGCGGTGCCTAGCGCGGGTCCCGACGCTATAACAAACACCTTGAGCTCTCTACCATCGTTGATAGGATCATCCACCATCAATTCACTTGAGTGAACCCAAATACCGAAGCAAAACCATTTTACATTGTGAGGATCCTCTTTCACTCTTCTTTACTTCATTTACACATTGGGGACAATGTGTTTCTAAGTATGGGGTGGGGTTTTCATGAACACTTGCATGATTAGCATCTAGGATAGTTTATTATTGTCACATGTTTTGCACTGTACATAGATATTTCGAAAAACCCAAAAAAATCAGAAAATTTTAAAAAACAATTTAGTGCTTCTAAGCTTGGGTATGACCCTTATGATGAAATTGTCTTATAAATTGTGGCCTCATGTGTTGAATTGATGGATGCATATGTGGACTTGAAGTACTTATCTTGAATCCCATGAGTGAACTGTGATCATGAATGTTTGCCTTGATTTGATTGAGGATTGATGGTTGAAATTACATGCTAGTTCTTGCACATCATTTATGAGTGATTAAGGCAATTCATCTTTCTCTATTTCTCATCTTTATCATGTTGTTTGAGCACCTCAATTGATATAAAATTTGACCTCTTTTGACCCATCCGGGAATAGGAGCATGCTAGTGTGTTGATGTGTGTGAAAAGCAAGTGTGGAGTAAAGTTGTTGATGAATGAATATGGTAAATGAAGTGTTGAATTTGTTGTGAAAAGTGTAGAAAAAAAATATAGGTTTGGGGACGTTGGTTTAAATGACGAGTAACTCAGCACCATTCACATAATCGGGTGTTTGTGCCTTGCCAAAGTCAAATAACCCGATAGTCTTAACAAGCTTTGGTATGTGTGCCCGGTGTGGAGCACCTCGAAAAATAAAAAAGCCCAAGGCTCGCTAATCACCAAGGTTTCGGCTTTTGTACACCAATGTCATTGTCTCAAAAATAAGTGAAAGAAAAAGGAAGTGAAAAAGAAAAGAAAGCAAAGAAAAGATGGAGAAAATATACATTTGTAGTAAAGTTGATTAAAAATGAAATTGTAGAGTTAGTTCTTTTCCCGGATTAGCATCACATAACCTAAAAATTCTCATCTAATCACAACGTTTCTTAGCCTCTTCTTTCCTAAGTCCTTGTGACCTATTTTCATGTGTGTAAGACTTAGTGATCTAGATTAGATATACTCATGATCATCTTGGTTTCTTCATTTTTACCTTTCATGCATGCTTTCTAGTTAAGTATAATTGTCTTTCCGTGCCTTCATTCATTTGATGCATGATTGCTTGTCCATTTGCCATGAAACATGACTATGAAGGAGATCCAATATTAGAAGCACAACTCCAAAAAGATTTTGTTGTTTTTCTGCATGCATAAATCATGTCATCTCTTAGTCTATAGTTGGGACTTGCTCGGGGACGAGCAAACCTTCAGTATGGGGTATTTTTGATAACACGATTTATGACGTAGGTTTAGGCATCCATTTATATAGTTTTCCCGTTAATCATGCATAGTTTGACATTAGTTCGTGACGATTTGCACTTAATTCATGTATGTTGTCGAGATAGACGTCTACACGGACTTTTGCATGTTTTGTAGGTATTTTGGGAGCTATTAGAGCCTAATCTATACATCCGAGGATCGTCCCTCATGATGACACGTATCCGAGCCTATTGGGAAGAAAGTTAGGAGGAAGGGAGAACTCATGGGACCTTGTTGGTGCATGCCTTGCACCAACTTGTGGTTTGATGATCCATAGAAGTCTGAATCACCAAAACCACGGCCACTAGGACTTCCACGGCCATGGAAACTGGCCGTGATTCTCTCTGCATAGCCGGGACAGCTGTCCCACGATCTCCATAACCGACTCTTGCATATGAAGAAGGCTATAAGTACACCTGCAGGCTGAGAGGAAAAGGATCGACTATCCCCTACACACCTTACCTCACACATATTCTCTCATTGGAAGATTGGATTGGAGCTACTCTTGGAGGAGAAGAAAGACTTCCATTGGAGAAGAAGAGAAGAACACACCATTCTTAGAATTTCTTAGTTTTTAGAGTGAAGTTTGTTGGAACGTTTCCTAGGGTTGTAAGAACGATTCAAACCTTCTTTTGAAGGGTTGTAAGTCTCTCTTTTAACATCTATTCAGCTTGTTTTTTCTTGTTCTATTTACTTCATCTCCCTTTCATTTCATCTTCTTGATATGGATTCCATGATTTTATGCTTAATGATTTTGATTGTGATGATGCATGTTATTGGCTAAATAAATGTGATTCTAGGGTAAGGAAATAATGGTTATGGCTTAGACTATAATAGGATAGACTTAAACGTACATTTGGATGATTTGTTTGCTCGAACCTAGCCTCTGTTGTGAATCACAGCATGTTCTAGGGGGTTCCACGGCCGTGGACTTGACGAACTGCCCGTGATTTTTGTCTGACTTGTTTGCATTGATAAATCTGAATGTTAGGTTGTTAGATTGTTGAAATCCTAGTGTTTGTTGAGTTAAATCTATCCTAGGGTAGCATAGTGTTAGCAACTAAGTGTGAGAAGAGACCTACCCGGTGATTTTTGCTCTTAGGTACCAAAGATGATGAACTCTAGGTAGTAGTGAGCCTCACAAGCCGCTATTGGACTGAGTGTGCTAGAAGTGTTGTTTAGGAGCTTCCTTTCCGAGACTTACCCGGTAAAGAGAGGTTAGATCCCTAGATGACATCCCGGTTTGTGTAGAATTCCTATCCTTAGGCTCTTTGAGACTTACCCGGTGATGAGACCTTAGGAATGGACTAGTGGACCATGAGGCCTGCCCGGTGATTGATCCCAATTAAGAAACACCCACTCCCAACATACCATAGTTAATCCAAGGAATGATTAGATAGCTTGAGTCTTATGCCATAACCGGAATTTCTAACCCCTGGAATCCTCTTTTCTCTCGTTGATTACCTATCTTGTGTTTGTGTTTGTTCATTTGTGTTACTAGCTTAGTTGATTGTTAATCTCGCATGATTCGTGATCCTTGATTGATCACCTCAAAACCAAACCAAAAAAACAATTGAGATTTTCAATTCTTTATTCCTTTCTCTTTTCTTAGCCTATATCTTCACTATTCTTAGTCACTATTAACTCAATTTCACCTTAGTCATTGTGTTCAACCTCGGAATACTATTCTTACTACAAAACGACTCATACACTGTGGGTTCGCTAGAATTTAGGAAAAATATATCGAGTTATAAATTTAAGACTTTTGCGTGCATACAATCTTAGTGTAACAACGTTCAAATATCAAGTTTTCGATCTTTTTGTGCAATTCCACCAATTCATCAAAACACAGTTCAACAAGCCAATTAAAAATTTTCAATGTGACATGGAGCGCGAGTTTAATAATCATCAATTTCACTCGTTCTTCACTCTTCACGGCATCAATTTTCGGTTCTCCTGCCCACATACTTCCCCATAAAATGGGAAAACCGAACGTGTCATTCAAACCATTAACAACATGATGAGTTCCCTTTTGTTCCACACCTCCATTCCCATATCTTTTTGGGCTCATGCGCTCGATATGTCATGTTATCTCCTTAACATACTTCCCTCCACCACAATCAAGAATCAAACACCAACCCAAGTGTTGTATCACTCAACACCAACCTACAATCATCTTCGCGTTTTTGGGTGCCTTTGTTACCCAAATCAAAGCGCCACCATTTCTCATAAATTCAAACCTCGATCCACACCTTGTGTCTTTTTAGGTTAACCGAAGCATCATAGGGGATTCAAATGTTTTGACAAAAGATCTAATAGATTCTTCATTTCAAGACATGTGACGTTTGACGAGAGGTTTTTCTGTTCTCTAATTCCACCCCATCCTCCACTTCGGTACTAGATATGGATCCCAGACTAACCCCGTATCACTCAGCTCAACAGCTGGCATCTCAGGCGGATGATATGCCTTCCCCAACCCCGTCCCCTATTCCTGCAGAACTTGCCCGGCCCAGCACATCTGTTTCCTGCCCAGCCTGCTCTCAGCCCATTACCCCTCCTGCTGCGCTACCCCCTCCCAGCCCAGCACACTCCCAGCCCAACCCAGCAGCTGCTTCAAACCCTTTTTCCAGTGCTGTGTTACCAGGCCCTTTACCAGCCTCCCCACCGGCCTAGTCCACTACTACTTCCCAACCAGCAGTACCACTGCCACATCCCACACCTTCAATTCCACATTCAACCGACCATCCTCCGGCCCTTATAAACCGGCCTGCAACCCGTTCTCTTAGTGTTATCTTCAATCGTACCATTTTTGACCTTAATACCACTATATCCCCCAACCTATCTCCTATCCCTACATCCCATAAATCGGCTCTCCAAGATCCAAAATGGTCCGCAGCGATGACCGACGAATATCGAGCCCTTATACAAAATGGTACTTGGTTTCTTATTCCTCGTCCTCCACAGACTAATATTGTCAGATGTATGTGGATTTTTCGCCATAAATTAAGGTCGGATGGCTCCCTTGAACGGTATAAAGCCCGCTTGGTTGCTAACAGTTGTTCCCAACAGGTTAGAATTGATTGCGACGAGACTCTTAGCCCGGTTGTAAAACCGGCCACCATCCGCACTGTTCTCAGTCTAGTTGTGTCTCGCTCTTGGCCTATTCACCAGCTCGACGTCAAAAATTCCTTTCACCATGGGCATCTTCAGGAGATAGTCCACATGTTTCAACCACCTGGATTCGTTGATTCTACACGCCCTTCCCATGTCTGCCTATTGAAGAAATCCCTTTATGGCCTCAAACAGGCACCCAGGGCTTGGTATCAACGATTTGCGGGTTATCTACTCAACATTGGTTTTATCAGTAGTAAGAGTGATTCTTCTTTGTTTATCTATCGGAATGGAACTTGATAACACGATTTATGACTTAGGTTTAGGTAATCATTTAGATAGATTTCCCGCTCATTCATGCATGGTTTAGCACTAGTTCACGACGTTTGCACTCAATTCACGTATTTTGTCGAGATAGACGTCTACACGGACTTGTGCATTGCTTTGTAGGTGTTTTGGGAGATTTAGGAGCTAAAACGATACGTTTGAGGATCGTTTATCAAGATGACACACCCTCGGACTCATTAGGATGCAAGCTAAAGGCTAGGGAGGACTCATGGAACCTTGCCAACACAAGCCATGCACCAAATCGAAGCTTAACGATCAAAGGCAAAGCTGAAGCACAAAATCACGGTTTACTGGCACTCCACGGACGTGGTTTCACCCGTGGATTTTGCCAGGTTTTCGTGACAGCTGTGCCACGATCTCTTGGCCAGCTCTTGCAAAGTTGTAGTATAAAAGTGGTCCTGCATTGGCTGAGAGAATGATCTTGGAGCAGCTCTCCATTATCCACTATCCTCTAACAAAAATATTCTCTCAACAAGAAGATTCTTTGGGAAAGAAGATTGGAGAAGAAGGCTACCATTGGAGAAGAGCTTGATTGGAGAAGGAGAAGACACACCATTGATAGACCTAGAGAGTTTTTGTAGTGAAGAACTTCGGATTCAATTTCTAGAGTTGTATGAACCATTTGAACCTTCTTTAAGAAGGGTTGTGAGTCACTCTAATTCATTTTCAGCTTGGTTTTGTTTTAGTTCACTTGTTCATCTCTTTCTTATCATTATCTTGCAAATGGATGCCATGATTTTATGTTTGATTGTTTCAATTTCTATTATGAATGTTTTAGGCTAAATAGATGTGGTTCTAGGGTAAGGAAAGGATGGTTATGGCTAGGGCTATGATAGGATGGACTTAGATTTACCTTTGGATGACTTGTGTGCATGAACGTAGTTTCTGTTAGGAATCACGGCCAGTTCTTGCCAAACCACGGCAGTGGAAAGGTAGAACAAACCGTGATCTTCCCTGGTTCGATGGATCTAATCTTAGATTGTTAGATTGTTGAAATCCTAAGTGTTTGTTGAGCTAAATCTATCCTAGGGTGACCTAGTGTTAGTAACTAAGTGTTAGGAGAGACTTATCCGGTAATCCTTGCTCTTAGATCTCAAAGATGACAAACCCTAGGTAGTGGCGAGCCTCATAAGCCGGCATTGGATTAAGTGTGCTAGGATAGTTGCTTAGAACTAACCCTTTCGAGACTTACCCGGTAAGGATAGGTTAGATCTCTAGGCGATAATCCGGTTCGTGTAGAATTCCGTCCCTTAGGTTCTTAGAGACTTACCCAGTGATGAGACCTTAGGAATGGACTAGTGGACCATGAGACCTACCCGGTAATTGATCCCAATCTAGAAATGCTTACTCCCAACATATCATAGTCAATCCAGGGAATGTTTAGATAGCTTGAGTCTATGCCATAACCGGATTTTCCAACCCCTAGAACCCGCTTTCCTCTACTTGATCCATATCTTGTGTTTATCTTGTTTGCTTGTGTTGATTTGTTAGCATAGTTGATAGTTTATTCCGCATGATTTGTGATCCTTGATTGATCACCTAAAAACCTCCCAAAACATTAAGATTTTCATTTCTTTATTTCCTTCTCTTTTCTTGAACTAGATCTTCACTAGACTTGATCATTAAATCGAATCAATCTCACCTTAGTCTTTGTGTTCGACCTCAGAATACTATCCCTACTACAAACGTCCCGTACACTGCGGGTTTCGCTAGGAGTTAGGATAAATATAACGAGTATAAATTTAAAGCTTATTGCGATTCACACACACATCCTGAGCGTAACAAGTTTTTGGCGCCGTTGTCGGGGACTAGGTCTAGATTGAGTCTATTTTGTGATTGTTTATAGTGTAGATCTTTCTTGTTGCTTTTGATCTCTTTTTGGTTTGTGTCTTTTCTTTTCAGGACGTCTCTTACTCTTTAGGTGTATGCGAAGATCTCTTGGCAAGGATTTAGCTCCATTCGATCCCGAACCGGAGAAAACCCTTAGATCTAGATCCAAGAGCATTAAAAGGGGAAAAGAGATGGCCGGAAGAGATCTCCAAGCTGAGTTGGATGAGGCTTTAGAGCAAATAAGGATAAGGGATGAAGCTTTGGAGAATGAAAGGAGACTTGCCAATGAGAGGCAAGAGGCAACTAGGAGGGAGATTGAGGAGATTAGGCAAGCTCTTGTGCAAAGAGAGCTTAACCGTCAACAACCTCCTCCACTTCCACCACAACCGCAGCCAGCGGCCGTAAATATTAGGGTTGTGCCCATTGCTATGGAAGAACCACAAACGTTAGGGCAACGAATGGATCTGGCACAAAGAGCACACCGTCCGGGTGTGAACTTAGGAGATCCCGCAGCCCATGATTACGAGCTCCGCCCTCAAGTTCTACAAATGATCCGGCATAATCAATTTGGAGGGATGGAAGGAGAGTCTCCTCATCAACACTTGATGAATTATGAGATCTTGATGGAGACTCTTAGACAGCCAAGATTGGAGAGCAACAACCATAAGCTTAGGGCTTTTTCCTTTTCTCTTAAGGATAAAGCCTTTGCTTGGTATCAATCTATTCCACAAGGGCGAGTTGGTACTTGGGAGGAGATGACAACCGAGTTTTTGACTAAGTTCTTCCCACCTTCCAAGACTACCGAGTTAAGAGGGAAGATCAATGCCTTCGTGATGAAGGATAGAGAGAGTTTATTCAAGTCTTGGGAGAGGTTCAAAGATCTTCTCCTAGATTGTCCACACCATGGCATACCAAAAATTGAGCTATTGGAGATCTACTTCAAGGGACTTGATGAAGATAGCCAATTCAAGCTTCAATCCCTTTCCGGTGGGACTTTCATGGAGAAGCATGTAGATGAAGCTTGGGAGTTTGTAGAGAAACAAGCTCTAGTGATTGAGAAATACTCCCATAGGAAGAGTGAAGGGAGAAAGGCGGGAGCATATGAGGTGAGTGAAGTCACCATGAGCAATTTCAAGCTTGACGCCATCAACAATGAATTGAAATCTTTGAGGGAATTGTGTGCTACAACCTTGAAGAATCAAGCAACTCTTCAAGTGCTTCCACAAGCCAACTTGTCATCCAAGGAGGAGGATGTGAATTACATGGGAAGGGGCAACTACAACAACAATTATCAAGGTCCGAGGAACTTCAACAACAACCGGCAATTCAACAATTACCGGCCCAACCACAACCACACCGGATTTTCTTACTCTAACCCGGATGGAGCCTTGAACCCTCCCGCTTCCTCAAGCACAACTCCACCACCAAAAGCTTCACAAGAACCTCCACCCGGATTTACTCAACCTCAAAAGGATAGGACCGAAATGATGTTTGAGCAATTGCTTGGAAGGTTGAGTGGTCTTGAGAGCACCGTGACTTCAATTTCTAAAGCTCAAAAAGTGTTGGAAGCACAAGTGTTCCAAAAGGCGGGTGAAGCCCATAGAGATCCGGGAAAGCTTCCCGGAAGGACCGAAGACAACCCAAGAGGCCAAGTGTTAGCTATTACAACAAGGAGTGGGTTGAGTATGAAAGATCCTTTGCCTAAGGAGAATGCTAAAGGGAAACAAGTGGTGATAGAGGAAGAGACTTTGCAAAGAGATGGAGGCAAGGGCAAGGATGTAGAGCCAACTTATGTGGCACCGCCTCCATACAAGCCACCACTACCGTTCCCACAATCACGAGCAAGAGCTCGTTTGGACAATCACTTTGGTAAGTTCCTTGAACTAATGTCTAAGTTGCATATTAACATTCCGTTCATGGATGCTATTTTAGGGATGCCGGCATATGGCAAGTTCTTGAAAGAGATACTCTCCAACAAAAGGAAGTTGGAGGAGTATGGGGAAATAAGAATGACCAAGAGATCCTCGGAATTGATCCAAACAATGAAGGAGGAAATGCCTCCCAAGCTAAGAGATTCGGGTTCCTTTTGTGTCCCAATTGGAGTGGGAGATGTGAAGTATGAGGCCCTTTGTGATCTTGGGGCAAGTGTAAGCATCATACCGCTTGCACTTTGCAACAAGGTTGGGCTAGGAGAGCCAAAACCGGTCAAGATGACCCTCTATATGGCGGACCGTTATATCACACATCCAGTTGGGATCTTAGAAGACATCCCGGTGCAACTAGGAGGATTCTATGTGCCAATTGATTTTGTTGTCTTGGATATTCCGGCGGACTATCCGGTTCCCGTCATCTTAGGAAGACCTTTCCTAGCCACCTCCGGATGCCTAGTGGATTGCAAGAATGGGACTCTCTCCTTCAACATTGGAGAAGAGAACATCAAGTTCAAGTTGTCCACAATGATGAAAGGGCCAACCCTTGATGAGGATGTCTTCAACATAGTCAAGCAAGAAGAATCTAGAGAAGTTGTGAGCTCGATCTTGATCAAGGACCCCTTGGAGAAGGTTCTTACCTTAAGTATGATGGAGGAAGGTATTGAGGAGGCTTGCAATGAAGAGATCAAAGCCTTGGAAGTACTAGAAAAGGAGATAAGGGTTGAAGATGAAGACCACGAAGAGGTGCTGAACAGCTGCTTGTTCCACGGTCGAGATTTGTGTTCCACGGCCGTAGAACTCTCTGGACAACTCCGAGAAGCAAGCTTGGTAGCTTCCACGGCCGTGGACTTGGAGCAAACCGTGGAGTTGGCCGTGGTTTCCCCTGAATCAGCCCTTGATGATGATCAAGCTTCTAGGAGCCATGGGGAGCCTTCATTTGCTTTGGATTCATCTCATCCAACCTTATTTGGATCATCTACAATCGATAAAGGTCCTCCTAAACTTGAACTCAAACCCCTCCCCTCTCATTTGAAGTATGCTTTCCTTGGTGATAATTCTACATATCCGGTGATTGTTAATGCATGCTTGAGTGACGATGAACTTGCTAAGTTGTTGCATGAACTAAGATTGCATAGGAAAGCCATTGGCTATACTATTGATGATTTGGTAGGCATAAAACCTTCTTTGTGCATGCATAAGATATTGATGGAAGATAACCACAAACCCTCTATTGAACATCAAAGGAGATTAAATCCCATAATGAAAGAGGTAGTCAAAAAGGAAATCATTAAGTTGCTAGATGTGGGAATTATCTACCCTATCTTGGATAGTAAGTGGGTTAGTCCCGTTCATGTAGTTCCAAAGAAGGGTGGGACGACCGTAGTGACTAATGAGAACAACGAACTAATCCTGACTAGGACGGTTACGGGGTGGAGAATGTGCATTGACTATAGGAAGTTGAACATGGCCTCTAGGAAAGATCACTTCCCTCTCCCCTTCATTGACCAAATGCTAGAAAGGTTAGCTCAACATTCTCATTTTTGCTATTTAGATGGCTATAGTGGATTCTTCCAAATCCCTATCCACCCCGATGACCAAGAGAAAACAACCTTTACATGTCCATGGGGTACTTTTGCATATAGGAGAATGCCATTTGGGTTGTGTAATGCACCCGCCACCTTCCAAAGGTGTATGATGGATATCTTTTCGGAATACATTGAAAATATCATGGAAGTGTTTATGGATGATTTCTCTGTTTATGGTTCTTCCTTTGATGATTGCTTGGCTAACTTGTCATTAGTATTGCAAAGATGTGAGGAGACAAATCTTGTCTTAAATTGGGAAAAATGCCACTTCATGATAAGTGAAGGTATTGTGTTAGGACACTTGGTGTCTAACCGTGGCATTGAGGTTGATAGAGCCAAGATTGAAACGATAGAGAAGTTGCCACCACCTACCTCGGTGAAGGGGGTAAGGAGTTTCCTAGGGCATGCCGGTTTTTACCGGAGGTTTATTCAAGATTTCTCTAAAATTTCTAAGCCTCTAACTAACTTCCTAATGAAGGATGTTGATTTTGTCTTTTCCAAAGATTGTCTCGAGGCTTTTTGTAGGTTGAAGAACGCCTTGATCTCCGCACCTATCATGCAACCTCCGGATTGGAGTCTACCATTTGAGATCATGTGTGATGCAAGCGATGTAGCCGTTGGGGCTGTTTTGGGGCAAAGGAAAGATGGGCGCACTCATGCTATTTATTATGCTAGCAAGACGCTAGATGACGCCCAACTCAATTATGCTACCACCGAGAAGTTGTTAGCGGTTGTGTACGCATTTGAGAAGTTCTGCTCGTATCTTGTTGGAGCGAAGGTCATAGTGTATACAGATCATGCTGCGATCCGTTATCTCCTTACAAAGAAGGATGCCAAACCTAGGTTGATTCGATGGATCCTTCTTCTTCAAGAGTTTGATTTGGAAATCCGGGACAAGAAGGGATCCGAGAACTCCGTGGCGGATCACCTTAGTAGACTCCCACCATTAGAACTTGAAAGAGATGACATCCCGATTGATGATTTGTTCCGGGATGAGCAATTGCAAATGGTGGAGGAGTACTTATTCCAAGTATCTACAGGAAGTGAGCCATGGTTTGCCGACATTGTGAACTACTTAGTGTGTGAGGAGGTGCCTCCCGGTTTGACATATGCCCAAAGGAAAAAGTTCTTCAAAGATGTGAGGCATTACTATTGGAGCAAGCCACTTTTGTTCAAAAGAGGACCGGATGGAATGTTTAGAAGATGCATACCGGAGGATGAGGTGGAGAGTGTGATCCGCCATTGCCATTCCTTGCCATGTGGAGGGCATGCTAGCTCCCACAAGACATGTGCGAAGGTGTTGCAATCGGGTTTCTTTTGGCCAAGTTTGTTCAAGGATGTGCAAGGCTTTGTGGTAGCTTGTGATGCTTGCCAAAGGACGGGCAACATCTCAAGGCGGAATGAGATGCCTTTGAACATCATTCAAGAAGTGGAAATATTTGATGTGTGGGGTGTGGACTTCATGGGACCATTCCCTTCTTCATGTGGCAACCTCTACATCCTATTGGCGGTTGATTATGTATCAAGATGGGTGGAGGCAATTGCTTCTCCTACAAATGACGCCAAGGTTGTGGTGTGGTTCTTCAACCGAGTGATCTTTCCTAGGTTTGGAACACCAAGGGTGATCATAAGTGATGGAGGGAAGCACTTCACCAATAGGAACTTTGGGGCACTTTTGGCTAAGTATGGGGTGACTCACAAGGTGGCAACACCTTACCATCCCCAAACTAGTGGCCAAGTGGAGATCTCCAACCGGGAGATAAAGGCCATTCTTGAGAAGACGGTATCCCGAACTAGAAAAGATTGGGCTATGAAGCTCAATGATGCCTTGTGGGCATATAGGACCGCCTTCAAGACACCAATTGGCACTACTCCTTACAAGTTGGTCTATGGCAAATCTTGCCACCTTCCGGTAGAAATAGAGCATAGAGCACATTGGGCCATCAAGTGGCTAAATTTTGATCTCAAAGAGGCCGGAGAGAAGAGGTTGCTTGACATGAACGCACTTGAGGAGATCCAGTTAGATGCTTATGAGAATGCCCGGATCTACAAGGAAAGGACCAAGCGGTGGCATGACAAGAGGATCATCCCCAAGGAGTTGAGTGAAGGCGACCTTGTCCTTCTCTTCAAGTCAGGCTACGGCTCTTTCCCGGAAAGCTCAAATCAAGATGGATCGGGCCATATGTGGTGAAGAAGATCTTTCCTCATGGAGCTATTGAGATTGGAGGGGATCATTGTGAAAACTTTAAGGTAAATGGGCACCGGTTGAAGAGGTATATCCCGGGAGTTCCGGTAGATATGATTGCCCCACTTTACCTTGAGTAGACGCCCCCGAGTTTGGTCAAGCTAATGACCTTAAAGAAGCGCTTGGTGGGAGGCAACCCATTGGTAACATTTTCCCTTTCTTGTTTTGTTTTTGTTTTAGATTTTTCTATCTTTGTGTGTGTTTTGTGTGCTTTGTGTGTGCTAGAACCTTAGTAGCATTGGAAGCCTTGCTTGGCATGAGAATGATGATGATGAACCCCTCATCAATTATGGGTGGAGCGGACGCGGAACTTGGACGGCTAGCGGTGCCTAGCGCGGGTCCCGATGCTTTGATGAATGCTTAGAGCTCTCTACCATGGTTGATAAGATCATGCAACATCAATTCCACTTGAGAATCCCAAATACCATAGCAAACCACTTTTACATTGTGAGAACCTTCTTTCACTCTTCTTTACTTCATTTACACATTGGGGACAATATGTTTCTAAGTATGGGGTGGGGTTTGCATGATCCTTTGCATGATGAGCATCTAGGGTAGTTTAACATTTTCACATGTCTTGCATTGCACATATTCATTTCGAAAATCCCATAAAAATTCAAAACATTTTAAAAAAAATTTGTGCTTTCTAGGCTTGGATATGACCCTAATGATGAATCTTGTCTTGTGGATTGGCTATGGATGGCCTTATGTGTTAAATTGATGAATGCATATGTGGACTTGAAGTACTTCTTTTGAAATCCATGAATGATTTGTGATCATGATGTTCCCTAGAATGGATTGAGTATTGAAGGTCGAAATTACATGATAGTTCTTGCATACCATCTAGGAATGAATGAGGCAATTCATCCTTCTCTACTTCTCATCTTGATCATGATTGTTTGAGCACCTCAATGGATATAAATTTGACCTCTTTTGACCCATCCGGGAATAGGAGCATGATAGTGTGTTGATGTGTGTGAAAAGCAAGTATGAGGTGAAAATGTTGATGAAAGAATATCATGCATAAAATGCTGAATTTGTTGTGAAAGTGTAGCCAAAAATATAGGCTTGGGGACGTTGGTTTAAATGACAAGTAACTCGGTACACTTCACATAATCGGGTGTTGGTGCCTTGCCAAAGTCAAATAAACCAATAGTCCTAACGAGCTTTGGTATGTGTGCCCGGTGTGGATGCACCTCGAAAACTAAGAAAAAGCCCGAGGACGGCTAATCACCAAGGTTTCGGCTTTTGTACACCAATGCCATTGTCTCAAAAATAAGTCAAAGAAAAGATAGAGAAAAATATACACTTGAGGGAAATTGATCGAGGACAAGATTGTGGAGTTAGTTCCATTCCCGGATTAGCATCACATAACCTAGAAAAATCCCCACCTAATCACAACGTTTCTTAGCCTTTTATTTTACAAGACCTTATGACCTATTTGCATGTTTGTAAGACTTAGTAATCTAGATTGGATATACTCTTGATCTTCTTGGCTTCTTCATTTTTACATTTCATGCATGCTTTCGAGCTAAGTACAATTGTCTTTTCATGCCTTCATTTATTTGATGCATGATTGCTTGTCCATTGCCATGAAACATGACTATGAAGGTGATCCAATATTAGAAGCACAACTCCAAAAAGATTTTGCCATTTTTCTGCATACATAAATCATGTCATCTTTAAGTCTATAGTTGGGAATTTGCTCGGGGACGAGCAAACCTTAAGTATGGGGTATTTTTTATAACACGATTTATGACTTAGGTTTAGGTAATCATTTAGATAGATTTCCCGCTCATTCATGCATGGTTTAGCACTAGTTCACGACGTTTGCACTCAATTCACGTATTTTGTCGAGATAGACGTCTACATGGACTTGTGCATTGCTTTGTAGGTGTTTTCGGAGATTTAGGAGCTAAAACGATACGTTTGAGGATCGTTTATCAAGATGATGTTCGCCCCTAGAGGTGTGTGCAAATAAGTTTTAAATTTATAAAACTAGAATCAAGCAGCGAACCCGCAGTGTACGGATCGACGTAGCTAAGCAAGAATTCCAGAGTATCGAACGCACGGATTTGGGTGGGAACAAATACGATTGCAAGTTATCAAGCGAGTAAATATGAGAGTTTTGCAAATATTGGGAAAACAACAATCCTAAAGATCCAAGTATCCAGTTGTGGCAATCGATTCAAGATATACTTAATGATATAAAGACAGAGTTGAGATATGCAAAGGTATACTAATGTAAGGTAATCGTACGGTGAAGTTCCAAAAACCTTATGTAACTCACCTACAAGGCACTCTCTATACAGGTTGTTGAGGCTCAATATAGAAAGATTCTAAAGGTGAGAATTAGTGTCAAATACCCAAACTTGTAATCCAAGGATCAAGACTAACTTAACCGATTGAGGTTGTGACACTCGAAATCGAAGTAGAGGTTGTTGAGGCTTCACTACCACCTAGAAAAGACAAGTCTAAACTAAGCTAAAGCAAATCTTTAACTTTGGACTAAAGTAAAAGCAAATTCGTGGACTTAAGAGAAATCACGGTTAGTTCTTGAGGTTCCACGGCCGTGTACTCAAGAACAGGCCGTAATTTAGGGTTGTCGGCGATTCTCTCTAACTCTCAGGGTCTAATCTGTTTGCGATCGATCTATCATTATCTAAGCCACAACTATCAACCCTTCACCTTAGAATTGTTAAGGGTTTTTAGCCAATAACAGTCATGTTGATATCAATTCAAGAATTAAAAGATAAAAAGATGAAAACTTTCAAGAACCTTCAATAATCTTCAAATCAATCTCAAAGTCACAATCAAGAACGAATGTCGTCAAAAGATTCACAATAAAGTAAACAATCACAACCTTAGGAAAGAAGGGAAAACGGGATGTCAATCCGTTTTCCGAATCAAACCTAAACAAGAAGAGAGATCTTCTTGCAAAATCTTCCAAAAACTTCGATCCTCCGCCAATCCGGAGATCTCAACAGCAATCTCCACCAAAAGTGCGAGATTAGGGTAATTCCCAAACACGAACTTCGATCTCCAATGAGATGTCAATGCTTCCAAGCAAGGGCTCAACGATCCTTCGCGCGGATGACGGGTGTAAGCGTGCCTAATTGAGGGTAAGCGGTCGTAAGCGATGATGACGGAATCTTGCTTCGTCCGTCTTTTTATAGTGCAGGGCAAAATGTCGGCCCGGCCCAATCTTCAAAAGATCGTGGCTTCAAAGTGTGGCGAAAAGATTCGCCAAGATCACGGTCGTGGAAGTGTTCCACGACCGTAATTTAGAGCGTGGATATAAATACGGTTTGCACCATATGTTCCACGGCCGTAATATCCTCTGGAATGAAATTCAATTTCTGACTCCAAATCCACGGTCGTGGAATTGAACGTGGAACGTGATACGGTTGTATTTTAGAGCGTGGTTTAGGGCAAGAACGTGATTCTTCCCTAGCCTCGTGCATTCCTCAAGCTAAAACTCCAATTTGCTTCCAAAGAATGTCCTCAATCCTTGGACATATCAAATCAACTCTCCTTTGCTCGATTCCGTTCGGAAATAGCTCCAAATCACCTATAATCAACATAGAACTAGTGTAGACATCCATATCGACAATATAGGAAATACTAGCTCACATATGCACAAAGTTCAATCAAAGACTATCAATATGAATCAAATACATTTAGAAAACGTGCCTAAAATATCATAATATTTCATGCTAACAAATAACCCCATACTTAACACTTGCTTGTCCCTAAGCAAGGTCTTTCAAAAAGCTTTAGACAAGAGTTAGGATGAAATATGTGTACCTTCCTTTGGATGAATATGACTTCTAAAGAATAGATCATTCTCAAACCTTGCTTCAATCGTTTATCAAACTTCCACACACTTAATTAAAGAGTAAAAGGCAAAGAAAATTCATGAACCATTTTAACTTCAAAACAAGCGTTATAACCTTCAAACATTATCAAAATCAATCACAAGAAACTTCAATTTAGATCACCAAGTCATATAACATTCTTTTGATCTTAAGGACTTTCAAAGGAAAGGTCTAGAATACGGAAGGGAAGGGAAGACTTTAAGGGAAAGCGGTGCATAAATCCGGAAAAGTGGACAACTACCTTCTTCTTCTTATGCGGTTCCCGCAACACTTCAACTTAGAGCTTCGCTCTCTTCTTTTCATTTTTCGACTTTACTTTTGGAGTTATGGACAGAGGTGCACAAAAACCGAAGCCTAGGAGATCGGCGTTTCTCAATTTTTCAAGAGATGCCTCAAACCCTTAGCGCACATACCATAATCCGCTAGGAATATCGCTCAATCCGACTTTGGCAAGACACAAACACCCGGCTATGTGAATGGTGCCGAGTTACTCATCGTCATGATTGACTTCCCCAAACCTACAATTTCTTTCTATTCAATTGATTGCAAATAATTGCTCTCATGGCCCTCCCACATCAAACATGCCTTTTTCTCATTCACTTCTCCAAATTCCCGGATAGGTAAAGGAGGCTAATATTTCAATGAGGAGCTAGATGATCAAAGAAAGAAGAAAGAAAGTATCGAATTGCCTTAATCATTTCAACAAGAAGTATAGGAACTTATAGTGTGATTTCAACTTCAATTTCCTAGCATGATTTAGGTAACATTTTCACATTATAAAACTTGCAAAAGAGGTAAAATTCATTCATTCAAATTCTTTTCAATTCACAATCCTTTTAAGCATGCAATTGTCATCAAACTCATTTCACAAGTAGTGATTATCATGGAAATCATCTCAATTCATTAGAAGCACAAAATTTTCAAAATTTTTCAATTTTTATGGGTTTTTCAAGTTATTTTTCATGCAATGTAATAAGGAAACGTGTAACACATAATGAACATGCAACGATAGTCTCATATGAAAGCGAACATAGTAAGTAGAGTTATTACAAACTTTTTAGTACATCCCACCCCATACTTAGGACGAACATTGTCCCTAATGTTCAAAAGAAAGAAAGAAAAGAAAAAGAAACTCACAAAGTGGTGGCGGGAATGTCTAAAACGAACGGTCATGCATCAATCACTGCGGCGCCGGTGGAGGTGGGAATGGGGAGAAGCTGGAGTCGTAGTGCCGCCCAAACTGCTGGCGGTAGACGTCCCTCATCATGTGGTCGAGGTCGTCGAGGCGTCCGTCTCTAGCGTCGGCCCGGATCTCCAACGCTCCAACTCTCTCTGAAAGTCCGGTAGCCCAATCCGGCATCTGCTCGTACCATCCCGGGGCGTGACTGTACCATGCGGGGGCGTCGGATGGTGTTGGTGTTGGTGGTGGTGTTGTTGGCTGCTCCGTGGACCAAGGAGGTGGGGTGGCATACCATGTGGGAGGTGTGGTCATCCACGTGGGCCTCTCACTCACGCTAGCGCGGCGAGATGACGAGCCTGAGGCTCTAGCTGGACGTGGAGAGCGTCTAGGTACATCTGGGGCCGCCTCCGGCTGATCCGGAAACGTGCCAAACTCCTCCTCGGCTCCTCCTCCACTCTCGAACTGGTCTCCCATATCCTCCTCCTCCACAACCGGCGGTGGGACGTAAGGGGGAGCTACTATCCTGTTCGCATGCATCGCAGCGAACGTCTCCTTCTAATTATGGCGTCCCGCCATAATGGAGTACTCCGGCAGCCACTCTATACCCCTACCCGTCCTACTCTCCCAAGGCATGCCCGCATAAGGCGACCTCTATGTGTGGGGAAAATGAGACCCCTAACCATGAAAGCATGTAGCCCTAAGGGAACGGCCGGTATGCGGGTGCAAGCAGAAAAATCCACACCAAAACTCCTAGCAATGTGGGTAACTATCCCACCATATCTAATATTCCCCTTCTTCTTGTTCTTGAGCTTGCTCATCGTAGCAGCCAAGAGAGTAGCACAATCTGCACGGCGTCCATAGAGCATGCAATAGAGCAAGAATAGCTCATCCGTCTTGATCTTTTGGGGCGTCTCCGTCCTAGGAAAGAGACACTCCGAAAGAACACGGTGAGCTATCTTCAAGGCTAGATGGTACATCAATCTAGCCTTGGTATCGGCGGGTTGCCAACGGTCCTCGTCGGCGTATATCATAGCCACTTCCTCCCAAAAGTTCTTGGGGTAAACTCCACTCGGAAATCGACCATTAAAGGTCTCATGGAACCCGAAAATGGTCCCAAACTCAACGATACTCAACTGATAGTCTCTCTCCATGAGGCGGAAAGAGACGGTCCTATCGACGTGGCTGTGCTCGAAAGACGTCACAACCTCTCGGGTGATCTCCTCATATGCGTCTTCTCGGATAGCCGAGAAGATAACTAATCCGGCTCTATCCAAGAGCCAAGTAAGATCATCAACTATGTTGAGAGGATGTAGATCCTCTAACAACAAATACCTAGGGCCAATCACTGCCCTCTCCTTGATCCGGTCAAGCGCATCAAGATGGTCCTCGTGTATGGTCGGGACTCTAGGGTGAGGAGGTGAGGATGGAGGTGAAGGTGAAGATGGAGGTGTAGGAGATGAGGGTGGTGGTGCCCTAGAGGTGGAGGGATTGCCTTTCCTTTTCTTATTCTGCTCTCCCTTCTTCTCTTTTATCCTTCCCGACACTCTCCTTACAAAATCCATTTTTCACCAAAAATTACGGTCTGTTCTAGAGAAATTACGGCCATGGATTACCTAGAGACCGTGATTCGTCTCAGAATTTCACGAATCTCAGCAAATTCACCAGCAATCACCACAACAAGCAGTCCTAATCTAATTCCTTCCAGTCTTTGTCAGTTCTTCCTAAAAATCTATAGCAAAAACGAACCAAATCCGCGAAAATCAAGAAGAAAGAATAAACCTCTTTTTCGGATTGAAAAACCCGAAATGCGCGTTTGTTGATGGATTTCCGCTCGGTTTGTCGCTTGGATCTTGTTCGTGGTTGGATTTGCTGCAGTTTAGGATGAAGAATCATTAGAAACGATTAAGAAACGAAGATTTGGAGGAGGTCGTGGGGTTTCGGCGTCTAGGTCGTGGAAAGGGAAATTTTTTTTGGGGTAAATTTGTGAAGAATGTGGCTTATATAGTCGCAGGCAAAATTTTGAAAATCACGGTCTGTCGGGGTGTTCCACGGCCGTGGAAGTGTACGGAACCGTGGTTTTGGTGATTTTTCAAAGGCTTTTGAGAATTACGGCCACTATAGCTATGACGACCGTAATTTAGACCGTGGAACCTTCTGTAAAGCTTCAAAGTCCAAATTTCGTCACTCTTCTTCGACATTATTCTCCCTTTTTCCTTTTCCATTGATCCTTGGGTTGCCTCCCAAGAAGCGCTTTGTTTAAGGTCCGTAGCTAGACCAATCTCGCACTTATTCGAGTGCGGTAGGCGCAAACTCCTCAACTTGGAGTTCCGGCGTATACTTCTTGAGTCGTTGGCCGTTCACCTTAAAACTTCCGCTAGCTTCACCCCATACTTCAACTGCACCATGGGGGAAAATACGCTTAATTAGAAAAGGTCCGGTCCAACGGGATTTAAGCTTACCTGGAAAGAGGCGAAGTCTTGAATTGAAGAGGAGAACTTGATCTCCTTCTTTGAAGTCTTTTGGAATGATATGCTTATCATGCCAACGTTTTGCTCTTTCCTTGTAGATCTTGGCGTTTTCATCGGCGTTCAAGCGAAGTTCATCCAGCTTGTTGATGTCTAGGAGACGCTTCTCTCCTGCTTCCTTCATGCCGAAATTCAGCCACTTGATAGCCCAAAACGCTTTGTGCTCCAGCTCCACCGGCAAGTGACAAGACTTCCCATACACAAGGTTGTATGGTGTGGTTCCTATGGGAGTCTTGTACGCAGTCCGGTACGCCCATAATGCATCATCTAGCTTCAAGGACCAATCCTTCCTAGTCCTTGAAACCGTCTTTTCTAGAATCCCTTTGATCTCCCTATTTGAGATCTCAACTTGTCCACTAGTTTGTGGATGATAAGGGGTAGCGATCTTGTGAGTAACCCCATACTTAGCTAGAAGAGCTTCAAAGCGACGGGCTATGAAGTGAGAACCTCCATCACTAATGATAGTCCTTGGTGTCCCAAATCGCGGGAAGATGGTCTTGTTGAAGAACTTAACCACCACCATGGCATCATTTAATCTACCGCCAATAGTATGTATTGGTTTCCACAAGAAGATGGGAATGGTCCCATGAAATCGACTCCCCAAACGTCGAAAATCTCCACCTCTTGGATGTTGTTGAGGGGCATCTCGTTCCTTCTAGAAATATTGCCTGTTCTTTGACAAGCATCGCAACAAGAAACAAAGGATTGCACATCTCTAAATAAGGTAGGCCAATAGAATCCAGATTGCAATACCTTTGCGCTAGTCTTGTTCGAACTAGCGTGTCCTCCACAAGGTAGTGAATGACAATGGCGGATGACACTTTGCATCTCATCTTCCGGCACACATCGCCGAATGATGCCATCCGGACCTCTCTTGAAGAGGAGAGGCTCGTTCCAATAGTATTCCCGGACGTCCTTAAAGAACTTCTTCCTTTGTGCGTAGGATAGTCCGGGCGGTATCTCCTGGCAAACCAAATAGTTAACAAAGTCAGCAAACCACGGTTCGTTACCTCTGGAGATCACGTTGATGCACTCCTCTATGATGTGTAAGTGTTCGTCCGGGAAGGAGTCATCAATGGGTAGATGGTCGTCCTCTAGATGTGTTAGACGACTCAAATGATCCGCAACAGAATTTTCCGAGCCTTTCTTGTCGCGGATCTCAAGATCGAATTCTTGTAGGAGAAGAATCCATCTAATCAGCCTTGGCTTCGCATCTTTCTTTGCAAGGAGGTACCGGATCGCAACATGATCCGTGTAGACAATCACCTTTGCACCTACAAGATAAGAGCGAAACTTGTCAATAGCGTAGACAATGGCTAAAAACTCTTTCTCAGTAGTGGCGTAGTTGAGCTGTGCTTCGTCTAGCGTCTTGCTAGCGTAGTATATGGCATGGGTTCGCCCTTCCTTTCATTGTCCAAGAACAGCTCCAATAGCTACGTCACTAGCGTCGCACATAATCTCAAAGGGTAGAGTCCAATCCGGAGGTTGGATAATTGGTGCTGAAACTAGAGCTTGCCGAATGGTGTTAAACGCGTCCAAACATTCCTGCGAAAACTCAAAAACCGCATCCTTCATCAATAGATTAGTGAGGGGTTTTGATATCTTAGAAAAGTCCTTAATGAAACGTCTATAAAATCCAGCATGTCCTAGGAAACTTCTTATCCCTTTCACCGAAATTGGGGGAGGAAGTTTCTCTATGGTCTCTATCTTAGCCTTGTCTACCTCTATCCCTCTACTAGAGACTAAGTGACCTAATACGATTCCTTCCTTGACCATGAATTGACACTTCTCCCAATTAAGAACTAGGTTAGTGTCTTCACACCGTTGTAAAACAAGAGAAAGGTTAGAAAGGCAATCGTTAAAAGGGGAACCGTATACGGAGAAGTCGTCCATGAAGACTTCCATGATTTCCTCTACGTATTCGGAGAAGATGGCCATCATGCACCGTTGAAAGGTGGCTGGGGCGTTGCAAAGCCCGAACGGCATTCTCCTATAGGCGAACGTACCCCAAGGGCACGTGAATGTGGTCTTCTCTTGATCATCCGGATGTATCGGAATCTGAAAGAAACCACTATAACCGTCAAGGTAGCAAAAATGTGAATGTTGTGCTAACCTTTCAAGCATTTGATCGATGAATGGCAATGGAAAGTGATCCTTCCGCGTTGCATTGTTGAGCTTGCGGTAGTCTATGCACATTCGCCATCCAGTCACGGTTCGGGTAGAAATGAGTTCGTTGTTCTTGTTGGTGATGACCGTCATTCCTCCCTTCTTCGGAACTACTTGAACTGGACTCACCCACTTGCTATCGGAGATAGGATAGATGATACCTGCATCAAGAAGTTTAAGAATTTCCTTCTTGACAACCTCCTTCATGGTCGGATTCAACCGCCTTTGAGGTTGTCTTGAAGTTCTAAAGTCCTCCTCCATTAGTATCTTATGCATACATAGGGAGGGTTTAATTCCTACTAAGTCCTCAATAGTATAGCCTATGGCTTTTCTATGTTTCCTAAGGACAATCATGAGCTGTTCATGTTCATCTATGCTTAGTTCGGAGCTAACAATGACCGGAAAGGTAGAATTAGATCCAAGGAAAGCGTACCTTAGATGAGTAGGAAGTGGTTTGAGTTCCATCACTTTTGGAGCTTCCAATGATCCTTGAGGTGCATCCGACGTTTCCTTAGAAGTTTCTAAGGGTGTTGAGTGAGTTGGAGAAGAATTAAAAGAAGTTGAAGAAGTATGCCGATCGCCCTCTTCCACGGTCAGAATTACGGGCCCTCCAGATGTTCCACGGCCGTGTAATCCACTGGAATGGAGGTCGATTTTGGTTGTGAAATCCACGGTCGTGGAATATAGGGTGTGACCGTGGATTCTAATATTCTCAGCCTCATCGTGGAGTTTCTCAAACTCCACTTCATGCATCTCTTCTTGTGCTTCTAAGGCTTCAATTTCCTCTTTGTACTCTTCTTCTTCCCCTACATCTGTTAGACTCATGGTAATGACTTTTTGTAAAGGATCGTTAAAGAGAATCGCACTTACCTCTTCCCTAGATAAACCTTCTTCATCTTGGATATCGTAAATATCCTCATCAAAGATTGGCTCCTTCACTAGAATGGAAAGAACGAACTCTACTTTCTCTTCTCCAATATCAAAAGCGAGTCTTCCATTCTTGCAATCGACCATGCAGCCGGAAGTTGCAAGAAACGGTCTTCCGAGTATGATCGGGACCGGACTATCTGCAGGAATGTCAAGCACGACAAAATCAATGGGAACAAAGAATTTACCTAGCTTGACCGGGACGTCTTCTACAATACCGACGGGGCGAGTGATGGATCGATCCGCCATGTATAACGTCATCTTTACCGGTTTAGGATCGCTTAAACCGATCTTCCTACATAATGCAAGTGGTATGATGCTCACACTTGCTCCTAAGTCACATAAAGCGTCATATGTGACATCTCCCACTCCAATGGGAATGCAAAATGACCCCGGATCTTTCAACTTTGGGGGCATTTTCTCCTTCATGGTCTTGATGAGATCCGAAGAATCCGAACTCATCTTGACCTCTCCGAAATCTTCTAGCTTCCTCTTGTTGGAGAGGAGCTCTTTCAAGAACTTGCCATAAGCCGGCATACCTACAATAGCATCAATAAATGGTATATTAATATGCAGCTTACTCATGAGTTCTATGAACTTACCGAATTGTTTGTCTAGGCGCGCTCGCGCTCTAGATTGAGGGAATGGTAGGGGAGGTTTGTAAGCTGGAGGAGGAACATAGACATCTTCCTTCTCCTTCCCCTTTTCTTTGTCCTTCTCTACGGGGACTTCAACGAACGTAGGCTGCGGATCGGTAGTAGTCACTCCGCTCCTAGTTGTAATCGCCATCACCCTTCCCTTAGGGTTGTCCTCCGTCTTTCCTGGAAGTTTCCCTTGATTTCTAGGAACTTCCTCCGCGTGGTTGAACATTTGGTTTTCCAAAACCTTTTGAGCTTTGTCAACCTTAGAGACTTGATCATCAACCTTGATGAGGCGGTTCTCCAACCCTTGAAGCTTTCCCAAAATTGTTTCTAACATGGGATCGGGCTTCTCCTTTCCCGTGTTGTTTCCTCCATTAGATGATTGCCCCTGGCTTTTCAAAGGAGTAGAGGAAGAGGAAGGTGGAGTTAGTGAATTAGAATTGGAAGGATAGGAGTTACCGGAATTTTGTTGATTGGAGCGCCAATTGTTGTTGTTTGAACCCCTATTGTTGTTCCAATTGTTGTTCCGGTTGTTGTTGTTTCCATTCCAATTGTTATTCCGGTTGTTGTTCCGGTTATTGTTGTTGTGGTTGGTGTTATCACCGCCATTGTTGTTGCCCAAATAGCCAACATCTTTCCCTTGTTGCTTTGGGAAGTTGGTCTTGATAGTTTCCTTCAACTCCTTGATCTCATTGTTGAGGGAGAAAATCTGATTTTGAGCTTCATGTGTGAGCTTCGCTCCTTGCTCCACACGATTTCCCTCCACTTTCCGGTGGGAATACTTCTCTATGACCCTTGCTTGCTTCTCGATGAAGTCCCAAGCATCATCTTCTCTCATGTCCATGAACGTTCCACATGAGAGGGATTGGAGGTTGAATTGCGTTCCCGCATCCAGCCCTTTGTAATAGATCTCCAGCAAGGCAAGCTTGGATATGCCATGATGAGGTCAATCCAAGAGCAAATCCTGAAACCTTTCCCAAGATTGAAACAAACTTTCGTTAGGTCTCATGGAAAAAGCATTAATCTTACCTCTAAGTTCCGCCGTTTTGGAAGGCGGAAAGAATTTGGTGAGAAACTCCGCGGAAAGGTCTTCCCACGTGTCTAGTTTCCCATTAGGAAGAGCTTGGTACCAAGACAACGCTTTCCCTTTCAAAGAGAAAAAGAAAGGCTTGAGCTTATAGCTGTTGGTAGTAGCGTTCTTCGGTCTCATCGTCTCCATCATACACTCAAAGTTTTGCAAGTGTTGGTGTGGAGATTCAGCGCTTGTACCGCCAAATTGGCTTTGGCGAACAAGAGTGATAACTTGAGGGTTAAAGCTAAACCCTTGCACATCTTCAGCATCAAATTTCACACCCAAGCGGCGTGGTTGTTGTGTTGGATCCATCCGCTGGCCAAGAGTTCTTGGCTCATTATCCATACGTTCGACTCTCACATTCCTAGGTGGAATGCGGCGATTAGCAGCTCCTTGTGGATGGAAAGGATTCATATTGATCGTGGGATCAATCTCCTCTAACGGTGGCATGGAAGAGTCACTATCATCAGTGGACGAGTGGCTTCTTCTTCTAGTTCTTGATCCCCTCCTTGAGGATTTCTTGCTTCCTTTATTCTTAAGGTCGCTTAACTCCATCCTCATTTGGAACATCGCATCCTGCAGTTTGCTAACTTCGGATTGATGATGATCCATTTCATCCTGGCGGATGTTCTCGTTCCACTGGAGTTGAGCATTCTTTTCGGCCAACTCCGTTTGAAGATCACGTTCGTGTTCTTCGGCCATCTTCTTTTCCTTGCGCTTTTGCCTCAAGGTTTTCTCTAGCTCTTGATCAAGAGGTAAGAGATCTTTGGTGTTCCTAGACCTGCGCATGCACTCAAAGAAATATCAAATAACGAGAGCAAGCTCCCAAGCTTGACAACCGGCTATCGGATTCGGCCGAAACCAAATCCCCGGCAACGGCGCCAAAAACTTGTTCGCCCCTAGAGGTGTGTGCAAATAAGTTTTAAATTTATAAAACTAGAATCAAGCAGCGAACCCGCAGTGTACGGATCGACGTAGCTAAGCAAGAATTCCAGAGTATCGAACGCAGGGATTTGGGTGGGAACAAATACGATTGCAAGTTATCAAGCGAGTAAATATGAGAGTTTTGCAAATATTGGAAAACAACAATCCTAAAGATCCAAGTATCCAGCTGTGGCAATCGATTCAAGATATACTTAATGATATAAAGACAGAGTTGAGATATGCAAAGGTATACTAATGTAAGGTAATCGTACGGTGAAGTTCCAAAAACCTTATGTAACTCACCTACAAGGCACTCTCTATACAGGTTGTTGAGGCTCAATATAGAAAGATTCTAAAGGTGAGAATTAGTGTCAAATACCCAAACTTGTAATCCAAGGATCAAGACTAACTTAACCGATTGAGGTTGTGACACTCGAAATCGAAGTAGAGGTTGTTGAGGCTTCACTACCACCTAGAAAAGACAAGTCTAAACTAAGCTAAAGCAAATATTTAACTTTGGACTAAAGTAAAAGCAAATTCGTGGACTTAAGAGAAATCACGGTTAGTTCTTGAGGTTCCACGGCCGTGGACTCAAGAACAGGCCGTAATTTAGGGTTGTCGGCGATTCTCTCTAACTCTCAGGGTCTAATCTGTTTGCGATCGATCTATCATTATCTAAGCCACAACTATCAACCCTTCACCTTAGAATTGTTAAGGGTTTTTAGCCAATAACAGTCATGTTGATATTAATTCAAGAATTAAAAGATAAAAAGATGAAAACTTTCAAGAACCTTCAATAATCTTCAAATCAATCTCAAAGTCACAATCAAGAACGAATGTCGTCAAAAGATTCACAATAAAGTAAACAATCACAACCTTAGGAAAGAAGGGAAAACGGGATGTCAATCCGTTTTCCGAATCAAACCTAAACAAGAAGAGAGATCTTCTTGCAAAATCTTCCAAAAACTTCGATCCTCCGCCAATCCGGAGATCTCAACAGCAATCTCCACCAAAAGTGCGAGATTAGGGTAATTCCCAAACACGAACTTCGATCTCCAATGAGATGTCAATGCTTCCAAGCAAGGGCTCAACGATCCTTCGCGCGGATGACGGGTGTAAGCGTGCCTAATTGAGGGTAAGCGGTCGTAAGCGATGATGACGGAATCTTGCTTCGTCCGTCTTTTTATAGTGCAGGGCAAAATGTCGGCCCGGCCCAATCTTCAAAAGATCGTGGCTTCAAAGTGTGGCGAAAAGATTCGCCAAGATCACGGTCGTGGAAGTGTTCCACGACCGTAATTTAGAGCGTGGATATAAATACGGTTTGCACCATATGTTCCACGGCCGTAATATCCTCTGGAATGAACTTCAATTTCTGACTCCAAATCCACGGTCGTGGAATTGAACGTGGAACGTGATACGGTCGTATTTTAGAGCGTGGTTTAGGGCAAGAACGTGATTCTTCCCTAGCCTCGTGCATTCCTCAAGCTAAAACTCCAATTTGCTTCCAAAGAATGTCCTCAATCCTTGGACATATCAAATCAACTCTCCTTTGCTCGATTCCGTTCGGAAATAGCTCCAAATCACCTATAATCAACATAGAACTAGTGTAGACATCCATATCGACAATATAGGTAATACTAGCTCACATATGCACAAAGTTCAATCAAAGACTATCAATATGAATCAAATACGTTTAGAAAACGTGCCTAAAATATCATAATATTTCATGCTAACAGATGACACACCCTCGGACTCATTAAGATGCAAGATAAAGGCTAGGGAGGACTCATGGAACCTTGCCAACACAAGCCATGCACCAAATCGAAGCTTAATGATCAAAGGCAAAGCTGAAGCATAAAATCACGGTTTACTGGCACTCCACGGACGTGGTTTCACCCGTGGATTTTGCCAGGTTTTCGTGACAGTTGTGCCACGATCTCTTGGCCAGCTCTTGCAAAGTTGTAGTATAAAAGTGGTACTGCATTGGCTGAGAGAATGATCTTGGAGCAGCTCTCCATTATCCACTATCCTCTAATAAAAATATTCTCTCAACAAGAAGATTCTTTGGGAAAGAAGATTGGAGAAGAAGGCTACCATTGGAGAAGAGCTTGATTGGAGAAGGAGAAGACACACCATTGATAGACCTAGAGAGTTTTTGTAGTAAAGAACTTCGGATTCATTTTCTAGATTTGTATGAACCATTTGAACCTTCTTTAAGAAGGGTTGTGAGTCACTCTAATTCATTTTCAGCTTGGTTTTGTTTTAGTTCACTTGTTCATCTCTTTCTCATCATTATCTTGCAAATGGATGCCATGATTTTATATTTGATTGTTTTGATTTCTATTATGAATGTTTTAGGCTAAATAGATGTGGTTCTAGGGTAAGGAAAGGATGGTTATGGCTAGGGCTATGATAGGATGGACTTAGATTTACCTTTGGATGACTTGTGTGCATGAACGTAGTTTCTGTTAGGAATCACGGCCAGTTCTTGCCAAACCACGGCCGTGGAAAGGTAGAACAAACCGTGATCTTCCCTGGTTCGATGGATCTAATCTTAGATTGTTAGATTGTTGAAATCCTAAGTGTTTGTTGAGCTAAATCTATCCTAGGGTGACCTAGTGTTAGTAACTAAGTGTTAGGAGAGACTTATCCGGTAATCCTTGCTCTTAGATCTCAAAGATGACAAACCCTAGGTAGTGGCGAGCCTCATAAGCCGGCATTGGATTAAGTGTGCTAGGATAGTTGCTTAGAACTAACCCTTTCGAGACTTACCCGGTAAGGATAGGTTAGATCTCTAGGCGATAATCCGGTTCGTGTAGAATTCCGTCCCTTAGGTTCTTAGAGACTTACCCGGTGATGAGACCTTAGGAATGGACTAGTGGACCATGAGACCTACCCGGTAATTGATCCCAATCTAGAAATGCTTACTCCCAACATATCATAGTCAATCCAAGGAATGTTTAGATAGCTTGAGTCTATGCCATAACCGGACTTTCCAACCCCTAGAACCCGCTTTCCTCTACTTGATCCATATCTTGTGTTTATCTTGTTTGTTTGCGTTGATTTGTTAGCATAGTTGATAGTTTATTCCGCATGATTTGTGATCCTTGATTGATCACCTAAAAACCTCCCAAAACATTAAGATTTTCATTTCTTTATTTCCTTCTCTTTTCTTGAACTAGATCTTCACTAGACTTGATCATTAAATCGAATCAATCTCACCTTAGTCTTTGTGTTCGACCTCGGAATATTATCCCTACTACAAACGTCCCGTACACTGCGGGTTTCGCTAGGAGTTAGGATAAATATAACGAGTATAAATTTAAAGCTTATTGCGATTCACACACACATCCTGAGCGTAACAGAACTCACCTTGCCTATATGTTACTCTATGTTGATGATATTATCTTTACTGCCTCATTTGATGCCCTTCGCAATGTTCTCACTGGTTACCTCAGTAAGGAATTTGCTATGACCGATCTAGGTCCTTTGTCATATTTCTTGGGCATTTCAATTCAGCGCCTCCCTACAGGTCTATTTTTGTCTCAAGACAAGTATGCTCGGGAGATTGTTGCACGAGCCAAGATGACTGCCTACAAGCCTTCAGCCACACCAGCTGAACCTACTGTCAAACTCAACGCCTCATCCGGACCCCCTGTCAATGATCCGACCCTCTATCGAAGCCTAGCAGGGGCACTTTAGTATCTTACCTTTACTAGACCTGACATTATAAGTTTTGCTGTCCAACGGATATGTTTATTTATGCATGATCCGTGGGAGTCTCATTTTGCTGCTCTCAAGCGCATCATACGCTACATTGCTGGCACTTCATCAATGGGTATCACGATATCTCCATCTCCTAAATCTGATCTTATTGCATACACTGATACTGATTGGGCCGAATGTCCTGGTACACGACGTTCCACTTCAGGTTACTGTGTTTTCTTCAATGACACTTTAATCTCATGGTCTGCCAAACGGCAATCAGTAGTATCACGTTCCATTGCAGAGGCCGAATATTGAGGAGTTGCCAATGTCGTTTCTGAATGCTCCTGGCTCCGCAACCTCTTACTTGAGCTACATTGTCCTCTTAGCAAGCCCTCCATTGTCTACATTGACAACATTTATTGCTACTTATCTTGCCAGCAACCCCGTTCAACATCAACGAACAAAGCATATTGAGATTGACATCCACTTCGTTCGTGACAAGGTTGTCCACGGTCACGTTCGAGTTCTTCACGTACCTTTGGCTTTTCAGTATGCAGATATTGTTACAAAATGGTTGCCTTGACAATTATTTCTAGATTTTAGATCCAATATTACTGTAATGCCTCCTCCAGTTTCGACTGCAGGGGTATGATAGAATATGTAATTACTGTAAATAGAGGATTGCCTATTGTAATTATGTAAAATCAGTTATTATTATTATGAGCCGTCTGATGACGGAAACCCTAAGGGGGATTTTTTCAATCTCTCGGATTTTTTCAATCTCTCACACAATCTGATACGTTCTTGTACCTCAATTTTCTAGATATGCTGATACACCGCCTTATCCACATTACACATATCATCGCTTCCACTGATCCTTCTATACGCTGAGCTTACAAAATAGTTTCCATCTGGACCGCCTTTCCAGCTCTGTTCGTCTTTAAATCCAGTAATTAAAGCGTCAGTTGTCGTCATTCCGACAGTCGGACCAGGAGCTACAACAGCCAGCCTTTTCCGATGGCAGCAGGTTGTTCAACACAACCCAGTTCCAACCCACATCTGGGCTCCAGAAGTCCCGTACATGTCTCTGCTGAAAGTCACTATCTACATGGCTCGTAGCAGCTTCCAGGAGGGTTGTCGTCCCTATCTAATCATCCTCCCAAAACACAAAAGTGTTGTCATCCCCTAGGTTCCACTTGTACCATGAGTAAACCACACTCCTCACCCCTTGTTGAATGCTCTTCCATACCTGAGAAGGGTTAGAGTGGGAGCTGCCATTTGATCGAATATACTTGCTCTTTATGGTCCTACCCCAAAGGCTCCCTTCATCCTTCAAGAAATGCCAGCCAAGTTTCCCAACAAGGGAGAGGTTGAGCTCTCGCATGATTTGATTCCCAGGCCACTGGTGTACCTTGGCTGGCATATAGTACCCCATACAACAGTGTATGCATGGCGCACCGATCCTCTTCATGTCACTAAACAAAGTTCCCACATGCCTTGTCTATCTCTTGGCACACACTGTTGGGTAGCATCATGGATGTCATTGAATAAATGGGTACAGCCACAAGGACCGACTTGGTAAGCGTAAATCTACCCGCAAAACTAAGGTTCCGTTCTCTCCAACCACAAAGCTTGCCATTGATCTAGTCAAGGAGTCTCGCAATAGTGTTCTTGTTAATGCAACCTTGAATGAGCGGCATTCCCAAATAGTTTCCTAAATTCTTTGTGGCCTCAATACCACTCATGTTATGGAGTCTATCTCGAAGGTCCTGCACAACATTTGGAGAAACAAAAATTTTTGATTTTTGTGTGCTAACTCTTTGCCTGGACGCTTTACAAAAGATGTCTAATCATGACAACACTACTCTCATTTGCTCAGTAGACGCCTTTGCGAATAGAGTAAGATCATCTATAAGAAAAAGGTGGGAGAGTTTTATTCCATCACTCGAGAAGCGGAACGGTTTTCATCTACCTTGCTCAACAACATCAAGGATAAGATGACTAAGTCTTTCCACACACAAGACAAAAGAGGTAAGGTGATAACGGGTCTTCTTGGCGTAACCCTCTCTCGGGTTTGAATTACCTTGTGAGGTCGCCATTCCATAGAACCAGCATTTTAGGCGTTGATATGCATTCTTTATCATAAGCTCCCACTCTTTCTTTGCTGGTGCTTGCCACGTTATTCACCATGCTTTAGGCTTTCACTGGGCTAACAGTTTGGCCCGTCCCTGCCTGACCCAATTGTTCTTTTTCCACCTGCGTGTGCCCGTTAGGGTTAGAAGCACCCTTGTTCAGTGTTACTGATTGCTTTTTTTTTACTTGAGAATTCTTTCCCAATATTGTCGTATTTCTGTTGCATGATCGGGTTACGTGATATTCCTTGGGATCCATTTGCTTGATTCTTTCGTTTCACAAACTTGTTCCCTCTTGCAACCATCATCCATGGACTATAGCCGGCGTGATCCTCTTCACTGGCCGGAATCCTTTCTTTTGCTTGTTCCATAACGTTCCCTTTTATCTAGGCACTAACTAACGTGCTTTGGGTCCTTACCGGGTCTTCTCTTATACTTCCCTCTTTTGGACTTGTGTTCTCACTGAATACGCAACTTGAAGCGTAATGCCCGTATCTCCCACATTTGAAGCATATGGTGTCTAAACTCTCATATTTTATAGGGCATCTCCTGCCATTAATGAAGATATCCTTCTTTAATGGTCTTCCAATATCAATTTCCACACATAGTCTAATGAATCTACCTCTGTTGAAATGTAATGTTTTCGGATCGATAGTGATTGGTGTTCCGATGCCCTCTGCCATATTCCAGATAACCGCCTCATGGTACCACTGAACTGGTACTCCAGTGATCTTGGCCCAAATAGGAGCCGTGGTGATCGGACAGACGTCACAAAATCCGGAGTCCACTTTTTTAATATCAAACAGCATCCGAACACTACCCATTTTCCTTTTGTTAGCACATCAATAACTCGCTCCCACTCTTGAACCTTGCCAGAAAGTAGTTGTTATCATGATTAATGAGTTGTAGGTTGTTTCCACACTTCCATAATTCTCTAATCTTTCTCTCCATCACTAGGAACGCTACCGGGAAGTCTAGAACTTTGAAGAAGATCCAATCCTTCCACCTGACTTCAAGGTCAGCAGTGACCTCTTTGTCCACTTCGAGAACCGGATCACCATCATTCCCGGAGGGAAAGCTAACCGTGATTTTACCATTTAGGGAGTCCTTTGTTATCTTGTCATTAACTTCTGCAATGCTTTTGACTCCTCTAATCACTTCGCTCCAGGATCTACCCATTTTTCCTGCCATCTCAGACATCGAGATTGTAGTTGTTGCTTTTGTCCCTTTGGTAAGAGTTTAGTTTTGGCTCAAGCTTTCATTGGGGATGTTTTTTGTGATTACCTTCACTGGCAGCCTCACACCCTCCATGTCGTTGAGAGAAACGCTAGAAAGTAGCCTAACCTAGACTTTTGGCCTATAGGTTGAAAGAGATCGTTTTCCCACTTCACAAGAATTTGCAAATCAAAACTTGTGCACTCCAAGTGGGTTTCACTTTTAAGGTTCTAGCAGTTTTGTTCATGTTTATTTCCCTTGTTTCTCATTGATCTTATCTATCATGTCTTTATTTTTAATAGGTTATGACAGAGTTGGTACTGAGTGGGATGGCTATTCTAGATATGTCAATTTAGATGGTTCCCAAGTGAGCATAGCAGTTATCTTTTATTTCATTTGAGCTATGTTGTATTGTAAGTTATGCTTACTTGTCCTTCATTGTAACAAGAGTTTATAGGGACAATGAATCACTCATGTACCACCATGGATATAGGTATGCAGCTTACGGGCCATAATCACCAACAACTTCACATCTGTCAACCATTGGGCATGAGAACCGGTTATACGCACATCAACAATATCAATATCCCAACCCCTTTTTGTTACAAGTTGCCTTAAATATTGGGACATTTACCTCTCCAACTATTGTTGCACTCAATGGAACTACCCTCGGCTGCGACTTCCCAGTTGCCTTTATCTGTGGAAACAGATGAAATTGATACTCCAGCAGTCTAGCTGTTGCAAATGCAGACAAGAAAGTATTTGATGGAATTGTACCTATCAAACCTGATCACTAAGACTCGTCAAATCACATCATTACAAACTATAGGATTTCATTTTCACAAATGCCTAATTAATGCATTTATCAATGGAGAGCAATATTTCATTCAATCATTTACCTCTCTTGGATGGCCCAAATTTTTTACGCAAGACAGCTTAATCCATTTCAAATTTTTTTCTCAAGTTGATGTTTTCTCATTAGTTACTGATAGAATATTTGCAATTATATTGTCTTAACTAATAGGAAAAAGAGATTACACATGTATACTAGAATATCATAACGGTAACTTTTACTAAAGCAATACAGAATATACACAAAATAATATACACTAGGGTAGAAACATAAGCTATAATCTTAACACTCCTCCTCAAGTTGACGCATGAAGATCAAAATACCCAACTTTCCCAATAGGTGATGAAATTGTTGATGACCAAGGCCGGGCATTGGTGAGTAAATCTACGAGTTGTTCGGAGGTCCGAATGTGAAGTGTTTTAATAGTACGGTTTTGAATCTCATTACAGACGACATGACAATCAATCTCTATATGTTTTGTAAGTTCATGAAAAACTAGATTGGATGTTATGTGGAATGCTGCTTGATTAACACAACAAAGATTGTTCGGACTAGAGTGTGATATGCCAAGAGTTTTGAGAAATGATTTAATCCATTTAAGCTCACATGTACGTAGTGGTAGCCATGACACAATACTCGGCTTCTGATGATGATTGGGACACCATGGATTGTTTCTGTGTTTTCCAAGAAATAGGAGACTCACCCAAAAAATGTAAAAACCAGTTAGAGATTTACGAGTGAGGGGACATTATGCATAGTCGTAGTCGCAATACGCATTTAGTTGTAGGGCACTCAAATTAGGTAAGAGTATACCTTGCCTGAGATGACCTTTAAGACAGCATAAAACCCGAATTGCAGCCGACCATTGTTTTTCCGTCGACTCTTGAAGATATTGTGCCAAAGTATGTACTGAATATGTCATGTTTGGACGGGTGATGGTAAGATAAATCATCCGGCGTACAAGATGTCGATAGTCTTCAGTATCATGATATGGTGTTGATATATCCAGTGATAGAGAATGTCCCAATTCTATGGGAAAAGTGACTAGTCTCGAGACCAGATTGCATGTTTCTGTGAGGATATCTAGAGTGTATTTCCGTTGTGAGAGAAATAGTCCTTATGAAGTAGGAGTGACCTCGATACCAAAAAAACGTAGGTGTCATAAGTCTTTCATATGAAAGCAAGAGTGTAAATGATTTTTAAAGCGAGAAATGGACTGAGAGTTGTTAACAGTTTCGATTAAATCATCTATGTAGATCAGTATATGTAAGATACTACATGGGCATTGATACGAGAGCAACGGGTAGTCTGCATAGGATTGCGTGAATCCAACCTGAAGAAGGGCTAACGGAATCTTCGCAAACCAGTTACGAGGCGACTGCTTGAGACCATAGATTGATTTGTTCAATCGACAGACCAACAAAGGATAGGAATTGGTAAATGCTGGTAGTAGTTTCATGTAAATATTTTCATGAAGGTCCCCGTGCAAAAACGCGTTGTGGATGTCCATTTGATGGAGCTCCCAACGTTGAACTGAGGCAATAACAAGTAATAGTTTGACAGACACAAGTTTAGTTGATGCGAGGTTGTTACCGCATTTCCCGATCTAGATTGGAAGTCCTCGACTGAAGCAAATCTCGGTTAGATAATGAAAATTTCGGACGAGATTTTGGGAAGAACAGACCGAGATTTAGTAAAACTCATAATGCGGAATAATGAATGATATGGAAAGATACGAAGATGAATAATATGGAATGATAAATGATAAATATAGGAAGATAGGACTATTATAAGACTTGCAAAGAACCTTGACCAATTATGTGTGAAAACTCGATACAAAGAATTATCTTTCATCCTTCCATCTTTAACCATACACAAGCCTTCTAAATATATCAAGCACAAGGGAGGGACTAGTTTAACTTATAGCACCAACCTTCAAAAAGATTAACACACACAAGAACAACCTAGCAAGGATTCACAACTTTTCAATCAAAAACTCTCCTTTTGATTGAATAGAAATGATAAAATGCAAACTTCATAAATGAAGTCACAAGTCTCTCACAATAATGTGGAAATATAAATCAAATTCAGTCTATCCAAAAATCTCTCCTTCTAAGTCTATTTATAACAGAGACTTTCCTATTTTAAACTAGGAAAGATATCCTTAAAAGATAATCTAGGAAATATATCCTTTTAAAATAATCTAAAAACGTAAAGATATAATCCAAAAGATAAACCTAACAATTACCATAAATAATATTTGAGATCTTTTAAGGTAACAAAACAATAAAAGATAGTTCTTCCAAAAATAGAAGATCTTGGCCGGATCTTCTAACGTGCATCAGGATCCAAATCTCGGATGAAAATCTCGGCCGAGATTGTGGGTTATTGACCAAGATTTTTCATCTTCCATGCAATCCTATACTCTCTCAGATCCTCCCATGTTGTCAGCTTGCAAGCAACCTTTTCTTGAGTCTCTCCTACTCTTGACTTAGTGAAGGATCCATGTAATGTAGGTGTAGTTTCTATCAAGGATGGTCCCGCATCATACTCCTCTTCTTGAAAATGATTCAACCTCGAATCATAGTCTTGATCATCATTAAGGTCATAACGACTCAAGTATGGCATCTTTTGGAATAGTGATAGCATGTATTATAGTCTATGTTTTGAGACCGGTTTAGACGTTTTATCTTCATAAATCTGCATGTGTCAGCATACATTCTGTGATTATATAGTTATTTCATCTAGCTTTGCGGGAATCGAGGTCTACACCTACTTTTGTTGTAATCTTAGGTAAAATGGCACGTTTTGGACTAAAATAGAGCTAAGGGAGCTAAGGAGTCATTGAGAGCTACATTTTGGAGCTTAAGGAAGAACTCAGGAGACATGGAAATGGATTAAAGATTCACTTTGGACCAGATTTGAGAGATTTCACATTCAGTTCAGAGTCACCTCGGTCAGCTATAGTACCACCTCGACCGAGGTGATTTCAAGGAGCGCCCCGACCGAGGTAGACACCTTGTCGCCGGCGAGGAGATATATTTTATGGCTGAGATCTTTTAATTATGGAAAGAAGATCTCATATTTTTGGGCTGGATTTTTGGAAGGAAGAAAGATATTCAGCTGATTTATTTGGATATAATTTATAGGAAAATATCTTTTTAAAATATTTTATCTTTGGAAGATAATTTTCCTATATAAAGGGTTGGATTTTTCACAAATTCAATCCATGCTTAAATGTGCTGAGACAGCCGCTGCATTAAAGTCCTGCGATTGTAGAAGATTTCCCTTCGGAGTTGAAGGAAGAAGGAAGATTTCCTTGTTGAAGATAACCTTTGAAGGAGTTTTGTGAGATTTCTCTAGGCTATTTTCGGTTACTTTTGGTTGGTTGTTCTTGTCGATTTGTGACATGGAAACACTGATTTGTCACATATTTGATTCAGTTATTGAAGTTCTTTTATTAAAGTCTTCTTGTTTGATAATTGATTCCTTCTTTATAAAGTTGCTTATTGTTATCATGATGATTGTTGGCTAAGTTTCTTTTGCGATTCTAGGGTGATTGACTGAAGGTTGTGAGAAAGACGATGATAGAATGATCTTAATCCCAGTCAGACCCTGAAAGCTCGAGTCTTTATCTTAACCGACGAACATCTCGCTCAGTCAATGAACACCTCGGCCGGGGTGGATTCTGTCTGACCGAGGTGAACGTTTTCCTGATCCTAATCCGAGTTAAGATCCAGTTTGCTAAACCCTATCCTTGTTACACCTTTCCTGTTTCAATGCAAGCCTAGGATGAGACTTACCCGGTGATTCCTTTGTTTGTTTACCTAAGATCATGAGTGATAGGTAATAAAGGTTTATCCTTTATTGGGGTTTGAGTGTGCTTCCATTCCAATCTTGAGAGTTAGCCTGAGACTTGCCCGGTAAAGGTTGATTCTATCCACTTGGTTGGTGTGTTAGTTTGAGGTTTTAGTTCTTTACCTTAGTTCCTTGCGACTTACCCGGTAATAGGAATTTCGGTTTGGGATAGTGAGTAGAGAGACTTACACGGTGATCTATTCCCATCTTAGAAACACCTTCCCTTTGCAAAATCTCAGCTTTGTGTGCTATATCCTTAGATCTTGAGTTTGAACCACAACTGGATGTCTTGATCTCTAGAATCCGTATTTCTCCTTATTTGACTTATATCATCTTTGATTGCTTTAATTGCTTTTATTACTTGGATTACTGTTCGCTCCAAACGGTGTGTGCAAGCTTTAAATTTATAACCCTAGACTTAAACTTAAAACAAGGATGCGAACCCGCAGTGTACGGGTCAATCGTAGTAAAAGCAAGAAAATTCCAAGGGTCGATCACAGGGACTCGATGAAACAAAGTCAATACGGTATGCTATGTCAATTCTAACCACAAGAGCAGTTAACACAATCAAAGATGAATAAGAAGTCAATAAGCAAGCATGCAATTCTAGGGATTAAAGCATCTAGTTGTGGTTCCAACTCAAGATCTATAGATAAGCGGACAAAGCTGAGATTTTTGCGTGGGGAAGGTGTTACTAGAGTGGAGTAGATCACCGGGTAAGTCTCACTACACACTAATCCCAAACCGTAACTCCTATTACCGGGTAAGTCTCAAGGAATTAAGATAAAGAACTATAACCTCAAACTAACACACCATCTAAGGGAATAGAATCAACCTTTACCGGGTAAGTCTCAGGCTAACTCACGAAGATGGGATGGAAGCACACTCAAACCCCAATAAAGGATAAACCTTTATTACCTATACTTATGATCGTTGGTACACAAACTAAGGAATTACCGGGTGAGTCTCATCCTAAGCTTGCTTTGAACCAGGAAGGTGTAATAAGAATAGGATTTGGTAAACTCTAACACTTAACTCTCAGTTATGGATCAGATAAGTCACCTCGGTCAGAAGAATTCCACCCCGGCCGAGATGTTCATCAACTGAACGAGATGCTTAGGGTTAAGGTTAAAGACTCGAACTTTCAGGATCCTACTGGAATCTAAGATGATTCTATCATTGTTTTTCCCACAACCTTCAGCCAATCACCCTAGAATCACACAAGGAAATTAGCCACTCATCATCATAATGAAAGTATTAAATATAAGGGAAGAAGGTGAATATTTGAACAAAGAAGAATTTAATGAAAAGACTTCAATAATTGAATCAAATATCACAACAAAGCGTTCCTTGGATAATAATCCAACAAGACAAGACAACAATTGAGGGAATTGAAGACAATCTTACAAAACCCTTCAATAAAGCTATAAAAGCTATGAACTTCAATCTTCCTTCAACCTTCAAAAAGGTTCTTCAACTCTCTCCCAAATTAGAGTATGCTGCTGCTGCGTGCTATAAACCCTGATCGACGGTATATCGTGATCTAAGCATCCTCGGATTTGTGGAAAATCCAACCCTTTTTATAGGAAAATAACCCTCCAAAGATAATAAATCTTAGAAAGATATTCTCCCATAAATATAGGTAAAATATATATTCTGCATATCTCTTTCCTTCCAGGAGCCAAGCCCAAAAATATAAGATCACTTTCCAATTTTAAAAGATCTCTTCCAAGAATAAAATATTCTCGCCGCGTCCTAGGTGTTCGCCTCGGTCGAGTCGGCGTCTCTGGATCACCTCGGTCGAGGTGAATCTGTGGTCAACCGAGGTGACTCACAACTGAATGTGAAATCTCTCAAAACTGGTCCAAAGTGCATCTTTAATCCATGGCTATGCTCCCTGGATGTAGCTCCAAATGACTAATGACTCCTTTTGCTCCTTTTTGATGCAAAACGTACCATATTACCTGCAATTACAACGAAACTAGGTGTAGACCTCGATTCTCGCAAAGGTAGATGAAATGGTAGTAAAATCACATAATGTACATACAAACATGCAGATTATGAAAGATAAAACGTCCAAACAAACCCCGAAATATAGACTATAATTCATGCTATCAATTACTTGACAACCGATTCTATGCTTGGTTTCGCCTAAGTCCCTGTGTTCGACCCCTGGAATTTCTTGCTTTTATTACAATTGACCCGTACACTGCGGGTTCGTATCCTTGTTTAAGCATATTTCCTCGGTTATAAATTTAAAAGGTTGCACACATCTTTTGGAGGGAACAAGTTTTTGGCGCCGTTGCCGGGGACTTGGTTAGATCAAGCCGGTTGCGGTTGTCTTTTAGGGCAATTGCCCTTGTTGCTACTAACCACTCTACTTGAGTGCTTTCGCAGGATCCTTTTCTTAGGTTTATGCGAAGAACCCGTGTTGGGAAGGAAATCATTCCTTACGATCCCGAACCAGAAAAGACATACAAACGACGTTTGAAAGAAGCAAAGATGGCCAACCAAGACGATCGCGATCTTGAGGCCGAATTAAAGGAGGCGCTGGAACAACTACGCCTCAGTAAGGAAGAACTGCGGCTGGAAAAGGAAGAAACTCGCACAAGGAAGGAGGCGATCGAAGCAGATATGGCAGCTTTATGGGACCAATATCTACCTCGACCGAATCTAGATCCTTGACCGGGGCAAGATCCAGTTCCAGACGCACCGGCTGAGGTACATCCACCTTGGATGCCCATCCGAGATGTTCTTGCTGCTGGAATTCCACAAACCCTAGGACAGAGGATGGACCCTAATCAGCAAGTGAGGCATCCAGGAGTCAACCTAGGTGATCTAGCTGAAAATAATTATGAACTTCGACCGCAAGTTCTTACCATGATCCGACAATGTCAATTTGGAGGTTCGGAGAGGGAGTCTCCGCACCAACATTTGCAAAATTATGAGATTCTGATGGAGACATTGAGGCCATCAAGGTATGATAACAACAACTACAAGCTACGTCCTTTCTATTTGTCTTTGAAGGACAAAGCGCTTGCATGGTATCAATCTCTCCCCGATGGAAAGATCAACACTTGGGAAGAGATGACGACGGAGTTCCTAGCTAAATTCTTTCCCCCATCTAAAACCGCTGAGTTAAGGGGAAGAATTAATGCTTTTATTATGAAGAATAAAGAAAGTTTGTCCAAGTCATGGGAGAGATTCAAGGATCTTTTGTTGGATTGCACACATCATGGGATTCCGAAGATCGAGTTGCTTGAGATCTACTTCAAGGGACTGAATGGAGATGCTCAATTCAATCTCCAGTTACTGTCCACCGGCACATTCATGGACATGCCGATAGACGAAGCTTGGGAGTTCATTGAAAAACAAGCTTTGCACATGGAGAAATACTCCCACCAAGGAACCGATAATGGAGCAAGGAGAGTCAGCTTCCAAGATACTTCATCAAATGGAGCTCAACTCACCTCCCTTAGCAACGAAGTCAAGCAATTAAAGGAGCTTTTAGTAGCTCAAATGAAAGAGCAAGATGGAGGGTACCAAGGAATGAACAACTATCAAGGACCGAGGAACAACAACAACAATAGAAACTCTAACAATAGAAACAACAACAACAACAACAACAACAACAACAATAGAAGCAACAACAATTGGAGGTCTAATCAACAAGTTCCCGGTAACTCTCATTCTCATAACACTTATAACCCCTCCTTTTCTTCTTCCATTCCATTGAAAAGCCAGGAGCCTGGACCAAGTTCGTCCCAGCCAGCGAAGAAAGATGTAGTGCTGGATGAAATTTTGGTCAAGCTCAAAACTATGGAGACGTCCATGAGTTCATTTTCGAAGGCACAAAAAGCCTTAGAACAACAATTCTACAACAAGGCGAATGAAGCACCAAGAGATCCAGGAAAGCTCCCAGCAAGAATAGAGAGCAACCCTAAAGGACAGATCATGGTAATAACGACGAGAAGTGGACTGAATACTGCAGATCCAACGCCTCGGTCGATGCCAGATCAGACGAAGAACACCTCGGTCCAGGTACAGTCGAAGAACACTTCGGCCGAGGTACCAACCGAGGTGGAGCCTCAAAAAGCGGAGGGGAAATCTGATGTTTATGTTCCGCCTCCTGCTTATAAACCACCACTTCCATTCCCCCAGTCAAGGGCCAGAGCACATCTAGACAAGCATTTCGGTAAGTTCCTAAACTTAATGAATAAACTTTACATTAACATCCCTAACCTTGATGTTATTCTAGGGATGTCCGCCTATAGGAAGTTCTTGAAAGAGATTCTTTCAAAGAAGAGGAAACTGGAAGACTATGGAGAAGTAAGGATGACATCCAAATCCTCGGAGCTCATTCAAATCATGAAGGAGAAGATGCCACCCAAACTTAGGGATCCCGGTTCATTTTGCATTCCCATCCAAGTTGGGGATGTAACTTATGAAGCCTTGTGTGATCTAGGAGCCAGCGTGAGCATTATCCCGTTGGAACTATGTGAGAAGATCGGTCTTGGAGAGCCCAAACCGGTCAAGATAAGGTTGTACATGGAGGACCGCTCCATTACCCATCCCGTGGGCATTTTGGAAGACGTTCCGGCTAAGTTAGGTAACTTTTATTTACCTATAGACTTTGTTGTGCTTGATATTCCCGCAGATTATCCCGTTCCTATCATTCTCAGGAGACCATTTCTAGCAAATTCGGGTTGCAATATGGATTGCAAGAACGCCAAGTTGAAATTCAACATTGGCGAAGATCACGTGGAGTTTGCACTACTTGCTGCAATGAAAGGAGAGCCGCTGGAGGATGATATCTTCAACATCTACGATGAAGAAGAATCAAGGGAATTGGTGAGCTCCATCCTTATTAATGACCCTCTTGAAAAAGTTATTAGTTTTAGCTTAATGGGGGAAGGTATAGATGCTTCTTGTGATACAGATATACGGAGCTTAAAGGCACTAGAAGAAGATCCAGGAGCTAAGATTGAAAAATTAATCCAGGAGAGAAGAACCTCCAGTTTCGGTCCCAGTTGCAGTACCTCGACCGAGGCACTTTCTGGACCAAGTGAGGTGTTCTTAGCTGAAGAGCATCTCGGTCACCCACCTCTGGCACCGACCGAGACAGCAAGCGAGATGATGTTAACTGAGACTTCTGAAAGTCCAGTTCTTCGTTCTAAGTCTACTCCAATGGAAGGAGGAAGCAAGGATCCCCCTCAGAAATCACCCCCAGTTGTGGAGCTTAAACCGCTCCCAAGTCACTTGAGGTATGTCTTTCTTGGACCGGATTCTACATATCCCGTTATTGTAAGTGCTTCCCTTTCCGAAACTGAATTATCTAAACTGATGCATGTCCTGAGAAAACATCAAAAGGCTTTGGGTTATACTATTGATGATCTTATTGGTATTAAGCCTTCTTTCTGCATGCTGAGAATACTAATGGAGGACAATCATAAGACTTCACGGGAACCTCAAAGACGGTTAAATCCGATCATGAAAGAGGTTGTGAAGAAAGAAATTTTTAAGTTGTTGGATGCAGGTATCATATTTCCTATCTCGGATAGCAAGTGGGTGAGCCCAGTGCATGTAGTTCCGAAGAAAGGAGGGATGACCGTTGTGACAAATAAGAACAACGAGTTGATCCCAACTAGGACCGTTAGGGGCTGGAGGGTGTGCATCGATTACAGGAAGCTGAACGTGGCCACTTGGAAAGACCATTTTCCACTTCCCTTCATCGATCAAATGCTCGAATGGTTAGCCCAGCATTCACATTTTTGCTATTTAGATGGTTATAGTGGCTTCTTTCAGATTCCTATCCATCCGGATGATCAAGAGAAGACCACTTTCACTTGTCCATGGGGGACATTCGCTTATAGGAGGATGCCATTTGGATTATGTAATGCACCCGCTACCTACCAGCGATGCATGATGGCTATTTTTTCCGAGTATATAGAGGAGATCATGGAGGTATTTATGGATGACTTTTCAGTATATGGTTCCTCTTTTGATGATTGTCTATCTAACCTTTCTCTAGTTCTACAAAGATGTGAAGACACTAATCTCGTTTTGAATTGGGAGAAGTGTCATTTTATGGTTAATGAAGGCATTGTGCTAGGACACCTCGTTTCCAACCGAGGTATTGAGGTCGATCGAGCTAAGATCGAGACTATTGAGAAACTTCCTCCCCCTTGTTCTGTTAAGGGTGTGCGGAGTTTTCTCGGGCATGCAGGTTTCTACAGGAGGTTCAACAAGGATTTCTCAAAAATCTCAAAACCGCTCACTAATCTTTTGAATAAGGATGCAGTTTTTGAGTTTTTACAGGAATGCCTCGATGCTTTTTACAGGATAAAGGAAGCATTGATTTTCGCTCCCATCATTCAACCTCCCGATTGGACCTTGCCCTTTGAAGTAATGTGTGACGCAAGTGATGTGGCCATAGGAGCGGTGCTAGGACAAAAGAAGGATGGCCGGACCAACGCCATTTACTATGCTAGCAAAACGCTAGATACGGCTCAACGAAACTACGCCACCACCGAAAAGGAGCTTTTGGCGGTTGTATATGCTTTTGAGAAATTTTGTTCTAACTTGGTAGGAGCGAGAGTTGTTGTTTACACCGACCATGCAGCTATTCGTTACTTGCTTGCAAAGAAGGATGCAAAGCCGCGTCTTATTTGTTGGATTCTCTTGCTTCAAAAATTTGACCTGGAGATACGTGATAAGAAGGGATCCGAAAATTCTGTTGCGGATCACCTCAGCCGGCTACCTCCCTCCTCGCGCGAGAACGATGTTCTACCCATAGACGATTCATTCCCCGATGAGCAATTACATTTGTTGGAACGTTTGATAGACTTCTTCACCTCACCCCACGATGAAGGTGAAGTATGGGGTGAGGAAACCTTCCAGTATATTTAGGGATGACGTATGGTCCAACTAGCGACCTTAAACCAAGCGCTTCTTGGGAGGCAACCCAAGGTATTGCTTTCTTTTCCCTTTCTAGTCTAGTTTTAGATAGTTTCCTTTGTTTTGTTTTTGTTTTCTTCTAGAACAACAACCAGGTATTCCAAAAGGAAGGATCACAGCTGAGGAGCTACATTGGAAGGACAGAAGTTCGAGAAATTAAGAAGACGAAGTCTGACTGAAAAACATCTCGGTTGCTGTCACAGCACCTCGACCGAGATGATTCTTGAGCAACCGAGGCGACTAGGGCTGACAACAATCCACCTCGGTCCGTATCACCTCGGTCCAGTCGGGACCACCTTGACCGAGGTGACAGAAGATTCAACGAGGGGTATAAAAGGGGGAACAATTTCTCTCTTTTCCCTCCTAACCCTTCTTGACCGCGGCGCTATTTACACCTCGTTTCTCCGATTTTCACTCGTTTTCGACGATTTCTGCTTCGATTCTGCAAGGAAAAGCAAGAGGATCAGTTTGCAAGCAAGAATCTACAACAAAAACGCCTCGAATCGACCGAATCTGGGGTAAAAATTCGAAAATCCTAACTCCTTCTTCTCTTTACTGTTTTTGGAGGAAATTGGCTTTAGTTGCCACTGGTTTATGTTGAAAAAGGCTTAAGTACCCCATAGGAACAATTGGTAGTGATATTGGGGGAAAAGAACTGGAAATCTGAGAGTTAAGATCGAACAGTTTTTCGCCTCGGTCCAGTCGACTTGCGCCTCGGCCGAGGTGTTCTTGACAGTTGTCAGAGCAACCGAGGTGACCTGTCAGAGAGAGAAAGATGAGTTCCAGATCTGATCGCCGGCTGGTTCTGAGGGATGGTTCCTCACCTTCTTCCGCTTGCAGACCCTCTATTCCGGTGATTCACGAGCATCAACAGGCTGATTATGACCGTATCCGCGGGCGCCTTGTCATTGCCCCGCGGATTTTAGATGTCTCTGCTTTTGACTGCCTCCATGTGACGGAGGATCTGAGGAGGATGATCTCCACAATAGGGCTGGAGCAGTTTATGGAGATCAGAGCTCCAGCCTACCTCGAGCCCACATTAGAGTTTGTGAGTTCCGTTACTCACCTGCCTGAGGAGAGAGCCATCAAGTACCGGTTGCTGAACCGGAACTACTTAGTTCCCATGGACCAGTGGAGAGATATATTTGGCTTCCCGACCCCCACAGTTCCCGACTTCCCTTCTCGAGCCGTAGCTCGACAGTTTTGGGGTCAGATTGCTCATGTGGTAGAGCATGCAGACAGGTGAAGACATGGAGACTCCAAGGAGAGGATTATCTTCCACCTTGCTTTCAGATTAGCCCACCGGATCTTCAGCGAGACCCTTATGGCGCGTACTAAGACGCCCTAGAAGATTAGACAAGGGGAGCTACTCAGCTTATTTTGCATGGTGACAGGGGGAGTGCCTGATTTTGGGGCAATGCTAGCTGAGGATCTGCACAGGATCAAGGCTAAGGGGAAGGGAGATATCTATTGTGGCGGCCTAGTGACTCACATAGCGACGGTCATGGATTTGGACCTGAGTGCATGTACATTGGTGGCGGCTTCCAAGCCGCTAGGATTATAGGAGATGATCACGAGGAGGATTCAGGTTCCTCATGGACTCACTACACCGTATGTGGTTATGCCTTGGGAGCAGACTGCACCTCATGGTATCTTATGGTCGGCGCAGTTCACTGTCTATGATTCACAGTACTGGTCATCTGCTTGGCTCCCATACATACAGGATGCCCGGGACGCCGATGCTGCAGCCGATGAGGATGAGTTTGATGATGGAGCTGCCATGGAGACAGAGACAGATACCGTCGGTCCCAGTGTGCCAGTCGTCGATCTAGACGACGAGGAGACAAAGGAGGAGGCAGCACCACCACCATCACCATCCCAGCGCAGATCCCGCCGCCGCAGATTCAAAGATCCAATAGCGCATCAGAGGATTGATGACCTCACCGACCAGATGATCGACGCCTACGCTGCCCTGACAGTTGATATCCATGAGCATTTTGATGACCAACGCCGAGGGATCGAGGGCTGGACACATCAGATGCTAGAGAGCCAGCACTACCAGCGTCGGATGATGGAGATGCAGTTCCAGCACACGATGGGATATCCTTTTGACCCATCCTAGCATCCGTACATGCCATATCCACCACCACCACCAGCAGATCAAGACTAGAGCTTGCAGGGATTTCTTTTCTTTATTTATTATGTAGCTCTGCTTATGTCCGGTGAGTACTCCTGTTCTTAGACTTATTTTGACCCATTGGGACAATGTGTCCCAAGTATGGGGTATGTGGATGTATTTTTATGCTTTTTGTGGATGTTTGTATGACTATGATGGATATTTATCATGATTTTTATGCTTTATATGGTTATCTGTCATTACATGCATACATACAGGTTTTTGTTTGAGAAAAACGTCAAAACTGGTTTTAAGAAAAAAAAAATTTTATGACCTCGACCGGGATGGTTCTAGCTAAACGAGGTTGACCACCTCGGTTGACTTAGAACACCTCAACCGAGGTAGGGTTTCTAACTGAGAATTTTCGAAAATGATTTTGTGTTTCTTCTCTGGATGTGATCTCAGTAAAGATAAAGATTTCAGATTGACTTTAAAATTCTTACATGCTTGAAAGGTTTCATGATATGTTTAAGTTGCTATTTGCTTTGTTTTAAAATGCTAGCATGTTTAATTCATTATCTTTATCAAAATTATGTTGAATTTGAAGGTTGACAGCACATTATGAGTTCTCTCACTCTCTTCCTGGAAAGACCAAGGCAATTCATTCTCTTGTCTTCTTCTTGATCATGCTTAGCCCCTCATATACATTTTTTGCCTCCCTTTACCTATCCGGGAATTTGGAAACAAGTGGTGAAATCAAGTGAAGTAAAAGTTGAGAAGTTGGCTGGAAGAGAAAGTGTTAGAAAGTAATAATAGGTTTGGGGAAGTCAATCATGATGATAAGTAACTCGGCACCATTCACATAGCCGGGTGTTTGTGTCTTGCCAAAGTCGGATTGAGCGATATTCCTAACGGGTCATGGTATGTGCATCAAGGGTTTGATGCATCTCAAGAAATTGATGATTGCTAATCTCTCAGGCTTCGGTTATTGTGCACCTTTGTCCATGCATCCCAAAAATCAAAGTAAAAAGGAAAAAGTGTGAAATAAGCAAAGCTTATTGGTGGAGGGTGTTGACATTCAAGTGAAAGTGAAGTAAGATCCTTTTCCTGGATTCTAGCACCACATTCCTTATATATACCCCTACCCTACACGTTTCTTGACCTTTATCTTTGAAAAGACCTTGAGACCTCGAGCTTGTTAATTGACTTAGTGGTTTAAATTGCATTATACATGATTGATTTCGATAATCATGAATTATTATGCATCCTATGATTTTATGCAAAGATGAACAACTTTCTTATATTCATAAAATGTTTTAACCATGTTTGATTTTATTTGCCATGAAGCATTCTCTTAGGGTGATCTAAGGGGGAAGCGCACCATCAAAAGTTTTTTTGAATAATTTTCTATTGATCTTTTTTACTTATAATACATCCTATCCTCTATCTAATATTCGAAAATTGCTTGGGGACAAGCAAGGGACAAGTATGGGGTATTTGGATAGCATGTATTACAGTCTATGTTTTGAGACCGGTTTAGACGTTTTATCTTCATAAATTTGCGTGTGTGAGCATACATTCTGTGATTATATTGTTATTTCATCTACCTTTGCGGGAATCGAGGTCTACACCTAGTTTCGTTGTAATCGTAGGTAAAACGGCACATTTTGGACCAAAATAGAGCTAAGGGAGCTAAGGAGTCATTGAGAGCTACATTCTGGAGCTTAAGGAAGAACTCAGAAGACATGGAAATGGATTAAAGATTCACTTTGGACCAGAATTGAGAGATTTCACATTCAGTCCAGAGTCACCTCGGTCAGCTACAATACCACCTCGACCGAGGTGATTTCGAGGAGCGCCCCGACCGAGGTAAACACCCTGTCGCCGGCGAGGAGATATATTTTATGGCTGAGATCTTTTAATTATGGAAAGAAGATCTCATATTTTTGGGCTGGATTTCTGGAAGGAAGAAAAGATATTCACCTGATTTATTTGGATATATTTTATAGGATAATATCTTTTTAAAATATTTTATCTTTGGAAGATAATTTTCCTATATAAAGGGTTGGATTTTTCACAAATTCAATTCATGCTTAGACGTGCTGAGACGGCCGCTGCATCAAAGTCCTGCGATTGCAGAAGATTTCCCTTCGGAGTTGAAGGAAGAAGGAAGATTTCCTTGTTGAAGATAGCCTTTCAAGGAGTTTTGTGAGATTTCTCTAGGCTATTTTTGGTTACTTTTGGTTGGTTGTTCTTGTTGATTTGTGACTTATAAACACTGATTTGCCACATATTTGATTCAGTTATTGAAGTTCTTTTATTAAAGTCTTCTTGTTTGATAATTGATTCCTTCTTTATAAAGTTGCTTATTGTTACCATGATGATTATTGGCTAAGTTTCTTTTACAACTCCGGAGCTACACTGGAAGGACAAAAGTTCGAGAAATTGAGAGAACGGAGCTTGACTGAGACACATCTCGGGTTCAGTCGGAGGACCTCAACCGAGATGTTCTTCACCAACCGAGACGGTCTTATCTGAGAGTTGTTTCTTATTTCTTTATGTAGTTCAGCTATGTCCGGTGAGTTCTCTTATTTTAGACTTATTTTGACCCATTGGGACAATGTGTCCCAAGTATAGGGTATGTGGATGATTTGTATGACTCTTTCGGATATTATTTTATTATGCTCTACGTGCTTAACTGAGACTACATGCATGCATACAGGTTATTTGATTGAGAAAAACGTCAAAAACTGGTTAAGAAAAAAATTTTATGACCTCGACCAAAGTGACTCTGACCAATCGAGGTGCAGTACCTCGGTTGACTTAGAAACACTCGACCGAGGTGGTTTAACTGAGACAGTTTTCGAAACGATTTTGTGCTTCTTATCTGGATATAACCTCAGTGAAGATTTTGTTTGCAGATTGGTTTTGAAATCTTTATATGTTTGAAAGGTTACATGATATGTTTAAGTTGCTAAATGCTTTGTTTGAAATTTGTGGCATGTTTAATACTTTGTTTTTATCCAAATTATGTTGAATTTGAAGGTTGACACCACATGATGAGTTCTATCACTTTCTTCCTGGGATGATTAAGGCAATTCATTCTCTTCTCTTCTTCTTCTTTATCATGCTTAGTGTTACGCTAGGAAATAGCACAAAAAGCTTTACATTTATAAACTCGAACTAAAATCCTAAACTACCTAGCGAAACCCGCAGTGTACGGGTCGTTTTGTAGAAAGGAAAGTATTCCGAGGTCGAACACAAGGACTGAGGTGAAACTAAGTCATTCAATGATCGAAAATAGTGTAAATCTAGACTAAGATAAGATGAGGAATAAAGAAAATGGAAAACACAATGTTTTTGGAGGGTTTTGGGTGATCAAACAAAGATCACAAGTATGTGAACACAATCAAGCAACACAAACACACACTAACACAGAAGATAGGAGAACGGAAGTAACAAAGCGGATTCTAGAGTTTGGAAGTCCCGGTTATGGCATAGACTCAAGCTATCTATTCATTTCTCGGGTTAACTATGATATGTTGGGATTAAGCATTTCTAGATTGAGATCAATTACCGGGTAGGTCTCATGGTCCACTAGTCCATTCCTAAGGTCTCATCACCGGGTAAGTCTCTAAGAACCTAAGGATAGGAATTCTACACAAACCGGATTGTCACCTAGGGATCTAACCTATCCTTACCGGGTAAGTCTCGAAAAGGGAAGTCCTAAACAACTATCCTAGCACACTTAGTCCAATGGCGGCTTGTGAGGCTCACCACTACCTAGGGTTTGTCATCTTTTGAATCTAAGAATAAGAATCACCGGGTAAGTCTCTTCTAAACACTTAGTTGCTAACACTAGGTCACCCTAGGATAGAATTAGCTCAACAAACACTAGGATTTCAACATTATAACAATCTAGAACTTAGATCCATTGAACCATGTAAATCACGGTTTGTTCTACCACTTCCACGGCCGTGGAATGGCATGAACAACCCGTGGACTTCAACAGAGACTTCGTCCAAGAAATCAAGTCATCCAAAGGTAAAACTAAGTCCACTCTATCATAGTCCTAGCCATAACCTTTCTTTCCTTACCCTAGAATCGCAATCTATCTAGCCAACAACATACATTTCAAGATCAATCTCCACAAATAAGGCATGCTTGCAAGTCATGGTCAAATGATGAAGAACAATCCAAAGAAAAGACATTAAAAGCATAGAATAGAAATTACCAAATTCTTACAAGGCTCCAAGAGCTAATCCAACTTGACAACAATGGAAGCTTCACTCGAATCCACTCTAATCTCACTCTAAAACGAGAATCTACACTAATCTCTTCCAAGAACACCCTTAATGGGTGCTTGGAAGAGAGGCAACAATGGAGAAGTGTTTTGGGGAAGAAGATAGGTCAAAAGAGAGGAGAAGGATCCCCAATTACAGCCTGCAAAATCCTTTAAATACCCACTAGGATGCAAGAGCAATGGGAGAGATCGTGGCCAGCTGTCGATGTGGTCCTGGCAAGAATCACGGGCATAATCACGGCCGTGGAAAGTGCCTTGACCGTGGTTTGTTCCAGAGATTGCTTCTAGGCTCGTTAAGCCATGATTTGGTGCATGGCTTGTGTTGGCAAGGTTCCATGAGTCCTCCTTAGCCCTTAGCTTGCATTCCAATGAGTCCGGAAGTGTGTCATCTCGAGGAATGATCCTCGGATTTATCGATTAGGCTCTTAAATCTCCCAAAATACCTACAAAGCAAGCAAAAGCCCGAGTAGACGTCTATCTCGACAAAATACGTCATTTGAGTGCAAACGCCGTGAACTAATGCTAAACCATGCATGAATGAGCGGAAAATCTATCTAAATGAGTGTCTAAATCTAAGTCATAAATCGTGTTATCAAAATACCCCATACTTAAGGTTTGCTCGTCCCCGAGCAAATTCCCAACTATAGACTAAGAGATGACATGATTTATGTATGCAGGAAAATGGCAAAAATCTTTTTGGAGTTGTGCTTCTAATATTGGATCACCTTCATAGTCATGTTTCATGGCAATGGACAAGCAATTATGTATCAAATTAATGAAAGCATGGAAAGACAATTACACTTAACTTGATAGCATGCAATGAAATGTAAAGATGAAGAAGTCAAGATGATCATGAGTATATCCAATCTAAATCACTTAGTCTTACACACATGCAAGTAGGTCAAAAGGACTTGTAAAATAGAAGTCCAAGAAACGTTGTGATTAGGTGGGAATTTTCTAGGCTATGTGATGCTAATCCGGGAAAGGAACTAAACAACCACAACTTCACATTTCTTATCAACTTCCCTCAAGTGTATATTTTTCTTCATTTTCTTTTCTTTCTTTTCTTTTTCTTTCGCTTATTTTTGAGACAATGGCATTGGTGTACAAAAGCTGAAACCTTGGTGATTAGCCATCCTCGGGCTTTTTCTATTTTTCGAGGTGCATCCACACCGGGCACACATACCAAAGCTCGTTGGGACTATCGGTTTATTTGACTTTGGCAAGGCACCAACACCCGATTATGTGAAGTGTACCGAGTTACTTGTCATTTAAGCCAACGTCCCCAAACCTATATTTTTGGCTACACTTTCACAACAATTTCAGCACTTCATTCATGACATTCTTTTCATCAACAACTTCACCCCACACTTGCTTTTCACACACATCAACACACTAACATGCTCCTATGCCCGGATGGGTCAAAAGAGGTCAAATTTATCTCAATTGAGGTGCTCAAGCAACATGATCAAGATGAGAAGTAGAGGAAGATGAATTGCCTAAATCACTCCTAATTGATGTGCAAGAACTAGCATGCAATTTCGACTTTCAATCCTCAATTAAATCAAGGCAAGCATCATAATCACAAGTCATTCATGGAATTCAAGATAAGTATTTCAAGTCCACATATGCATCATCAATTAAACACACAAGGCCATCCATAGCCAATCCACAAGACAAAGTTCATCATTAGGGTCATATCCAAGCCTAGAAAGCACAAAAATTTTTAAATTTTCTGATTTTTTGGAATTTTCGGAATATGTATGTACAATGCAAGACATGTGAAAATATTAAACTATTAAACTACCCTAGATGTGGTATTCAAGACATGTGAAAATATTAAACTATCCTAGATGCTCATCATGCAAAGGATCATGCAAACCCCACCCCATACTTAGAAACACATTGTCCCCAATGTGGTATTCAAGTAAAGAGAGTGAAAGAAGGTTCTCATAATGTAAAATGGTTTGCTTCGGTATTTGGGATGAACTCGTGTGGAGTGGTGGTGATGGATGATCGATCAAGCATGGTAGAGAGCTCTTCATAATCATTCCGGCGTCGAGACCCGCGCCAAGGTATATGTGAGATGGGAGCTCTTCCATCTAACAAGACACCTCAAGCCGTCCAAGCCTCACGTCCGCTCCACCCATGTTTGAAAACGGAATCATCGTCATCAACTCGCCTTGCAAGGCTTCCTCATTACCTAAAATCTACCACAAACACAAAACACAAAAACACACAAAAGCAAAAACAAAGGCAAAAGAGAAAAGGGAAAGAGTTGTACCGATGGGTTGCCTCCCACCAAGCGCTTCTTTTAGGTCATTAGCTTGACCAAACTCCGTGGATATGTTAATCCACCTCGAATACCATGGTTTGCTTGAGGAGTCCAAGCAACCATCTTTTCCCGGAATCCATGATGACAAGCAAGGGCCACTTGATGCCCAAATAAGCTTTGAGTTCTCTTTTCACCGGTGAGTAGTAGACTCCTTCATCACCGCTTCCTTGACGATAGTATAGAGTTGCAACCATAGGTGTCACCCCATACTTAGGCAATTTATACTCCGCGGTCATACCGGTGAAGCACTCGTCATCCTCATCCTCTATGATCCGAGGAGAGCCGATTCTTGGGAAGAATCCTTCATTGAAGTACTTCATAACCATCATGGATCCATCATGCTTGCCTCCATCATTCAATGATGGAGAATCCTTAGGAAAGGGGCTCCAATCTTCGTGTGTACTCCGGGCAAGCAAGGAAGGGTCGGAGGGAGCTGAGATTGGCTTAGGATGGACCACTACAGAGCCTTCCACGGTCGTGATTTGTACTCCACGGCCGTGATTTCCTCTGTAGTCTTCCACGGTCGTGGTTTGTCCTCCACGGCCGTGGTTCACTCTGCTGCATCCGTTCCAAGTGAGCTCTTCATGTATGGTTCCGGGGTTGATGGCAAGGATGTCCGGGGATGAGAATACTTCATTTCACTCCTCTAAAGGTGAAGGAGATGGAGGTGAATCTTGAAGAATGGTAGGATCTCCTAGCATAAGAGCATTCCTAATCTCCTCAATCTCCCTCCTCATTTGTTCTTCTCTCTCGGTATTCAATCTCCTTTCTTCCTTCAGGGCCAAATCCCTTAGCCTCAATTGCTCCCGAGCTTCATTCAACTCTTCCTCAAGGCTTCTATTGGTTATGGTTGAATCGGGCAATTCTTGGATCTCCTCATAGTGAACCTCCTCTTGATGACATACTTCCGCTTCAAGCTCCATGTGGGAACTAGAAATGGAAGTAAGGTTGCTTTCTAGATCATCCATCTTCCTCAACATTTTCTCTAGCATTGATTCCAATCGATCTTCATGAAGTTGATGGTGAGGTTCCTCATGAGGTAATGTAATCATGTGAGCTTGATCATGGGACTCATGATAGACATTGAACTCCTCCCAATACTCAAACTCATCATGGAGAGGTCCTAGATCTTGGCCTTCCATCCACTCCTCATACTCCATGTTGTCAAGGTCGTCTTGGAGGTACAATCCGTCTATGGCAAACATGAAAAGGCAAAGACAAAAACAACACAAGATCAAAAGTAACAAGAAAGATAAACACTAAAAACAATCAAAAACAAATGACTTAATCTTAACCTAGTCCCCGGCAACGGCGCCAAAAACTTGTTACGCTAGGAAATAGCACAAAAAGCTTTACATTTATAAACTCGAACTAAAATCCTAAACTACCTAGCGAAACCCGCAGTGTACGGGTCGTTTTGTAGAAAGGAAAGTATTCCGAGGTCGAACACAAGGACTGAGGTGAAACTAAGTCATTCAATGATCGAAAATAGTGTAAATCTAGACTAAGATAAGATGAGGAATAAAGAAAATGGAAAACACAATGTTTTTGGAGGGTTTTGGGTGATCAAACAAAGATCACAAGTATGTGAACACAATCAAGCAACACAAACACACACTAACACAGAAGATAGGAGAACGGAAGTAACAAAGCGGATTCTAGAGTTTGGAAGTCCCGGTTATGGCATAGACTCAAGCTATCTATTCATTTCTCGGGTTAACTATGATATGTTGGGATTAAGCATTTCTAGATTGAGATCAATTACCGGGTAGGTCTCATGGTCCACTAGTCCATTCCTAAGGTCTCATCACCGGGTAAGTCTCTAAGAACCTAAGGATAGGAATTCTACACAAACCGGATTGTCACCTAGGGATCTAACCTATCCTTACCGGGTAAGTCTCGGAAAGGGAAGTCCTAAACAACTATCCTAGCACACTTAGTCCAATGGCGGCTTGTGAGGCTCACCACTACCTAGGGTTTGTCATCTTTTGAATCTAAGAATAAGAATCACCGGGTAAGTCTCTTTTAAACACTTAGTTGCTAACACTAGGTCACCCTAGGATAGAATTAGCTCAACAAACACTAGGATTTCAACATTATAACAATCTAGAACTTAGATCCATTGAACCATGTAAATCACGGTTTGTTCTACCACTTCCACGGCCGTGGAATGGCATGAACAACCCGTGGACTTCAACAGAGACTTCTTCCAAGAAATCAAGTCATCCAAAGGTAAAACTAAGTCCACTCTATCATAGTCCTAGCCATAACCTTTCTTTCCTTACCCTAGAATCGCAATCTATCTAGCCAACAACATACATTTCAAGATCAATCTCTACAAATAAGGCATGCTTGCAAGTCATGGTCAAATGATGAAGAACAATCCAAAGAAAAGACATTAAAAGCATAGAATAGAAATTACCAAATTCTTACAAGGCTCCAAGAGCTAATCCAACTTGACAACAATGGAAGCTTCACTCGAATCCACTCTAATCTCACTCTAAAACGAGAATCTACACTAATCTCTTCCAAGAACACCCCTAATGGGTGCTTGGAAGAGAGGCAACAATGGAGAAGTGTTTTGGGGAAGAAGATAGGTCAAAAGAGAGGAGAAGGATCCCCAATTACAGCCTGCAAAATCCTTTAAATACCCACTAGGATGCAAGAGCAATGGGAGAGATCGTGGCCAACTGTCGATGTGGTCCTGGCAAGAATCACGGGCATAATCACGGCCGTGGAAAGTGCCTTGACCGTGGTTTGTTCCAGAGATTGCTTCTAGGCTTGTTAAGCCATGATTTGGTGCATGGCTTGTGTTGGCAAGGTTCCATGAGTCCTCCTTAGCCCTTAGCTTGCATTCCAATGAGTCCGGAAGTGTGTCATCTCGAGGAATGATCCTCGGATGTATCGATTAGGCTCTTAAATCTCCCAAATTAAAATACCTACAAAGCAAGCAAAAGTCCGAGTAGACGTCTATCTCGACAAAATACGTGATTTGAGTGCAAACGCCGTGAACTAATGCTAAACCATGCATGAATGAGCGGAAAATCTATCTAAATGAGTGTCTAAATCTAAGTCATAAATCGTGTTATCACTTAGCCCCTCATATACATATTTGCCTCCCTTTACCTATCCGAAAATTTGGAAGCAAGCAAGTGAAAAGCAAGTGAAAGTGAAGTTGAGATGTTGGCTGGAAGTTTAGAAAGAAACAAATAGGTTTTGGGAAGTCAATCATGATGATGAGTAACTCGGCACCATTCACATAGTCGGGTGTTTGTGTCTTACCAAAGTCGGATTGAGCGATATTCCTAACGGGTCATGGTATGTGCATCAAGGGTTTGAGGCATCTCGAGAAATTGATGATTGATGATCTCTTAGGCTTTGGTTATTGTGCACCTCTGTCCATGCATCCCAAAAAGTAAAGTAAAAAAAAGTAAAAAAAAGCAAAGCTTATTGGTGGAAGATGTTGAAATTCAAAGAAAGTAAAGTGAAGATCCTTTTCCCGGATTCTAGCACCACATTCCCTATATACATCCCACCCTCACACGTTTCTTTGACCTTTCTCCTGAAAAGCCCTTAAGACCTCGAGCTTGTTGATTGACTTGGTGGTTTAGACAGGATTATACATGATTAATTTCGATAATTATGATTTATTATGCATTCTATGATTTTATGTAAAGATGAACGACTTTCTTATATTAATATGTTTTGAGCATGTTTTGATTTTGAATTCCATGAAGCATTCTCTTAGAGTGATCTATGAGTGGAGCACACCACCAAAAATGTTTTGAAATACTTTTCATTGATCTTTATAACTTATAATCCATTCTATCTTGTACTTAAGATTTGGAACTTGCTTGGAGACAAGCAAGGGACAAGTATGGGGTATTTTGATAGCATGAATTATAGTCTATATGTTGGGACCTGTTTAGACGTTTTATCTTCAATAATCTGCATGTTTGGATGTATATTTTGTGATTATATTTTCGTTTCATCTACCTTTAGGGGAATCGAGGTCTACACCAAGTTTCGTTGTAATTGTAGGTAAAATGGCACGTTTTGCATCAAAATGGAGCTAAAGGAGCTAAGGAGTCATTGGAGCTACATTCAAGAGCTTAAGGAAGAATCCAGGAAGCATGGAAATGGATTAAAGATTCACTTTGGACTAGATTTGAGAGATTTCACATTCAGTTTAGAGTAACCTCGGTCAGCTACAGTACCATCTCGACCGAGGTGATCTCGAGGAGCGTCTCGACCGAGGCGAATACTCTGACGCGGCGAGATCGTTTATTCTTGGCTGAGATCTTTTATTTTTGGAAGGAGAGATCTTATATTTTTGGGCTGGATTTCTGGAAGGAAGATCATATATTTGGGAGATCTATTTTAGAGATAAGATATATTTTTATTAGGAAATTATCTTTTAAGATATTTCCTACTCCCTCTGTCTTCAAATATTTGACGTTAAACCTTTTAGCACAATATTTAAGATATCTCTATATTGCCATAAATGCCCCTAATTTTATTACAGACAAGTACAATTATTTGCAGGCTATTTTACTTTCTTTTAACAGCTTTCCAAAATACAGCACTCCCCCTTCATAATTACGTACTCCCCTTCCCTTACATAGCAGCAACCTTTTCTTTACTTAATCTAAATCAATGCTGTATAGCTGTATATAAAACAAACATCTTTAAAAACCTTTCATCTTCTTCATCGCTTAATCTAACATTTCTGCAAATGATAACAGTAACTAAATTTAAAATTTTGGAGCCAATTTATTTCATTTAGATTGGAGCCAATTTTGAATAAGCAAATATGTAAATCATCTCCTTCATTATATCATTAAAATTCTCTCCTTCATTATATCATTAAAATTCTCTCAAATCACTTGTTGGTGTTTTATGGATCATTTCGAATTGAATGTTCTTCCAAATATGAATTACACATTTGATTTGAATGAAATTCCTAATGTAGAGCAACAAGGGGTGGATGGAGGAGTTGTTGAAGATAACAATACGAACAATTTCGTTTTTCAAGTCGATCAAGAAGTCCCGGATACCGTACCATTATCGGCTACATCGTTATCAAATAGTACCCCACTACTCGTTGAAGACGACAATGACACAATTGCTCATCCGGGTAGGTGTCAATTTTGTATCAGGTTTCTTATTTACAAATGAAATTCACCATAAACTTTGTTAAACAAAATAGTTTGTAGGTGTATGGTTTGATTTATATATGTTCTATGTGTTTAATGTATCTCAAATTTATGGATTTTGAACTTAATTTGTGTAATACAGAAAATGATGATGTACATGGTGATAATGGAAGACAAACAAGAACCTACAAGTTCGTATCTAATGATGAAAGAAAAGTTATATATGCTGCTTTATTGGAGAGAAGTGTGAATGGAAAACTGAAACGAGAAACAACAAAAGAAGTTTCTGCATTGTACTCGGTGCCAATAAGAATTATTCAACGGATATGGAAACAAGCAAAAGATACCCCAAATGGTACCATTCATGATGTTTGTCATAGAAAAACAAAGAATTGTGGTCGGAAGCGAATAGAAGTCGACCTCAGTCGTGTTAGTGATGTGCCTTTGAACCAAAGATCGACGGTAAGGTCACTTGCCCAAGCTTTAAGTGTCAGCAATGCCACTATACATAAACTCTACAAGGAGGGACACATTCGTCGTCATTCGAATGCACTCAAGCCACATCTAACGGAGGAGCACAAGATAAAACGACTTCAGTATTGCATATCTATGTTGGACACAACTAGTTTGCCACATGAGCCTAAATTTGTTGGTATGCACAATATGGTGCACATTGATGAGAAATGGTTTTACATGACTAAGAAAACAAAGTCATACTACATGCTCCCAACTGAAGAAAATCCTCTACGCTCATGTCAAAATAAAAACTTCATCGGAAAGGTAATGTTTCTAGTTGCTCTTGCAAGACCGAGATTTGATAATGAAGGAAATGAAGTATTTTCAGGCAAAATAGGAGTGTTTCCACTAGTGACTTCGCAACCAGCAATAAGACGAAGCCGAAATAGAGAAGCTGGTACCATGGAGACCAAGCCAATCACGTCCGTGACAAAAGATGTTATACGGTCATTTTTATTAGAGAAGGTTATTCCGGCAATTCAAGAGAAATGGCCAAGAGAAGATTTGGAAAGTACAATTTTCATTCAACAGGATAATGCAAGAACCCATGTGCAACCGAGTGATGAGGAATTTCAGACGACAGCTTCACAAAGTGGGAGAAATATTAGATTGTTTTGTCAACCAGCAAATTCTCCGGACTTGAATGTTCTAGACCTTGGGTTTTTTCGTGCCATTCAGTCGTTGCAGGATAAGGAGTGCTTAAGAACCGTGGACGAACTAATCAGTGTTGTTCAAAGGAAATTCGATGAGTATGAGCCACAAAAGATCAACCGTATATTTTTAAGTTTACAATTATGTATGAAGGAAATCATGAAAGTTGAAGGATCCAATAGATATGAAATTCCTCACATGAATAAGGGTAGGTTAGAGAGAGATGGTTGTCTTCCTACACAAATCACTTGTGAGAGAGATTTAGTAGAAAGTGTTATGAGTATGTTAGAGCATAGAGCTTAGATAGGAGCATATGAAGTCGACATGGTAGAACCTATGTTTTGAGCTTGAATTTGCTGTTTTGCTGTTTTTTGCTTGACTTGGAGAATTGCAGTGTATTTTGGCTCGATGACTTATGTTTTGAGCTTTAATTTGCTGTTTTGCTATTTTCTGTCTTGATTTTGAAAATCATGACCATCTTTTGGTTTGACAGCACACATTTTGAGTTTGAATTTTCTGTTTTTCTGTTTTTTGCTTGACTTTGGAGAACTGCACTGTATTCTAGCTTGGCAACCTATGTTTTGAGCTTGAATTTGCTGTTTTGCTATTTTCTGGCTTGATTTTGAAAATTATGACCATTTATTGGTTTGACAGCACACAGTTTGATACTGCAAATAAGCGGATTCTTTTTTTTTGATCTACCAATGAGACTAGGAGAAATTACATTAACTGAGAAGTGAGAATGCGCTCTGGGAAAATAGTACTAGTACTCTGCTATAATTCTTTACCGCACACCGGCTACATTTCTAGAGTCTTACCTTTACGTCTGTTTATATCTTCATTTGCCAAGTGAGTGCCTTAGTGATCTATATAAAACTTTGCATAAAAATTACATTTAGAAGTAAGCATTGTCATCGTTACTGCATAATACCCAGTATTTTACCATTAAGATTTCCTAGCTAGTTAGCTATCAGTCATACTGTGCTTTCTCCTATATCTTACTCCACTGTAAATGCTAACTGACAGCTAAAATCAAGCTTAGTTAGAATATAAGAGTCATGCTGGTATTTCTGCAAGCATCTTTCCAGTCACATCCTTTGCAAAAAAAATGACCATCCCCCTCAACACCAATGATTTCCATCTACCATGATCCATTTTGATTTTTTATGGATAATGACATTCATTTGATCACTTCTTTGGAAAATTTTCACTGTACATGATTCTAGATGTAGAAGTAGAACACATTTTTGAACTCTCTGTCTAATACCCTAATGTAATGATTCTTAAAGATAGCATTTGGGTAAATACCATTGTCGGATCATTGCCGGACCATTTTGGTAAATTTTTGTTGTGCATGATTCTAGATGTATTCTAGCTTGACAACCTATGTTTTGAACTTGAATTTGCTGTTTTGCTATTTCCTGGCTTGATTTTGAAAATCATGACCATTTATTGGTTTGACCGCACACATTTTGAGCATTTTGAGCTTGAATTTGGTTTAACAGCACACATTTCTAAATGTACTCAAAATGGACTTGACCGTCTTCGTTTTTGCCATATATGGTTTGGTCCAAACGCTTCTATAGTTTTCATTTTTGATTGTACTGTGTCTGCCTGCATGTATCTAAAACAACAGCAACAACACCGTTTCATACTTGTGTAGTAGTTTCTTCCCAAAAAAGAATACATGAATTACAATAGTACTGCATGTATCTAAAACAACAACAACGCCGTCTTCGTTTTTGCCAAATATGGTAATCTCAACATTCAATTGTGGAGTATTTCTCATAGAGTAGTAGTTAATGGACAATGCAATATCATGCTTGAATACATACCATTTCTAGTCAATTTTCAATAGCTTCCCTTCTACTTTTGCTTAATTTGTCTTCTTATACTGCTACCTCGATTTCGTTCCTATTCTGTATGCTGAAGCTGAATACATACCATTTCTTGATGTTTTACTGCTCATTGGTTTATTTAGTAAAGTGATCTTTTATCTTTAGTGATGCAAATTGGTAAATTGCTGAATCTGGTGTAAGTAAGCTTAAATGAAATGGGTTAATTACTTGTTCATGCATTTAATTGGAACCCTTGCTTCCCAATTTCCTCACAGAGCTTTTCATTTTCTTGTAATTCTTATCATTTTGTCATACATCCATGTTATTGGGTTCCATTTTAACTAAATAAAAAATAATTAAAAGGTTTTCTCCCCTAGATTGCCTGAGTGAATAACTCTCTGTAGCAATGCTGGGTTCTTTGTGAATAACTCTCTGTGCAGATGAAGAGAAGAGCTTTCTTCCAAGATTGAATGCTTTGGCTCAAGATGGATTAGCAATGCTGGATTCTTTGTAGTTTAAGTTGGATGTGTTTGGCACCGCAACTTCCAACCTATGATGAGGTCGAGTCCGCTTAGTCCTTGCTTGAGAGTTCAAATCTTAAAATCTCAGTAAATAAATCTCATAAATTGCAGCATAGTATCTAAAAAAATTCAGTAAATGGTTTAGAATTTGGATTCTCATGGCCCTTGGCATATAAACTAAAGAGAATTTCAATCAATCAAAGAAGTAAGTTAAACTGGAAGAAGGTATCATAAGTTAAACTGGAAGAAGGTATCATGTATACGTATTTACCTTGGTTCAACATATGTGCAAGGTAAATGAACAATCACTCCCACTCTTTCAGAAGATGTCACAAGTGAAATCAATGGCTTTGTCTTCCTCAGGGAAGCAAAATAAGTAGAGCACCATGTAGGTTGAAATGTGACTAGAGCTTGCATTTAAAACTTTGGAACGATTTGAATGAATCTTGTACCTTTTTCCTTGTCTGTGTAAATTGAAACATGAGCAAATGCAATATGCTTTAAAGAGGGTAAACTAGCATGAACATGATAATTAAACTCAACAAAATCAAACTCAACATTCCCATAAATATAACAAGATTTACAAGAAAGTTTGGCTACAAAGATTACAAAAACTTCCTTCACAACCCCACTAGACAATCATCAAAAGAGTAAAGAGTAATATCGGGTTGACATTGTTGTTTGTCAATAACCTTCTCAACATGTCAACACAAGTTAACTCCAATCAAAATTCGGGATATAAATTTTTAAAATATCCAATACCGCTTCTTCAAATTTCATTATTGGATGGTTTTCTTCCTCTTCTTCCGGAAATTTGTTCAAATCGAATCTAACATCAACATCGAAGTTTATGACCTCGTCTGGTGGCAAGTTCAGATCGAACTCATGCCTCGCATCGTGATCGAAAATCTCATTTGGAGATTCATTCAAATCAAAGTCGTGATTCACAATCGGTTCATCCATCTCGCTCGGTGTGACGTTCAAGTCAAAATTCAAACATTCCTGGATATAAATGGAAACAACGAAAGAAAAAGAAAGAGTTGAATAGAGAGAAAAAAATAAATTAAAATTAGACCATAACTGAATGTTGAGATTCAAATTGAAATATACATCACCTGATTTTTCTCCATTGATGAACAACACCCTTTGCAAATGGTAAGCGTTCAACCTCTCATGGTATTTAAATTCAATGTAGAAGAAAAAACTCATTTTAAAGAAGATGAAGAGTTTTCTGCAAACTAGACTACACGTTTGAAGAAGTTGAAGAGTTTGCTGTCAGATTGTAGAGAGTGTTGATCTTTTAATATGAGTATGAAGTAAGGGTAAAAATGGAAAGTGAGGTGAAATTTGTTTAAAACGTCATTTATTTACAAATAAAGCTGAATGGCTAAAACGTCAAATATTTAAAGACAGAGGGAGTATAAAATTATCTTAAGAAGATATTTATTTTAGGAGATAAGATATATTTTTATTAGGAAATTATCTTTTAAGATATTTCCTATAAAATTATCTTAGGAAGATATTTATTTTAGGAGATATGGATATATTTAATAGGAAATTATCTTTTTAAGATATTTTTATCTTTGGAAGATAATTCTCCTATATAAAGGGTTGGATTTTCTACAATTCAACCATCTTCGGATCAAGAGATTTCAGATCTTCGGATCACCCAATGCTTAGAGGGTTGGTAGCATCCAGCATTTAAGGGATTTTCTGGAGTTTTAAAGGAAGGTTGAAGATCAATCTAGGAAGGATTGATAGCTTGTTATAGCTTTTGTGAAGGGTTTTGTAAGACTTTCTTAGATTCCCTTCTTGTTGATTTGTCTTGTTGGATTGTGATCCAAGGAACGCTTATTTGTTTGATATTTGATTCAGTTATTGAAGCCTTGTTCTTAAGGTTTTTGTGTTCAAATATTCATTCCCTTCCCGTATATTTGATTATTGCTTTCATGATGATGAGTGGCTAATTTCTTTGTGCGATTCTAGGGTGATTGGTTGAAGGTTGTGAGAAAAACAATGATAGAATAATCTTAAATTCCAGTAGGACCCTGAAAGTTCGAGTTTTTATCCTTAACCTTAGAACGTCTCGCTCAGTCGATGAACATCTCGGCCGGGGTGGAATTCGTCTGACCGAGGTGACCTTTCTGATCCGAAACTGAGAGTTAAGTGTTAGAGTTTGCCAAATCCTATTCTTATTACACCTTTCCTGGTTCAATGCAAGCTTAGGATGAGACTTACCCGGTGATTCCTTTGTTTGTTTACTTAAGATCATAAGTGTAGGTAATAAAGGTTTATCCTTTATTGGGGTTTGAGTGTGCCTTCATTCCATCTTTGTGAGTTAGCCTGAGACTTACCCGGTAAAGGTTGATTCTATTCCCTTAGTTGGAGTGTTGGTTTGAGATTATAATTCCTTTCCTTAGTAACTTGAGACTTACCCGGTAATAGGTTCTTTGGTTTGGAGTTAGTGAGTAGTGAGACTTACCCGGTGATCTATTCCACTTTAGAAACACCTTCCCTTTGCAAAACCTCAACTTTGTCCGCTTATCTTGAGATCTTGAGTTGGAACCACAACTAGATGCTTTAATCCCTAGAATTTGCATATTCCTTTTAATTGACCTTATTATCATCTTTTGATTTCTTTAATTGCTTTTGTGGTTAGTTGCAATATTGACAACCTATACTTGCTTTGTTTCACCTAAGTCCCTGAGATTGACACCCCGGAATTCTTGCTTTTACTACGATTGACCCGTACACTGCGGGTTCGCATCCTTGTTTTAGGCATACATCTAGGGTTATAAATTTAAAGCTTGCACACACCATTTGGAGCAAACACATATTTCCTCGGTTATAAATTTAAAGCTTGCACACACCTTTTGGAGCGAACAAATAGATCAACTCCATGGGATGAAGATATCAACTTCTTTTTCCTTATCCGTTCCTTCTTGATATGTACGTTAGCACATACAATACTTGATATAAACAAATTCAGATGTCCGGGTGATGAAAACTTTGAGTTCCATGGCTCTCCTAGAAGGTCTCTCGAGTTTTGTAATACTCAAGGTTTGGAAATTTTCAGCATAACATGCAACAGTGGGAAATCTCGGGCTTTCTCCTTAAATCTCGGGCGAGATATTGAAGGCCAAGATTTTCAATGTAACGTCAAAATTCGTCTTGTATGATGAAAACTGAAAGTATTCTTGGATCTTTCCTCCTCCTAAGTGCATCCAAGCTGAATTTCCTGGTTCAAATAGTATTTTTGGCGAAACTTGTTGGCTAAGGAAAGAGCATGCATTCCTTTCTTCTTTATCCCTTGTCGCATCCTAGTATGCAATCTCTTGATGAAATCCTCGTGTTTTCCTACATTAAAGTCTACTCACTCTTCAATAGGTGATGGTATAAGATCAAATATCGTTATGGAAAACAGCTTAATCACAAAATCATTATAGTTTAAAGATGTATATGGATCACAACTCCTACAGTAAGCACAACTAATAGGAGATAACTAAATAATGTCAAAGGTATAGTTACTCCCCTTCTTAGCTTTAGCTAACTCTTCAAATACGCTCATGTTAAGGTCTTTTCATGGAGCTTTCTTCCATATGAACAATTCTCAATGACAACTTCTAGGAGCAATGTCAATGGGTGGAAGCTCCTTATATGACTCTTCCGCAAGGCTAGAAAGAAACCTTGAAAGGTTGGGGTGTGGATCTACAAATTGTGATTGAAACAATCTACAACAGTAGACAATCTCGGGGGAGAATCTCGGCTGAGAATTGTAAACTTTGGCCGAGATTTATCTCCTGGAGTGAAATCTTGCTTTCCTATGCCGAGGTTTTGTCCTTATCAAGGTCGCACTTCCTTCATCACACTCCTCTGACATTCTTGGCTTATAGACGTGTGCATATCCTTCTTCTTGATATCCGCAACTCGCAATCCTACAATAGAACTGACTCGCTTCCCCTTGGACAACGGTGCAAGATTAAGGTTTGAAAGAAATAATGTTTCCACAAAGTCATGGAAATGCAAAGAATACAACACGCTAGGAAATCTCATGCATTAACATAATCAAAAGATGAATGCAACAACTTAGGCTAATGCACATCACAATCAAAAGAGTCATCACAATTCAACTTAGTTAAATGCTCATTCATGCTAGTATATGTGTCATGCTCATCATCACTAATCAAATCATGCTTATGGGTTTCCACACTAGTCTTAGCATGTAGCACAATAGTAGATTCTGATTTCAACAAATCCACATGATCATGCATAGAAATAGAAGGTTTAGAATCACTAACCTTTATAGTTTGGATATCCTCCATTCATGATTTGTCCTTCCAGTACTTGAAAGTTTGTGATTCTTCTACGATCAACTGTTTACTCAACCTTTACAATGTACGTCTTATGTTTTCTATGGAATCATCATCAATGGGCGAAGGTTCCTTGGGTTGAATGACTGGTGAATCCTCCCTTGCTGGAAACTCCTCGATTTTTGAAAATCTCGGGTGATTGGGGCCGAGATTTTGGGGCCAAGATTGTTGTTGATATCATGAACTTGTATATCCAATGCTAGATTTAGTTGTTGGTCTTCTTCCATTGATTCTTCTTTCAATTTTTATGGCCAACAATAATAGATCTGTCGTGGAATGATAAGAATACAACTCAAGTTCATTCATTATTGTAGGATGGAAAATACATAAATGGCGATCCATCATTGCTCCCACATCCTCTATAGTGTTGGCCTTCATCATTGTCATTCGCATGGTTGTGTAAACCTCTTCTACACTCCTAGAACCTTGCTTTAGATTCTCCAAGCTTTGCCTTAGTTCCTTAGCATAATGTGTGGGGGGGGATATTGCTCTCATTATTGCCTTCATTTGCCTTTATGTATTGATGTACGGGTCTAGCATGCTTCTTCTTTTTTTGACAAGTTGATCCCATAACTCTAAGGTGTATCCTTCGAATTCCAATGCAACAAGTTGGTCCTTTCTTTGCTTATCAATTTGATGGTAAGACCAATTTTGTTCAACTCTAGTCTCCCATTTCATAAAAGCGTTTGGATTGCTCCTTCCATCGAAACTAGGGATCTGACGTCTAGGATAGTTCCTCAACGTGTCCCTCTCATCCTCAACATGTTGACTTGAATATCTCATACCTTTCTCATGGTGAATTCTTGGGAATGATTCAGTGCTCGAGGTCCGGTATGGAACACGGGAACATCCATCATCCTCGTTCATTATCTTCATTGAGGAACACATTGATTAAACCTTGATTGGGACATATCTCGGTTAAAACCTCGAGTGAGATTTCTCATTGGAGGCCGCGGTTTTCCCCAAGAATGATATTCTAGTGTATACATCCTACACTATTATATAAAGTAACAACAAACCCGTGAAGTTAGTGAAAACAAGGGTTCCTTACTTGTTTTCTCTCTCACTCACACTTTGTTGTGAATCACAAGCTAATTTGATATAATTGCCTTGGATGGATTAATGCTTCTTCACCAATCGGTGCACTACCTTCAACTAGAACTTCTTTGGATGCCCCAAGTAGTCAACTTGGTTCGGAGAAAGGTTCTTGCGTTGGAAGTTAGTGTGAAAGGATTCCCATTGTAGGTCTCTTCACACAATTGAAACAAAGATAGAAAGAAAATTGCAAGTATGATAGAAAGAATAGATACTAACTAACACAACCAATGAATCTGAATCAATGTGTTTAGAGTAAGAGAGGCAAGAAAAGGCAAACAAGAGATTAAGAAGAGAGAAAGACGTACCTTGAACCTGTGCAGTTGGAGAGAGAGATAGCCGGTATTTGTTTTGGAAATAGTTAAGGCTCGTAACTGGATCAAGGTTGTTATAGAAACTCTTCTTTTTGTGTACTCTTGCACAAGGTGCACTTTGGCTCTTCAGATTATGCCTCAAACATTTTTCGAAAAATTGACAACAGTAGCAATCTCGGATGAAAATCTCGGCCGAGGTTTCTTGTTGAACTGGCCGAGATTGTTGAAAATCTATGATTTGTCATCGATATTCAGCAATCACATATGGTGTACTACTTCCTGGTTGCCTTGGGATCTTTTATTGTTGGAGAAGCGTATATATCGTTGTTGCAAATTTTTGATAAGATCTTTTAACAATAATATCTTGCAAATATTTTGCATTCTTGAATTAGCGGCTGGATATCTATTAGATTTGACTCGAATTCAATAAATATATGATCTTTAAAGTAGACAAGAAAAATTTACGAAACTTGGAAAACAATTAACATAAAGATCTCAACTTTAGGTACGGATGGGTGATATGGTTAAAAGGTTATTGGCTGGCTTTATGTTTGGGTATGATGTTTCTTTCTTCCAAAAGACACAAGTCAACACACGTTATTCTCAAATAATCTCACAAAGTAATCGCAATAAGAAAAGACTCAATTTTTATATGACTCAAAGAAGACTCAAATAAAAATGACTCAAACTCTGAGGCAGACTGATACCACTTTGATGCGAGGTTGATGCCGCAGTTCCCGATCTAGATTGAAAGTCCTCGACTGAAGCAAATCTCGGTTAGATAATGAAAATCTCGGGCGAGATTTTGGGAAGAACAGATCAAGATTTGATAAAACTCAGAATGCGGAATAATGAATGATATGGAAAGATAAAAAGATGTAATATGGAATGATAAATGTTAAATTATAGGAAGATAGAACTATTATAAGACTTGCAAAGAACCTTGACCAATTATGTGTAAAAACCCGATATAAAGAATTACCATTCACCCTTCCTTCTTTAACCTTACGCAAGCCCTCTAAATAAGATAAGCACAAGAAGGGACTAGTTTGACTTGTAGTACCAAACTTCAAAAGGATTAACATACCCAAGATAATCTAGCAAGGATTCACAACTTTTCAATCAAAAACTCTCCTTTTGATTGAATAAAATTGATAAAATGAAAAATTCATAAATGAAGTCACAAATCTCTCACAATAATGTGGAAATATTAATCAAATTCAATCCATCTAAAAACCTCTCTTTCTAAGGCTAATTATAAGAGAGACTTTTCTATTTTAAACTAGGAAATATATCTTTTTAAGATAATCTAAAAACGTAAATATATAATCCTAAAAGATAAAACTATCAATTACCTTAAATAATGCTTTAGAGCTTTTAAGGTAACAAAATAATAAAAGATAGTTCTTTCAAAAGTAGAAGATCTTGGCCGGATCTTCTAACGAGCGTTAGGCTTAAATCTCGGATGAAAATCTCGGCCGAGATTTTTGGTTGTTAACCGAGATTTTGCACCTTTCATGCAATCCTCCATTCTCTCGGATCCTCCCATGTTGGCAGCTTGCAAGCAACCTTTTCTTGAGTCTCTCCTGCTCTTAACTTAGTGAAGGATCCATGTAATGTATGTGTAGATGCTATCATGGATGGTCCCGCATCATTAGCGACAAGATCGAAGGTTTCCGTGTAGTTGATCTCTTCCCATTGTTGAGTCTCAAGAGCGACTAAGCGTGCTTTATGTCGTTCGATCGACCCATCAACTTTTAGTTTTGTCTTATACGCCCATTTGGAACCGATTAACAGTATGTCATGGGGGCAAAGGCACAAGGGTCCATGTCTTGTTACACTACAAGGCAAACTTCGAAAGTAGGGGTTGGAGGTTCAGGACATTTGGTGATGGATCCATCTAGGATAGTCTCTTCACATGCTTTCGTCATCATCCTCTTCAAATTCCTAAAAATCATCAACAAATTCCAAAATATTAGGTGCATGAAAATTAGAATTTGGATATCTCATACCTGGCCCTTGAAGGGCACTTGGAGGTGGATCAGGGGTTGAAGGCATTGGTGGGTTGCGTGAACTTTCGCCAACTTCGAAAGCATATCTCGGTTGAAATCTCGACTAGAAAAGGGATACATTCTAGGGCCGAAATTCTTCTCTGAGGCGAGATTCCAGCTTCTCCATCCGTTCAACTAAGGTTGAGACTATTGCCTTGATTTGTGTAAGCATGTTTATGGCCTCCGGATCTGAGGAATCACTTTTGTGTGACTCTCAAGGGCTAGTTTGTTTAGACATCTACACAATTTCTCAAAGTAATAACAAACTTGTGAAGTTATGGAAAACGAAGGTGCCTTACTTATTATCTCTCACACTCACACTTTGTTGTGAAATCTCAAGCTAGTTTGATGTAATTGCCTTGGATGGATTAATACTCCTTTCAAATTGATGACTAGCTTCAACTAGAACTCTTTGGTTGACTCAAGTAGTTGACTTGGCATGGAAAAAGGTTCTTGTGTCGGAGGTCTCTTCACACAATTGGCACAAAGTAGAAAGAATATTGCAAGTAGACACAACAAGTATGATAGAAAGTATAGATATTAACTAACATACCCAAACAAATAGACTCAAGGTGTTTAGAATATAAAGAGGCACAAAATAGGCACACAAGAGATTAAGAAGAGAGTGTTAGGTATCTTGAACTTATGCAACTAGAGAGAGAGATATCTGGGTAGGTTTAATCTCGACTGAAGGTAATCTAGGTCTGGATCTCGGGCGAGATTTCTATCTCAAGGTCAAGATTAGTCTAAAGTGAGGTATTTTGGCTACGAACTGGATCAAGGATAGTATAAAACTTCTTGTCTAGATGTCCTCTTGAACTTGACACACTTGAATTTCTTAACTTTTGCCTCAAAAAATTTCGATAAAATTGCAACAACGTATAGGGAATCTCGACCTAAGTCTTGGGTGAGATTTTTGGGATTGGGGTTGAGATTGTCGAGTTGTCGTTGTATGACAACAACCACTGAATATGTTTGGGATATACTCCTCCCTTGTTGCCTTGATGATCTCTTCTCAGTTGGAATGCAACAACTCGTACTCGAAAGGCCTTTCCCAAAACTTTCGGGTATGGTTGATGATATGAAACGGTGTTGGGAATATGAAACTTTGTATTTGGCTTTGTTGTGGAGCTTATGGATGGATAGGTCAAAATATATGTATGAAGAATAAGATTGCTTGTAAATCTCTTTCCTCATTGGATATATCAGCTCGATATAATTAGATTTGATTCAAATCTAAGTATGGATCTTGACTGGATATAGAAAGACTCACGAAACTTGTTGGCCAAGTAACGCAAAAATCTCGGCTTTACGCGCACGATCTCGGGCGAGGTTTCCTTGGAGCTCAAGCGAGATTTCTGTTTAGGGTTGTTTAGCTTGTGTTTGGGCTATGGCATCTCTCTCTCCAATAGACACTAGACAATGCACGTTAGACTCAAATAATCTCACAAAAGAATAGCAACAAAGAGAAGCCTTGATTTTTATATGACTTATAATAGACTCAAATTAAAATTACTCAAACCTTGTTGGATGGTTGAGTTGAACTTCAATCGATTAGCTCTGATACCACTTGTATGCGGGGTTGATGCAGCAATTTTCTGATCTAAATTGAAGCTCACGAATCGACAACATAAAGAATCTTGGTGGCAAATCTCGGGCAAGATTTGAATGGTAGGGTCGAGATTTATGAAAGCTCAAAGAATAAAAAGGTGGTTCATATGGATGATAATGGAAAGATAAAGAAGATGGGTAATGGACTGAAATTAATTGAAAATATAGGAAGATAAGACTTAATGTTAAATCACAAAGAACCTTGACCAATTGGATCAAAACCCTCAACAAAGAATCACCTTAACCCTTCCTTCTTCAACCTTACAAAGCCTTCTAGATAAGACAAGCACAAAGAGGGACTAGTTTGACTAGTAGCACCAATCTTCAATAAGATTAACACACACAAGAACAACCTAGCAAGGACTCACAACGATTTAATCAAAGGCTCTCTTTTTTATTGAATAGGAATGAATAAAATGCACACTTCGTGAACTAAGTAACAAGCATCTCATAATGTATCTGGAAATCAAATAATCAAAATCTACTTACTATAATCTCATCCTTATAAGGCTAATTATAAGCGAGATTCCTCTAAAAGATAAAATAAAAGATAATCCTAAAAGATAGGATCAAAACCAAAAGATAACCTTAGAATGTTTAAAGCTTTAAAGGTGTTAAAATAAAATAACTAACAAGTAATAAGATCTCGACTAGATCTTGATGAATCTCGACAGAAGGTAATCTCGACCGGGATCTCGGATGAGATTTCTTTCGTAGGGTTGATATTTTGACTGGCTTGCTCAAATCTCGATTTATCCACCTTTCTTGGCTTCTTGATCAGCTTCACTCTTGTAGGGTCCTTCCACAATAGACACCAATGTCACTAAAGAAGACTTAGACACAAGTAGAGTCTCTTTAGATGTACATGATGTCAATAAGCTAACAACCTCTTCTTGGATGGACCTTGCTATTGATCTAGTGATAGGTTCTTCTATGTCATGACTTGAAGATGATATAGTCTCATTCATCTCGAATACCTTTGATCTAGTTCTAGTGATTGATCCTTGTATAGTTTGTGTTGGGAATGGTCCCTCATCATCAAATCTCGCTGGAGGAAGCTCGTCATTGCCACCCAAGCCGCCACCATGAATCTCTTGCAACCCTATCTAAGGTTTTCTCATACTTTGATTGAATTATAAAAGGGCACCAATACTTTATAATTACGTTAATGGCGCACAATTTTGGAATTTGCAAATATGGACTTAAAAGGATAATTACAAAAAATGGTCTTTATATTTATGGAAATGAGCCATTACTTTTTCAAGTGCACCAAATGTCCCCAATTTAGTAACTACAAAATATACCCTAAGTTTATAATTACTGAAAATGTCCCAACATTTATAATTATACATAATGGTCAAATTTTTAACAAATGAAGTTAAACTTGTGTGGTTACTTTGGAGATTAATATTGTGTATTAATAGTGTGTATTAACATTGTGTATTACCTTTTATATTAACATTAGGTTTTAAGTATAACTTTATAAAAAAAATAACAGTAGAATACTCAAGTTCAATTAGTCCATTTGTTAAAAGGGTGAGAGGGTGTGTTTGTCATCTAGAGTTCAAAACCAACTAACTACGAGATTTGTATTTTTCGACTTTTGTAAATGATGGACATTGGGGCTTGTGTAACTCAGCCTTGTTTAAACGACGGTCCTTGGGTTTATGTAACTCCATTGGGCTTGAATTTGTATAATTCGATTGGGCTTGAGCTTGTGTCATCTAGAGTTTGAAACTCACTAACTACAAGATTTGTATATTTGACCTTGTGTAAACAACGGACATTGGGGTTTGTGTAACTCGACCTTGTGTAAATGACGGACCTTGTACTTGTGTAACTCAATTGGGCTTGAACTTGTGTAACTCGACTGAGCTTGGGCTCGTAAATCGAAATTATCAAATAACCCTTTGAATTAATCTTTTCAAATAAATAAGACAAATAACCTTATTTGATGCTATATTGGACAAAAAAAAGTCTACTTAACCAATTCACCTTTATAAATTTCTTTTTCTCATACAAAATAATGCAAGCAACTTGATTAGGGCCCATTCAGTAAAGAGAGTTTATGGGGTTGAAGATGATGATTGGGGATGAGATTTGTTACGAAAATTTAATGAATAATCATTTTTAATTGGTTAATTGAATCTATTTAAAATAAATATTGCTTATCACACTTCACGTATTCCTAACTAACTAAACTAAATGCTTACTATATTGCTAAAACACATTGTATACGTACCACAAATACAAAATTATGATGCTACCATAACGCTAAATTTTCGTTGATATATTTTTTAGCGTCAGCGTCCATTTATTTTTCCTTTTCTAAAATTAAAAAGTAAATATGATGTCGGCACTCACCGGATGTTGTAGAATTGTAAGTTTATTTACGGTAGTAAAATGAAAACCGTGTATATAGATTATTTGTAAATGAAATAGTCACTTGTTGGTATTTCATGGGGAAATTTAAAGTGGTGATTGTGATTCATAAGACATTTTAATTAAAACATAGTCTGTAAAGTTTATTTATGTAATGAGTTTGTTTGTTAGGCAGTATCATCCGGGATCCTATACCTCTTACAACATAAGTTTTTGCCGTTGACCTTGAGCAACACTTGGTCTCTACCTTGCAGTATCATCTGCGGTATCCTGCCTTCTGTAAACACAATTCTCCCAAATACGGGATGCCTATAACGACCATCTCCATGGTGTAAATCGATCCCCTTCACGTATTTCCCGTAACGGCTGCGCGACCACTTTAATTGCTTGTCAATTTAATCTTCATAAATATATAGGAAAATTTCGGACGCTACCTTCGTGGTTTGGAGTTTTCCGAATTTACCCAATATTTTTTTTTCAGTTCGGATGGTGCACTTAAATTTTTTCTATTTCTGGATTTTGCCCAAATTTGTTAAACATCGTCAGCCTCCGTTAACAACATATAAAATAAAACACTGATTATTTTTTTAAAAGACTCTCATCAGATTTATTTATTTATAAAATAATGTAAATTACTGAATTTAAAAACAATCAGGGTTTTACCTTATTTTTAAAAATAAATAAATTATTGTTTCTATTTTATTTTTTTTTTGATTTTACTTGATTTTCTTTCTTTTAATTTTTGTGGGCAAATATGTTGTTAACGGAGTTTGAGGAAGTTTAACGAGTTTGGGAAAAATCCGGAAACAAAAAATATTTAAGGGTATACATCATCCAAACTGAAAAAAACTGTTGAACAAAATCCGAAAAATTTCAAACTATGAGGATGTCATCCGGATTTCTCATATATATACACTTTAGATAACATGCATGCATCTACGTTAATTATTACCTTGTCATGAACCTAAGAATCTCCAGTTCGTCGAGAGGATATCCGATAGAAAACGTGATAAAGAGGCATCGATCTTCAACGTTAAACTGCACCGGCTTCGGATTGGGGTTGGGACGCCATTCCGGAGCATTAGGGTTCAGGTTTGACTTCACAGATGAGCTTGAAGCCATAGTTTTAGTATAGCTACACTTGTTTCCGAGTTAAACTTCTAAAATAAACTAATCTCTATTTATAAAGGGAAATTAATGTGAAATAATGAATTAGGATATGATAATGATATTTTCTTAAGTAACCTTTATTTAAGTGTGAGGAATGTATTCATTGGATGAATGATTTTTTCTTAAAATTGCTCAAGTCTAAACACACTTGAGGGCACCCATTCATAAACTAAAGATTTATTGCACTTTAGCCATATATTTTTTTTATTCCTACCCTCACATTAATAGCAAATCTCTCTTTTTCATAGTCATATGGCCTCCTGCATGCATCATATATTAATATAGGACGGATAACTCCACCTTAATATTTAATGTTATGTTTTAGGATGATGGAAGATTTAATATAAATGTGATTTTATAAAATAATAAATATAGATTATATTCTCTAGATATCATGTATGTTTGTTATGTGAACCATGTAGGATATTAGTCGGATCTTAGAGAAGAAAGAGAATATTTTCAACGAGTCATGTATGGAGGATTTACAAAGTTGTTAAGGTTGTTGAAGAGAAGATCTTGCAGTTAAAAAGAAGATATACTCGAAGATATTCAAACGGCTACAACAACATGACAACCAAAGATCTTACTTGAAGATTTTGTTCAAGATTTTTGGAACAATTTCAAACATCCAACAACAAATATTCTCAAGATGATAGTTCGGATTTTGTGGAGAATTAAAGACGTTACAAACGGTCAGAAGAAGATGCCTCAACCGAAGACTATAAAAGAATCCATTGGTGAAGAAGAAGATACAAGCTTACAAGTGAACATTCTAGGTGTTCATCATCAATCAAAAGTTTATCATTCTCAAGAGCGTACTTTGTTTTAGTTTAGAGAGTTAGATAAACACATAGAGATACATTGGTATATCAGTATAGTTTATACTAAGTGTTACTCTACGGAGTAACTAGGCTATTATTGCGAGACCTGAGTTTACTAAATCGTAGCGGTGAGGCTACATTGAGAGAAGAAGGGAAGTTCTTCTAGGTTGTATCTAGGACTCAAACAAAACATATAATAGATATTTAAATCCTAGGGTCGGAAACCCTAGGCGGAGACGTAGGCTGTTAGAGTTGAACTTCGTAAACATATTGTGTGTCGATCTTTTCATTTCGCACTCTATATCGTGTATATTGTGACAAACAACTTTCTGCAGGTTTTCAAGTCAAGATCTTGAGATTCACTTCAAGGCCTTGAGAAACAGTTTTGTCACAGAATACAAAGATTGACTTTAAGGCCTTAAGATTCATTTCAAAGCTTTGATATCCGACATTGCGAAAAGTTTTCATACTCTGTTCAACCCCCCTTCTAGAGTATCTTTATCCTTATTTTATCCCCTACTCAGTTCTTCAATTGGTATCAGAGCTAGACTCACGTATATTTGTTTAACCATTAGTGAGATTAATCTTGAACTTTGTAGGTGATAGAGGATTTGCTCAAGAAAGATTCACCGCTCGACCACCCCTATTTTGTGGTAACAACTTTACACACTGGAGAGCACTAATGCAAATGTTTGTCATTGATCAAGATATGGAAATATGGAGCATAGTTAAGACTAGACCAAAAGTGTCAATCAGCACTGTTAAGGGAGTTGAAGTTTCAAAGAAAGAAGCTGACTTCAATAAAATTGGCTTAGAGAATGTGGCTAAGAACTACAAAGCTATGAACTTGCTCTATTGTGGATTAGATGCGAATGAGTTCAATCGTGTCTCATCATGCAAAAGCGCAAAGAACATATGGGACAAACTAATAGTTTGATATGAAGGAACAAGTCAAGTTAAGGAGATCAACATCAACATCTTCCTCAGGCAATACGAGTTATTCAAAATGACATTAAGTGAGACAGTTAAGGAGATGTTCACAAGATTTACAAAAATTGTGAACAACCTTGACTGTCTTGGCGGGTCTTCACAAACGAAGAAAATGTAAGAAAATTAATAAGGATCTTACCTAAGACAAAGTGAGGACCAAATGTGACCGCCATTGAGGAAGCTCAGAATCTCTCAAATTTATCTCTGGATGATCTACTTGGAAAGCTCATCACTCACGAAATGGTCCTTGGAGAAGAAGATGGAGAACCCTCCTCAAACGTAAAGAACCTTGCCTTGTAAACTAAGAAAGAGAAGATTCCATCGGAGGATGAAGAACGTGAGGACGATGAAGAATATCCAATCGCTTTGATATCAAGAGGAATTGCTCGAATTCTACAAATGAAGAAGCAATTCTCAAACAAGGAATATCCAAGATCATCAAAGCCTAAAGGTAAGTTTTATAACCCTAGTAAGAAAACTAAGGTACTAAATTGCTTTGAACGTGGAGAAGCAGATCATATTGTGAAGGATTATCCACAAAAGAAAAGGAACAACTACTGGAAGAATGGTCGAAAGAAGAAAGCAATGGTAGCATCATGGAGTGACTTAGACTCTTCAAGTGATACGAATGTTGAAAATGATCAAGCAAACTTATTCTTAATGGCCGATCAAGAAGAAGATCTCAAACTTTACCTTGAAGGAGTGGTAAGAACCCTAATATCTAGACCTTGTGTAGACCATGCTGAATTTCTGCAAAATATGATCATTAGTGAAGAAGAGCATATTCTTGAATCAAGTTTTTTAAGGAAACGCTAATTGAACAAGAGAAAAGAGTGAGTGAATTGTCTCTGAAATTTGAAAATCTCAAAACTTTGAAGTTAGACCTTGACGCTAATGTCAAGGCCTTGAAATCGGAAAATGCGATTCTAAAGGAAAATCTCTCTTCTCTACATCAAAACTACACTGATCTAGAGAAAGAGAAGATTGATCTAACGGTGAAGTGTAGAGACCAGAAGGTTGCACTCATTCAATTCACTTGTTCTAAAGCTAATCTCGAAAAGATGATGGGTAAACAACAATCCCCTCTTAACAAGAGTGATCTTGGTTACAACAAGAACTTTCTAAGAAAAACGGTGACCACTTTTGTTAAAGCAAAAGGAAATTTACGTACACCCACTTGTTTCTATTGTTCCAGAAACAGACATGTCCAATCAACTTGTTCATATAGCAGAAAGGATCCTTACATCATACGGAATACCTTTCCCATTTGTTTAAGAGAGCAGGTAAACAAATTTGGGTTCCTAAAGGGACTAGACCACCAAATATGGTTCATCCCGATTATGGATCTAAATTTTCCATTTGGTCTAGCTAGAAAGGTTAAAGTTTGTTATTTTGCAGGATATCACCAAGATTAAGGAGCATAAATGGATATTAGATAGTGGTTGCTCAAAACATATGAGTGGAAAAAGCTCACTATTTTCATACATAAAGAAGCAATCAACTGGAACCATTACTCTTAGTAATAAAGGGAAGTGTAACATCATTGGTATAGGTAAAATCGGTTATAATTCTTCAAATTATATTGATAATATTTATCTTGTTGACAAATTAAAGTATAACCTTCTTAGTATCTCTCATATTTGTGATAAAGGTAATAAGGTGATCTTTGATTCAGAAAAATGTGAAGTTCAAAATGGAATATCTGGTGTTATTGTGCTTATGACTCCTTGATGTAATAATGTATATTCTATGAGCACTAACCAAGTTTTAGGAACTAGATTAAAGTGTCTCTAGGCCTTGACAAACGATCCAAGGCTTTGGCATAGAAGACTTGGTCACGTAGGCATGCATACTATGAAGAAACTTCTTTCAAAAGATTTGGTACGTGGATCACCAAACTTGAACTTCAAGGTTGATGAACTATGTAAAGCTTGTACACAAGGTAAACAAACAAGAGGTTCATTCAAACCAAAGAAGGTTGTAAGTTCTTCTCAACCTATTGGACTTTTACATATGGATTTATGTGGTCATATGTGTGTCAAATCTCCCAAGGGAAAACAATACTTCCTTGTAATTGTGGATGATTATTCTCGTTTTACATGGATCTCATTTTTACGAGAAAAATATGAAGCTTTGTATGAGTTTTCAAAACTTTGTAAGGAGTTGCAAAATTTAAAAATCTACCTATTGTTTCTATTCGAAGTGATCATGGTAGAAAATTTGACCAATTTAAATTTGATTTGTTTTGTGCAAAATATGGTATTTCACACAACTTTTCAACTCCTAGAACACATCAATAAAATATGGCTACCGTCGACACTTTTGAAGTCGAGGTCGTGCAAACCGATGAATCTACTATGGAGAGCATGCCATAACCATGCCTCTAGCTCATCAGACTAAAGCCTAACAACCTCGGACCACTAACAAACTATCAGAAGATGTCGATGGACATGCAAAACACCCCTCTTAATGCCCTCTCTTATGTCGCCGGGCATGTATTTGCCGTAGAGTTTTATCGTTTCGACAATCAACGATCCGGAGCCTTGGATCTCCTTAACCGGAACCTTAGTCTCCTCCTCCCGGATGACTTCCTCTAAGATATTTATGACCTCTAGGACCTCCTTAACCTAGATCTCGGCCTCCTCCTCTAAAATATCTCTATCATCTAGTACCTTCTCCTCCAAAATGTCATTGTCCTCTAGGACCTCCTCCACCCTAACGTCCTCCTCTCAGACAATTGGATCCGTGAGAATCTCCTCATCATGCTCTTGTGGCTCATCAACCATCTTATTAATAAACACCCGAGGCTCATCAACATTGGGCCGAGTGTCAAAGGAGCAATAACAGAGCGGAGACGACCTACTATGTCACGACCTAACGCAGTTACATGTCTACTCGAAATATTTCTCTCAATCTAAATATACATACATTCAACAAATAAACATATGATATAGATATATGTGCACAACCAAGTTCATTACAAAATAAACACCAAGAGAATAAACAAAATTGCACAAATTCATATACAAAACGAAAATAACTATCATCAAACACAAGATAAGACAAAATGAAGACATTTTCAAATTCATATTTCTATTAGGCATATTGTCTAACACTCGGTGTGCAAAATGAAGATACATTAGTGCACAAAATGAAGACATTATGAATACACATAACCAATTATCAAACACAAACATAAGAAGACAAATCCCGACAATGCATGAGGATAAATCAAACTCAAACCAAATTGCCTGAAAAAAGCACAATTTCGGTTCAGTTGATCCAGAATAATCAAACACAAATAAAGGTTTTTCCAGTATTTTTTTTTCAAAATCAAAATCGAATGTAATGAATCTGATCGAGTACAAACATTTTGGCATTTTCCATCTTCAACCATGTCCGGAATCTGAACGAGTTGGGAATCGGTTGAATCGGAATCGTATCGTTGATGAATATATTGATACTGGTTGTTGAATCGATTGAACGAGTCTCCTCAAAATGCATAAATGATATATTAGTTGAACCGAAATCGGGAACAATTAGGAAATAGAAATCGGGACCTCATGATACAAAAATCGAGAGAATTTACATGCATGGGATGTTTGGAGGAGAACGATGAAGACCGATGTTGAAGACGATACTACGCATTTGAAAGCAAAACAAGTAAATTATATAACACAACTACGCTTACAACAAGCGTAGTTGGTGTGTTATTTTTTTTGAAACTACACAAATCGAACAATCAATTACAGTCACATAAGGGTGTTTAAATATTTTTTAAAAATATCTACACTTACACTTACGCACATCATAAGCATAGTTTTTTTAAATAACTATGCAATCCTAAAGTATAGTTAATCGGCTCCTATCGACTTGATCGGCTCCTATTGGCTTGAGATCAACTTCAACTACGATCATCATACGTGTAATTATAATCTTAAGGTAACTATCAGAACTACGCTCACGAATTGTGTGGTTCCGGAGATAAATAAAGTTTTTTACCGGTTCATTTAAAAATCCCGTTTTTATACGCGACGGAACTAAATTTGTTGGTATTCAATTAAGATTTTAAGATTTTCCAGGAATTTTTGGAGTTTAAAAGTCTATGAGTATTCAATATAGATTTTTAAAAGTCCATATAAATCTGTTGGTAATTAATTAGGATTTAAATTTTCTATAAAATTTCTATGGTATTTAAAAGTTTATTGATTTTACAAGAATCTATTATTTCATTGATTTTGTAGGATTTTTTATTACCTATATAACTACCTAAACTCTATAGAAGTCTTTTCCCAACCCATAAGAATTCCACGTAATTTGTACGGACTTCATATACAATTAAAATATCCCTCTATAATTATTAAAAAAATCAGTCAAAGTCTTGACAAGGTCAGGAAAGAACGAGATAAGGATTTACATTAGGGGTGGGCATGAATCCCGCTTAATCCCGTTCCGTCCCGGTCCCGTCCCGATCCCGTCCTAATCCCGGCGGGATTTGGAAAAAAAATATGTATCCCGTCTTGTCCCGTCCCGCGAAAAATTTGCGGGACGGAACGCGGGACGAGGACTTCCCATCCCGGTTAATTCCGTCCCGTCCCGCATTTATATATAAATAATATTTTTATATTTTTATATATATTATATAGATAAATATCATACATAACTTATAATTTTTAAAAAATATTTTTATATTTTCAAAATTATTAGTTCGATAATTTTTTATCAGTCATTCACTCATTCTTTACTACTCATTATATTGGATCTAAAATACTAGAGGTACTAGAGGTTCTGCTCTCCCTTGATTTAGTCCGTTCTCCGCCTTACTCTGTTCCGTTTCATCGCCGCCCTTGCTCTAGTCCGTTCCATCGCCCTTGATTTGTGGATTCGCACAATTGTAATCGATAGTTAAATAAATGTAATTTTCTGTTAATTATTTGTTGTTATTTTTTGAATGTGAATTGGTAAGACACTTTGATGAAACTTGAATTTGTTTTCAATGTATTAACGGCTAATGTAGGTGTCATGAATCGAGAATTAGGTATCGAGTTTTTTTCCGATCATTTGTGTCTTTAAACATGAGAGAAAACAAGCATACATATTGAATATAATCGGTGTATAATTTGCGCGGGATTTATCCCGTTCCGTCCAGTTCCGTCCCGTCTCACATGGGACAAGGCCCGCGCGGGACTAAGAAAAAAAGTCGTAAATCCCGTCCCGTCCTGCAAATAACTTGCAGAACGGGACGCGGGACGACCCCTATCCCGTCCCGTCCATCCCATGCCCACCCCTAATTTACATTGTGGCCGCCCCTAGTAAATCCGGGTGATGTGATCCCGGGCTCGGGTCGACGGCGGGTTCTGCGTTGAGGAACGGAACAGAACAGGGAATACGATTTCACGGGTCTCTTCGTTTTTCTTCCTCAACGTTTTTGAATTGATTTGGGAGGTTGAGTAAGCTCTTTCCCTCTCTCTCCGCAATGTTCACCCAAGCTCACCTACTCTCCCAGCCCCCTTCTCTCGCCCTGACTCCGGCCATTCCGATCTCTGCACCTCCCTCTTTCAGCCTCTCCTCTCCCACTCGACCATTTTTTCCCTCCCCTTACACTCTCAGAACCCCCGGCATGTCAATATCTTGCAATTCCAAGCTCCATCGTATGGCTGAGGACTTCCCTTCTCACCCACCGAGAGATGATCTCCCCATCGATCGTTTCGCTTCCGTTGCCAATCAACTCGCAGACGCCGCCGGCGAAGTCATTCGCAAGTACTTCCGGAACAGCTTCCAAATACTAGACAAAGATGATATGAGTGAGTTTCTTTAACTGAAAAAATGTCTCAAAGTAGTTTTCCTCTCCTAATTGAGTCAATTGCCTAAGTTTTCATCTGTTTTATGCTGTTATTGTGGTACTCGAGTCGTTCCAGTTTGAAATTTTATTTATTTTGATCGAATGTGACAAATTAGGGCTAAATGATAATTGGTCGCTAGGAGGCGATTGAAACTAGAAAATGATGCTTGAACTTGCTCTTTTATAGTTTTCAAAAATTAGAACTAGTCTTGGAAGAAAGTGACGCGTCAACTAGAAATATGTCTTCATACCTAAGTTTTGAGTTGTCAGTTTGGCATCGAAGTTTTTCATTCTTCTATGAATGGGACCCTAAGTGTTTGGAAAAACAAAAAAAAAAATCTTGAAGCATGGATACCTATAATCCCATCTGAAATTAGAGGAAAACTAGACAGTAATGATTTTATCTTAGCCTCAGATGTTAAATCCTTTTATTGATGGACTGTTGGACTGTGTTATAGGTCCTGTGACAATTGCTGATAGATCTGCTGAGGAAGCTATGGTTTCAATCATTTTGGAAAACTTTCCATCCCATGGCATGTAAGTCAATCACTGTTCAGTTACAGCTGTCTCGTCCAGTCCGCTTATTTTCTGGCTTGCTGCGTAGCATGTTTAATCAGGACATGGTTTCCTCTTGACATCATAACTCAGTAGATAAAATTGGGATGTTGCCCTTTTGACAAACTTGTTATCTGATAACACATCTCATTGGCCTATGCGGTGGTAGTGGAAATTGTTTTCATTCAAAGCTAAGCTAGTTATTTAGTGATTGTTGTTGACTTCTCCTGTTACCCATTTGCAGATTTGGAGAAGAAAATGGTTGGAGGTGTAAAGAAAATTCAGCAGACTATGTGTGGGTTTTAGATCCTATAGATGGGACAAAGAGCTTTATAACTGGTACTTTATTTGTTCATTTTTACCTTTAGTTCCTATTGGCCTTTCCTCATCTGATCTTCAAGGAATTGCTATTAATGTGCACTCATCTTATGTTATTTACTGCTCCAGGGAAACCTTTATTTGGTACTCTTATTGCCCTTCTGTACAAGGGTAAGCCGGTATGATGAACTCTCAAAAAATTAGATGTTTCCAGTTTATATAGTTTTACTTCTTATTGCCTTGTCAAAATGTCAGATACTTGGCATAATTGATCAACCTATTTTACGGGAGCGATGGCTGGGCATAAGTGGAAGGACGACTACATTAAATGGAAAGGAAGTGGCCACTCGCACTTGTGGAAGTCTTTCAGAAGCATATATGTAGGTTTTGCTTCCAAAATAACACTGCTCATAGAGTGCTAGCTCATTCTTCTTTTATCTACATATAATATGATCTTTGTTACTCTTCAGGTATACAACTAGTCCCCATCTATTTAATGGTGATGCTGAAGAGGCATTTATTCGTGTTCGGAAGAAGGTATGCACAAGCTATTTCCTATTAACTTTGTCACAATCAAGGATAAGGCAAAAAGAGTTGGGAATAACACAAACTCTAAAAAAGGATTACCATATTTGCATCAAAGTGGTTCAGTAATTCACGGGCCACATCAGAAGGTCTTATCCTTTTCCTTTTTATTTGTTTCATCTTTTATTTGTTTCTGATATTAGTAGTAATGTGTATTAATGCAGGTCAAAGTGCCATTATACGGCTGTGATTGCTATGCGTATGCCCTTTTGGCTTCCGGATTTGTGGACTTGGTCGTTGAATCTGGGCTCAAAGTAATGCTCTAGATGAAATGCATTAAACTTGGCACTTTATAATGCAAATGTGTTTGTTACTCGATATGCATAAGACAAAATTGAACTGTTTGTTTTTTGACACTTGTTGTCTCTTGTTTGTCATCAGCCATATGATTTTCTCGCTCTACTACCGGTCATAGAAGGTGCTGGAGGAGTGATTACTGATTGGAAAGGACAGGAGCTTCACTGGGAGGCCTCTTCACAATCACAGGCAACAAGTATGACCCTCAAGTTTCTTCTAGTTTTCAATCCATTATGCATATTTGTTTTTTCATGCACAACATATTAGATGTTTAAAGTCGATGACCAGAGCGAACAACACCGAACAAGAAAATAAATGTTTATAGCCTGGCCAATTTGATATTATAACAACAAAATTTGTGAATGTTTGTTTTCTATCGGGCAATTGCAAAATTTTTATTTTTGATACTGATTTTTGGATTTTGGGTTTATGCAAGGTTTCAATGTAGTTGCAGCAGGCGATAGGAAGGTTCATCAACAAGCTCTGGAGTCGTTAGAATGGGCGTGAGTCTGTTTATCTGAAAAGGAAATAAGCCAAGAAGCTCTTTCTCGATTGTTGGTAGGATCACTGTACGACAAACGGTCATTGAGCCCTGAAAACTAATTGCATAATTTACATCAGATGTTTAGATCATTTATGTGGACAGTGTTATCAACGTGGGTAGAGATTGTGTTCCTCTTTGCAGCTAAAATCTGATATAGTAGAGATAAATATCTTAGAATTTCAGTATTGCTCAGACCTAAATAACTAATATTCTTAAATAGCTTTGTTTATGAATTGCCCTTAGTTTACAGTACCACAAATTGTTCAGATGTACAGTCGATGAAATTTTAGAAGGCTTCAGGAATGGTCTAAACATCTGATATGGTTGCTATTCGTACCAATGAAATTTTCATACCCCCTTGATATTGACTACTACGCATCAGGTATGTGTCATACTACGCATCCGACATGCGTAGCCGTAGCCATTTTTTTATATTTTTCGAACGAAATGGGTTTGTTGCTACAACTTCATAATGCGTAGTCGGACAAGTGGTACAAATAGTATGCTTTATACTGCAGGCCTATCAAGCTCATGAAAGATTGATGTGTCCTGTGATCCTGTCCTCCACAAGCTGCTATCGTCAATTGTAGACCGGTAATAGATAATGCCCTTTATGCCGATCTCCGTGGAGGAAAGAGCTTTAGTGTCATTCTTAGCGAACTTTAAGCGATTTTGTCAAAATCTTTGTTTGGCCTTTGGCCATCAAACAATTGTATCTAATCATTTCTAACAAAAAGCTTCATCATTATTGATTAACCATTAAAACCTTGCTTTTGGTTATTCTTAGCCACCAAAGAATTGCTTTTAACTTTGACAACCTTGCCGATGTGAGGAAACTAAACCGTTACATGCTATATTGAGGAAACCACACCCAACGTGTGAATCTAGGAAATATGGTTTAATAATATCGATAGATTTCTCAAAACATTAACATTGTTCCTTAACTAAATAATCAAGTAACCACCCAATGACGACTGACGAATGTTGGTTGTATAAATTTACGTTCTATACAATATAGTTCTGCGTTGCTTTTGCAGGAAATGGTTTAGCAGTAGTGCTTCATTATATTTTCAACCTGCAAGATTATTATTCTGATTTACATGACATAAATTAGTTTAGAGGAAATGGAGGTTTAAGATTGAAAATTCAAAAGATTATTGCTGAAGTGCTGGGATTGAACATGAAATGTCATAATATTGCCAAAGTGCTGTGAAATGTCATAATATTGCCAAAGTGCTGTGAAATGTCATAATATGAGGTTACGACTGTAGGAGCTATGAAGCACGAGGTGCAATGGCTCATATAAGACATCACAAGTTGGCCATAATTAAATAGAGTCTGCAGGTAGATGAAGAGCAAATTCAACCCGTACAGTTACAAGGTCTAGATACGGGCTAACCCAAAAACGCTAGAGACGTTGATCCATCATCTTCAAGAATACAGCATGTACTTGAGAAATGAGAATCTTGACAAACATCAACGGAAAGAACAAGAACCTAGGATTTAGCCCAAGCATAAGATAAGACCTGTTTGCTGTGATCTTTATAAGAGAACCCCGTCTTATTCTTTTCCAAAATCCGCACTGTAGTGAGCACTTGATTCGAGTTTCTTTGCTTCACTCAGCTTCCTCACAGCCTGTAACATTGCCAATAAGAGTAACCCAATATGTCATATCAAAACAAACATCTTTCTTTCTCTAAAGGCATGCACAAGTTGCAGGCATCAACACTAGCCATATTCTTTAGTTAAAAGGAACTACTAGATAATCATCAAAAACTCCTTTTTCCTACTAATTAACTCTTAATGACAACAAAAGCACCCAGTAGGCCAGTACAGTCACGGTTATCCTATGGAGAATGGTCAAGGCAATTTGTCAATAACACCCCTGACACCCTCTCCGACCAAAAAAAAGAAGCTTGATTTACTGATTCTATCAAAATGGGATTCAGATTTCTACTTCTAGAAAATCTTACCTTCATGAAATCTTCATGAATAACATAATCACGCTCTGCACGAATAGCTGCCATCCCAGCTTCAGTACAGACGTTACGTAGATCAGCCCCATTGAAACCCTGAAACATATGCTCAAGATATTACCATCTCCACAGCCAGCGGGCATAAAAAGATTTGTGTCCAAATCTTTCGAAATTTACCTCAGCAAGCTTTACAATTGCTTCATAGTCAATCTCACCATGTTTGGCAATCCCAGAAGCATGGATTTTCAATATGTCCATTCTGGACTGCTCATTTGGCAATGGAATCTCAATTTTTCTATCTAGACGTCCTGGACGTAGTAGTGCAGGATCAAGAACATCAGGTCTGTTTGTGGCCATTATCATTTTCACCTAAAAAATGGAAACAATCATGATATTATCACGAGTTCATGACTAGTTCAAATGAACATAATGCAAATAAAGGTAGCCCTAGACAAGTTGTACATGAATTGACAACTTGAGGATTCTTATGATGAAGCTATTAAACTGCCACATCCTAATACTACAAACAGTACTCGCTGCACGGATAGCTATTTCTTGAGAAAGGAAATACATTCCCCAAGAAAAGGTGGGTGTTGAGCAGTGTAGTCGATCTGAAATGGATAACAATGTGGCCATGCATTTTGTACATGATCAATTATGGAAGGAAATTTCAAAAGAATTTGAAGTACCTTCCCGAGCTGATCAAAACCATCTAATTGGTTTAGCAACTCCATCAAGGTTCTCTGAATTTCACGATCTGCACTAGTTCCCTCACTAAAACGACGTCCTCCAATGGCATCAATCTCATCCATGAAGATGATGCATGGCTAGTATTTCAATATTTAACAGTAAGATACGATTGCAATAGACATTTCCCTTGCAAAAGGGGAGGTTTGAAATTCCATTATAGAAACGCTTACTTGGTGTTCCCTTGCATAATTAAACATTTCACGTATCAATCTTGCACTTTCACCAATATATTTATCAATAATAGCACTTGACACAACCTACATCAAGATGAAATTCAGTTATTATTATTTGGGGAACATCATGCCAAAAGCAAAGAGGATGATTAATTACAAATACACACAAACCTTTAAGAAATTAGCATCTATGTTGCTAGCTATTGCACGAGCTAACAATGTCTTTCCTGTTCCAGGAGGTCCGTAGAGAAGAACACCCTGATGCAAATAAAATGTTGTCAACTTACTTAACATTATCCAAGGACAAGTTGACATTTAACAAAAGCATTCACCAAAGTGATATCTTACAGGCAATGTAAACTTATTACCTTAGGAGGTTTGATGCCAACCCTGATGAAGAGCTCAGGATTCATTAAAGGAAGTTCTATAGACTCCCTCAGCTCTCGAATTTGATCAGAAAGACCACCAACAGCTGAGTAGCTCACGTTACCAGGATCTTCATGTAGCATGTTGTATACAACTGGATCAACCTAAGAATGACATACAAAATATATTTAAAAACAAAGTTTACAAAATAAACCTATGGTTCATATAGCTGCCAATCCCTTCATACAATTGTGCCATAACAGTGAACCAGAATTGAACCTTAGAAGAATAAAAGACAATTAGATGGTATATAATAGAAACAACTCAACAAGGCCTAACATACATATAACTATCTTTTCCCTTTTGAATTACAGAACATACATATTACGAATTAACCTACAAGGATTATAGTAAAGCATACAAATAGAAGCCTCTCAATCTTAGAACATGTGAGTGTCCATGAAAGAAAGAAAGAGGGAGAGCGGGGAGAGAGAACTCACTTCACGAGGTAGAGCTCGCATGATGGTCAGAGTTGTCATGTCAAGAACTACACGGGTGCCTGATGTTAGTTTCTCCTTGTCCACTTTACTGCGACAACCTACTACATATCTTGGTCCACTACTGGCTTTTACAATCACTGAAGCAGAAAGTACAACATCAGTTCACCACATTAAAATCCTATATTCACCATGAACTATATAGGAATAAACATCAAAGTGAATTCCCAAAGGTTAAAACCATGCAGCTCGCATGATTATTGACACGTTTGAAGACTACATTTGGGTCAATTAAGAAAAAAAGATTGTGGAAATGCTAATTTCCAACTTCGCTACCGTTAAAGCATACATGCAATCCATTAAGAAACAATGCAGAAAAGTAAAATTGTTATCATAAGCTCAACAGCATATTACATCGCTCATTATCAAGAGGCCTAAGAACTTCTCCAATAATTTGTCCAACACTCTGAAGGGACTTCAGATCATCCTCAGTCTTAGCAAATTCTCTCTTTGCACTTCGCAAATCCTCTCTAGCTGCAGACAAACACTTAATCATGTTAATAGCTATAACATCATAAAAAAAAAGGTCATGAATTACAAGGCCTAAGAACTACTTCCCGGTCACAGCTATCAGGTACAGCCATACAAGTTATAATAATGGCATTTAAATATATACATGATGCCATATTAGCAGAACAAAGTTGATACAGTGCAGTAGTACCCTGCGTTGTAAACCCGGATATTGCAATATATATGTTCCTTGCTAAGAACCAACTCAAAATCATATGAGAAAATAGTGGATAAACTTGTCAAAATTTTCAAAATGGTAAGAATTATCAGTTTACAAATATTTACACTCCTTGCAAGCTAGTAGAAACATGATGTTTAGAGCATCGACGTTTAAGACGTAAAAATCAACTGCAAATCAAGTAAATCACGAAAGATCCTTCTCTTTTGTTACATTTCCCCAACTTCCGATGAAAAATCATCAGATCCTCCCTATGCAAACAAAATTCACTCCGGCAAACATTTCCCTGAGTAAACCTTCTCTCTCTCTCTTCACATCCCGCTCCATCATAGGCTACTTACAGAATAACTGACGACAGTGCGAAATTGAAAATCGTGCAACTAATTTCTTCACATATCAAATTAAACTTTACCAGGTCCAGAAAAGTAGTACATCTTCGGCCAGTCAATAACAAGGGAAAAACGCAATCCTACAAAACCCTAGAAAAGCGGCAAATCTAGGGCAAACGTTGATAGTGTTTGTACCTTTGCGAGCTCGAGACTCGAGCTCCTTGTGCTGGAGAAGCTTTTTCCTATAATCGGCGACGGTGGAGCGACGACGCACAGCATCCTCAGGTTCGGTGGACATTGGCGTTTGTACACGGAGATCGCAGTTCGGGTCTGTTCCCAATCTTCCAAGCGAAAGAGAAAGAAGAGGGCGACGGAGAAGGTTAGACTTGGGGAAAAAGCAAGGTATTTCTATTTTATATACTGTTTGGTTTGGTTTTTTTTTTTTTTTTTAAAGTAAAGCGTTCGAAACCATTAGACGGCGCGCCGTCTACTGGGTCGAAAGTCCGAAAAATCGGCAGACGGTCAAACTGTCACGAAGGACAACAAATATACGAGAAAAATAATACACAAAAATACATCAAAATGAAACCGAAAGCAAAAAATCTTCAAGGGAAAGCATGTTGATCCAGTATAAACGTTCATCTTGAAGTAAGTCTGGGGAACAAATGTGGACACCTCAGATTTGGACCGCAACAGATCCGTTAGGAGTCGATCACAAATCCACGCCCCCTTCTCGACAAAACGCACGAAACCGCCAGCAAATGACTATATCAAACCTCAGAAGATGAGTTTGCAAAACACGGTTATTTTGATGAATAAAGGTGTAAAACTTATGGATAAGAGAAAGATGATTTGTGCGGAGAAGATTGTTCATAAAGGGTTGATTTATGTTGTTGGAATGATCGTTTATAGGAGACATATAAAGTTAATTTTGTTTCTATTGGTAAAATGGATATCTCTTAAATATTGTTTCCATAAGCACTTATGATTAAAGAAACGGAATTGTTGATAAATTTTAATTTTCTTTGATCATTGACTTCAACAATGGGAGAAGCCAAAAATTCTCGCTATTTTTGTTTGATTTTTTTTTTCCTCGTTAGGCCTTAATCGGTAATGGATATTCCAGTATTTGTTACTTATGTTTAATGGATATTTGTTACTTATGTTTTTTTTTAAAAAAAATTTATCTCACGTTTTTTGGTGTTATGTTTTTGGGTGCTAGTGGAGTCGTTAGGACGACAACAGAACCATAAGGTTGCGAGATGTTTTTTGGTGTTACGTTTTTGGGTGTTAGTGGAGTCGTTAGGACGACAACGGAACCATTAGGTTGCGAGATCAGAGTCGGGGAGGTCCAAATTGTTAACTTTAATTGTCATTTTTTTTTGTTAATTTTTTCTAAGCCTGGTTTAGGAAAAATCCGGAAAGGGGGTGCGTTAGCAGCCGGTTGGCCAAGAGACACAACCGGTAGGCCGGTCGAGACAACCAGTAGATCGAGATCTGGACTTTGAGAATGGGGGTGCGTTAGCAGCCGGTGGGCCGAGAGAGACGACCGGTAGGCCGGTCGAGACAGCTAGAAGATCGAGATCTAGACTTCAAGATAGTAGAAGGGTTGTTAAAAATCAGATCCAGTGAAGAGCCGGAGGTGATGGTGGTGGGTAGGTTATACCCAGACAAACCAAAAAAACAAAAACAGCATATTAAAACACAAGAACCAACAACTCATTTCATAATCCACAAGAAATCCAGCAAAAGAGAAGACGGAGGAGTGCGATCCCACGGCGGAAAAGAGCTCCGGGTCGAAGAACCCGAATCCGGACCGGTTGGCGGTGGAACTAGAGCAAAGGGAGCCGGAGAAGGAGGTGGTGGACCCATAGCATGCTCGGGGCGGAGGAGGTGCGAAAAGGCACCACACTTGAGGAAAAAGTTGGCGGTGGGCCATATAAACTTGTGGGGGAGAAGGTGGTGCCCGGAAAGGTTAGGTGGTAGCGCGAGGCATGCCTTGCTCGAATGGAGATCGTTGGTGGAGGAGGGAGGAAGCAACCACGTCAGAGGCAGAGGCGGAGGTGGTGACGGTGGTGTGGCTGAGGGCCAGCGAAGCCTTGTGGCGGAGGTTTTGCCGGATTTGACCCGACGGCTAGGGTTTCCATGGTAGTGGAAGAGAGGGTTTTCTCAAGGAGAGGGTTTCTCTTTCCCGTAAGCGAATCTTATATACTGTTTGGTTAATTAAAGTTAACACTAACATTGTAGAGAAAATTGGTGTAAAAAAGCCCTTTTTGTATCCATGATACAATATATGCCCCTCAAATTTTCTCCCTAAAAATAAAACTAAATTAAATTATAAAGAGGATATTAATTGTGGGTACCACTCTAATTAAAAAGATTTCTTCCCTTAATTAAGGAGGATAAATAACTATTAAAAATTAAAAAGATAAGTGAATATTAATTGTGGGGACCATTCCCATTAAAAAAATTCTCTCCCTTAATTAATATGACTGTTTTTTAATTAAATAAGAAAAATGAGAGTAGTCCCCACAAATTCTGTACATAATTTTATGTACATAATTTCGCACGCATATTATGTACATAATTTCGCACGCAGATTATGTACCTAATTTCGCACGCAGATTATGTACATAATTTCGCACGCAAATTATGTACATAATTTCGCACGCAGATTATGTACATAATTTCGCACGCCATGTACATAATTTCGCACGCAGATTATATACATAATTTCGCACGCAGATTATGTACATAATTTTGCACGCAAATTATGTACATAAAATTATGTAATTAATTTTATTGCTAACAAATAAGCGACTCTTTGAAAAAAAATAAGCAATATTAATTAAGGGAGATAATTTTTTTAATGTTAAAACTAATTCCTTAATTGTAGGGGACCACTCTCATTTTTCTTTTTTATTTTAAAAAATTAAGGGAGAGAATCTGTTTAATTTTGAATAATTGTAGGAGACCACTCTCATTTTTCTTTTTAATTTTAAAAGTATCTTGAATTTTTTTAGATTTTATCTTTTTCTCAAAATTACAAGGGGCCTAGTTAATACACATTGAAACATAAAAGCCTACTTACCCCTTTTACTCAACATTGTACCACATACTCAATATGACAATTTTAATTTTTTTTAAATCGGTGATAATGTCAATTTTCTTACAAAAAGATAAACTCAAATTCAGGATATATCACTTTAAGAGCTAAAAAAATTAGGATAATATCACTAAATTAATTTATTTTGATCGCTCATCTATAATTATAGGGCTGTACATACGGTCCAGTCTGGACCGGTGGACCTAAAGTGATAAAATCTTTGACCGTAGGCCGGACTGGGACCGGACCGTAACGGTCCGGGTTGGACCGGTTTGTACATAAATTGTGCAAGTTTAAATATTGCAAACCGGACCGGAACGGCCGGTTTGTACCTAAATTTTGCAATTTTGGTGAGGTTTTCTGGTCCAAAATCGGACCCGGATCTGACCGGAATGGACCGAATTGAACCGTAACCCGGATTTATAAAAAAATCTGGGCCGTAGAGCGGACCGGAACCGGTCCGGTCTGATTTTGCACAACCCTATATAATTATAGTTAATTTAATCATAAAAGTTTATTTCATTTTCTCTACAAATTAATTAATTTATTAAAATCATTACGGTACATAAAATATTTATAAACATAAAATTTAATTTTATATGTACTTATTAAATTTTAAAATTATTATAACCTTGCCTTGGCACGGGGAGCTATATTAGTTTATCTTATGATCTAAGTCGGGATTTTATTCGTTAAGTTGACGTATGATTAGACTTTTTTCCATTAACAAATTTCGGCAAATAAAGAAGCTAACTTTTTGTTAATCATTTTTTTTTATCATAATTGATGGCTGCATCAACTAATGAGACATTGGATTTCGACATGTTTTTCAAAAGAGGACAGGTATGGTATCTCATATTCCACTTGATCGCTTTCTTAAAAATCGAAAGCACATTCACTAATCTTTTATCAATATGTTATTTGATTCAGTTATGATTTTTCATATAAACTTTATTTATAAGGCTATTTTTATTCTTCTGATTTTTGTATTTTTAATGTCACCCATTATTCTAGATTTATAAATTCCATTCTAGCTAGTAAAGTTCAACGTTTTTAACCTTATTCTAGAAGAAGTCAATTGTTGACCTAATTAAGTCCTTATGGATAAATGTTGTAGTAGGAATGTTTTCATTCAAAAATTCAGATTAGCATTTAGGTTGATTTCATTGGGATCTTTCACCCTTCTTAGAATGGGTAGATATTTTCCACTTGGATAATTATTGTTTACTTTTTGTAACAATTTTATCGAAAGTAATTTCAATCATCATTCACTAGTAGAGATATACATTTCCATGACGTGTGAAAAACGTCATGCAAACTGTTTAACGGCGTTTTCCAACGCCATTAAAAAACGCCGTCTTTATAGACGTCATGCTTTTGTGCACAATTTGAGGGCGTTTTGTTAACGCCGTCTTTAATGACGTTGGTTAACGCCGTAGATTGCATTGTAATGGCGTTTGACAAACATCACAACCCGCAATATTCATGACGTTTTCTAACTGATGACCCTTTGTTTACGACATGAAATAAACGCCATGGATTGTTTTACCACAGAATGTTTAATATGTCATGGAATAGTATTTCATGGCGTTGACGAGTCGCCTTAAGTTGTATCTCTATGTCGTTTAATAACCCTAATTTTTATTTCCCTGTTTTTATTTACAAATCCAAATAAACTACTTTCATGCACACAAAATAAATCCAACATTCCAATATCACAAAATCTGAGTGATAGAATCTATATTGCATAATAAAAGATGACAATTCTTACACAAGTTTTTACCATTACAAAAGTTGTTCCATGAACTCAAAATCAAAACATAGTGTACGCAAATGTTTATTTCATGATCTAGCTAGCTAGTTTGATCATCAAGCGTGGTACTTCATTTATCACCTGTGACATTGTGAAAATGTAATCTGTAGAATATAAACAAATGCTAATTGGTCAACATTTCAATTCAATACCTAGCTAGTAAATGTGATGGTTACCTGTTGAGATATCGTCAAGGACAATATACTTGATTGGCCAAGCAATTGTGTTACCAAGTGCATCTCTTATGTTTCCAAATTCAGGCTCATAACGATATAATTCAGTTTCTTCAATCAATACCTCTTCAACAACAACACTATAACAATCTGGTCCAATTCAGCATAACACTCAAAAAGATATCAAGAATCATTTTGAAATTCAAGAACATACCTTAGAGGTGGCATTTTCTACAAATGTTTCGACCTGTCAAGAAGAATCATGCAAATAGAAATATCCATGAAAAATCCTGCAAATGCTGGGGAATTTAACCCACCTTTTGTAGAGCAACTTTATTAATGAGTGGACCTTGTAACACAAAAAGCCATTGTATTAGCAAAAATACAATCCAACTTAGCATGATATGTTGGTATATCATCTCAACGTTACAAGTTATCTCAAAACTCAAAAACTGATATTGTATGGTGAAATATACAAGTCTAAAGTCAAACAAGGTTATGAGCTAGTCCCACATACGTCGAAAAACTAGAAGGAAGGAGCCATGTTGAGCAATACTAGTGAAACACCATCAACAAATCCCTCACCAACTTTAAGCGCTCAGACGACATTTGAAAAGGCTCTAGCAAATTTATCATAAATTCCTGCACTTACAAAAAGGTAAGTGATAAGTCATCGGGACACATATTTGGATATCTGACAGTGACTTCCATCAAGGAGCTTTATAGTGCAAGGATAGACAAACCAAAGGTCTAGTGCAAAACAAAGGAAACTCAGGAAAAAAAGGAATTTTGTCTAGTCATGAAGTGTATGAAGGGATAATTGTTAAACATAACTTAAACGACAAAGATGCAGGCATTTGAGTCTACAAACTGAATGCACAATCTATAGTGTAAAATAAGCAACAGTGAAACAAATTCTAATAAAGAATAATCTTGTCATGTAAAAGAGGAACACTCATACACAGTTCAATATTCAAGCACAAAGACCCCAAATCCCAAAATTAGGTCATAACAGATCCGGAATCTCACCCAAATAACCAAACGGTAACAGGGACAAAAGGTTGTCGAGCCCTTCCCGAGTCGGCTGCAGCAGGCGGCGGAACTAGTGGTAGTAGTGGTGGAAGAAGGCTACAACAGGCGGCGAAAACCGATGGTGACAAAGCAGTAGCGACGCATCAATGGACTCCCGACGGCAATTGTCGAGCCCTTCCCGAGTCACTATTGATGGCGCCAGGTGTGGAACAACGGCGATGTTCCTAGTGGTGCAGAGATCCTCGCTTGGTGGTCGACAACTCCTGGATTCTGGCGGTTGGTTGTAGGAGAAGACCCAAGAAGTGATGGTTTCAAATGAGGGAAGGTTGTGAGAAGGTCTGCTCGGCAGTGGCGGCGGCAGCGGCAGCGGTGTGAGAGGAGTGCGAGAAAGAGAGAACACCGGTGAGAGAGGTGAAGGGTGAAGAGCGACGGGAGCAGCTCGGTGAGAGAGAAGGATTGAGGGAGAGAGAATGTGTAGGTTAGGTTAGGAAATTAGGGTTAAATAGGTCAAAACGGACCCGGTTTTGATGTAAAACGTGACTTTATAGAATAAACATCGATGATAGTTCTTTTTTTTTCTTTTCAAAAACTTGACTTTTAAAATTTGGCTTAAATTTTTTGTCAACAAAGTCCGCCAAAAATTTAATGACTCAATATTTATAATAATTTGGTGGGAAAAAAAACCCGCAATATTATATAACGTTTCACAAACATTGTACATTATATAGCGTTTATACCCTGACGTTTCTAAATGCAAAAAAAATGGGGGGAAAAAGTCCGTAAAATTTCATCGCGCTTAGTAAACGTAAAAAATTTCAGGTCGTTTAGAAAATGCCATAAAAACATTTATGACGTTGAAAAAACGTCATATAATTTAATGGTGTTTCACAAACGTCATCTACAATTTGGAAAAAACATATTAAATGACAATACTTTGATAAAACGTCATTGTAAAGAATTTTGATGACATTTATAGTAAAAACGTCATCTTTTAAATGTCATTGTAATGTCAGTTTGTGGTAGTGATTTGAAATTGGGCAACCAAGATAAAGTTTTTAAATTTTAGAATTTCAACATGCCTAGTCGTTTTTGAATTCTTCACTTGGATGTACTCAAGACATTCTTTCTTACTTACAAAGCTCCTTATAAAAAAATGTTTTGTCAAGAGACTTTGCAAGTATATTTCATGTTGTTGAGGATGAGGTTACATGTGGATAGTAGAAAGATTTGCACTAAGAAATTTTGAATATCATTTAGGTTAAATTTGATTGGAATCGCTCTTCTTTCTTGAGAAGAGCGGGTGATTTCCACTTTGATAGTTGTTATTTACTTTTTGTGACATTGTTTTCAAAAGTACATTCTAATATCCTTACATTGAGATTGGGTAGCCAAGATAAGTTTTCAAATAAGAAAATACCAAATGCTTGGTCATTCTTGAATTCTTCACTTGGATGCACTCACGACTTTACATGACCGAGGACATGCAACACGAAGTCCCTTGAATATACATTAAAGTGAAGATCAATGTTTTAAAGCTACAGATAAGCGAGACCACAAGGCGATATGACAGTAGAGTAGTCTTAGGGTGGTCGTTTTACATACAAAGATTATGTCAGAACCCAACTTCAGATGAACCATATATCATCATGAAACGCTCTCTACCACCAAGCCTACGACCGAGACTACGATTATCCTACATCCCTTATGGTGGCTGTTTCACCTGCCACTGAGACGGAAATCAAATATTTTCGATTATAACTTTGAAAGGGTTAGATTTTATGTAACCATAGACTTTGAATGATCTCTATATATTCATATGTTATATATAGGGTTGGATACGCTGAATCATCCCAAATTAGGCATCACTCAGAATTCTCTTTACCCTAGCCGTCAAGTAGTTATTTGCTTTGTTTTGAAGGTTTGCCTTACTAGAACCAAACAATTGTGAGTTTATATCTTTCTTGATTTTATATTTTTTTTATATCTGATCATGTCTAGCTAAATTTCCTCCTGATCTAAGGGTTGGATGATCCCTATAATGAATTACTTTATTGTTTGTGTGTGTGTGTGTGTTTGTGATTTGAGATTGTAATATTGCTTCTTTTCAAAGCGCTTGATTCATACCTTTTACTTAACTTTGAAAGAAATAGTTTTTATAACTGGTTTAGATAAAACAACTGAAGAGTCACAAACGAAGGGCATTTTATAGGATTTATTGAAAAGAACTTTGTGGTGAGAGTACTAGTTTGTCAAAGCTTTGAGGACTTCTAGCTATCGTAGAATGTTGTTCTTGGTCTTTTCCGGATTTATAAATGTTCAATGGGTTTCATGTACTTGCCAAACTACTGGATTGAGAGCTACGCGAGTTGGAAAACATGTTCTTTGTTTGTCTATCTCAAAGGCTAGACTAGATGGTTACTTGCAATTATCATATATCAAGGTTCATTAGTTTATATATGCATGTGTATCTTAATTCATTATAGTGAGTAATTTTGTTTTCTTAGATCGCGTCCATCACATATTGCTTACAATCGCTATTGCTTTCGTCTATTACAATTGCTACCTTATTGTCTTGTTTTTCACTTAAAATAACTAATTATTAGTATCATCCATATCATACATGGTCAATGTGATTCGATATCCGATTATACTACATCAAATCCCGTATAATTGCGGCGGAGATTGTTGTTACTTATCGGTAAAATTTTCACGATCAAGTTTTTGGCACCGTTGTCGGAGATTGCTGATATAACTGGTTAATACTTGATTCTTGGTTATAGTAAGTTGTTTTTAATTTTGATTTTTTGATTTTTGTTTTTGAATGTTAGGTTGGATTGGTAAATGCAAAGATTCCGAGATTCAAGGAAACCTTTCCATTAACAAGACACTTTTACGGTCGCTAGTTATTCTCAAGATATTAATCAAACTTAATTCACCAAAATAAGTATAGTAAACAAGTAAGAGTCGAACCCAAGAGAGAGATGAGTAATAAAGAACAATATGTAATTAAACTATCAAATATATGTAACCAAAAGGGGGCGGGGGTGTTGATGTTAAAGTGAAATCAAATAATAACATGCAAAATAGAAAAGGTGATGATAGCAATTTGGATAAAACAACTACACTTGTTGTTATTCACTTTCAATTCGAGTAGGTTGATCCTAGTTTTCTTTGAAGCATTCAAGCATTTGTCCTCATTCCGATCATATGTAGATATTAGTTCAACCAGCCCATATAACTTAATATTGATTCCAATCCGTAAACCTACAAGATTGAATAAAACATTAGCATTCAAACAAGGATAAAGAGACATATAAAAGACAAACAAACCGTTAGTCTTTTATATGGTTAGATTCCCCTCACAACGACACTTGCAACCCGCTTATGTCGATTGTGTTCAGCTAGTAGAAGAGTGACCCGAACCGGAACCAACAGTTCTTAGCACTTTGTATAAAACCAAACTACTTAGGTGATCAAACTAGGTAGAAAGTAAGATACAGACAAAGTTAGGCACAAGGAATATGACACAAATGACTTGAACTCAAACTTCAAATATAGAAAGCTTACAACCAAGATCTGTATGAAAGCTTCTAATAAACCAAACGTAGCTAGAGGAATTTAGCTCTCCATACAAGATTTCAAAGAAAAATAACAAATAAACAAGAAAGAGAGGTTTTTGGATATGAATGAGATGCTCTAACACAATCTTAACACCTCTAATTATACTAATCAAGGTAGTAAATAGCAAGCAAGGGACAACCTAAGCCGTCACCTTAAATGTCATATGGTGAAGGTTGTAAACCGTCGCGTTTATTGCAACTGCTAACTATCCGCGGGCGTGGGGTCTGGAGGCCGTGGGCGTGGAATAGTGGAATTCAGGACAAGTGTTTCATCTTCAAAGGGACCGCGTCCGCGACTTGGATGGCCGCGGTTGTGGGGTCTTCTTAAGCTCTTGAAATGGTTACCACTCTTCACTTTCTATCTTGAAGTGTGAGCGCGACTTGGAGAGTACCGTGAGTGCGGGAAGGTGAAGATTTGGCTTCTTTTTAGAACTGAGGTTGCGGGGGCGGGGTCCAAACTGTCGCCAAAGCAAAACTCTGAAGCCGTAGGTACGGGGTGTCACGCTGGCGCGGCCCAATGCCGCCGCGGTCACAATGACAAGGAGAACATGACCGCTGACAAGGGCGCTGAGGCGGCATGTCATCGCGGGGGCCGTGGGATTTGGCCAGGTGCGGTTCTTTGATAGAAGCTTCATCTTTGACTTCTCTTTGTTTCCTTTCTTCCTCTATATTTTCTAAATCCTTAGATTTCTTCGATATTTACTTCTTCAGCTGGATTCATAAAGATGGTAGCAAAATACAACAATTGAGTCTAGAAACATGCTTAGACTACCTATTTAAGATAGTGATTCCATCACCTATCAAATTCCCCTATGCTTAGACTCTTACTCATCCCAAGCAAATTAAATTCTACCAATTTTTCTTCAAAAGTCTCAAGAAGTATGGTGAAGCTTGATAAGTAGCCAAAAGCATGAAAATAGTACAAACAAAACATCCTACCAAGTGATGTGAATGGTCAAGAGAAAGCACTACCACCTACCTCCTTATTGCTCCAAGAGTGGCCTACCTAGATTCCTCCTTATAACTCATCTTCTTATGTCGCCAACGCCAAAAGAATGAACTTATCACTCAGATTTGTCACTCATTTTTCCAAGGGGCCCTTTTGGGTTTTCACCTTGCCACTCTTTTTTTCTAAATTATCTCACAAATTCTCACATCACACAACTCCATTTTTACATCGATCTAATGTTGGTCGGACTACCAGCTTTTTACCTAAGCCGCCCTTTCGGGTTTTCGACTTATCCCAAAATTTTTCATGCCTTATTTATTTATTTTTTGGCTTTTTTATTGATGAATTTTAATTTTACAAACATAATTTCAAAACTGTACAAACATGATCAAATGCAAAATAAGATCCCTCCCCCATGCTTGAAGTGTACTTTCCTCTAAAAAAAAGTACACTTTGCCCTCAAAGTGTGAAAGTGAAGGCAAAAGAATGAAATATATAGGGAGAAGGAAAACTCACTACTGAGACGGTACAGGTGGACCATCTGGGTACTCTGTTGGATTTGGGAAGTGGGAGAAGAAGTGCTCATACCGTTGATGCAGCTAAGTGATCTATCGACCATCCTTGCCTCAAACCCTATTTGTCAGGCATGTTGTTGCTGCTCCATGTGAGAGCGCATCCTCTCCTCATAACCTGACTGCCAGGTCTCTTTTTGGTGAGCCAACTGAGTGGGCACTATCTACTCGAAACATGCCTGCCAAGCGCCTTGTTTACTATCGATGCCCTCATGTGGGTTATCATTTACATTTGAACCAGGTCCAATTCAACATGCATCTCCTCATCTTCAACAAAATGGCCCAGAGGTCTGAGCAAGATCTCTACTCGAGCTCGCAATAAATGTATCCATGATAGCAGCGCACCGAGGTCTCAAAACTACCAAGTCAACATATATATAGATATCACTAACAACAGGTCCATAGGGTAGTGGGGCATGTACATCACATGACTCTGGTCAAAGAGAGAGGTCCAAAAATGATGCCCCTCTTCGATCTTCAACATCTTGCAACGCCGAGTAGGAGGAGTGTAAATTGAGCAGCTGGAAGAGGATCCTCCAGGAGTGAAATGTCCATCACTTGTGTGCAACAATGAGGTGATAAAACCCCCTCCAACAATGTCCCTGGGCTCTCCCCTCTTGATCCACTTCAGTGCGGCCAGGAAAAACTGAACCTTATCTAGCACTACCTCACACTCAAGAAGACAAACATATATATAATCTAAATCTTGTAGGGCTACCTTATTGTCTTTCTTGTGCTCACAAAACCTACTCATAATTACCTTGTAGATGAGTCTCAAACAAGGATGCGTGAGTTCATTGTTATACTCACCACTTGGACAGAATCCAAACAAAGCTCTAGTTGATGAGTCGGATCTCCTATATTCAGTGGGTTCTTTAGTAACCCTAAATACAGCTCTGAGCTGCTCAAGACTCACTGAATATTGTATGCTCTCAAACTTGAAAGTAAGAGTAGTCAACACAAGATCTTCTAGTTCACCGTGAAATGTAGCAATGAATTGTCTAACCAATTCAGGGTAGACAAGAGCTTCCTTCCCCAAAAAATTACCAAGACCTGCATGCTCGAGACACTGCTACATACACTCCAGGATTCCTAGTTTCTTTAACGTAGGAACATGCATGAATTTATTGTATTTATCACTCTCAACTTCACAATATCTTACCTGTTGACATCTTTGGTAGACATCCTAGTCTTCCTTCCTCTATACATTTCTAGCAGTTTAATGAATTAGATTTGAGTGAAGATACAAAAAAGTTGACCTTTTTGTTGATGAACCGTGGGGCAGTGGATTTCTACCGCGGTCGTGGGGTCTCACACTAGTTAGCCGCGGTCGTAGGGTCTTTGTGGCCGCGGTCGCGGAATTTTTGTGATGCCACTGTTGCGGGGATTTTTGGCCGCGGTCGCGGGAGAAATCAGATTTGGCGATTGCAAAGACACGAACAAACACTTGCCGGAGATAATTGAATGTGAGCCGTAAATGGAGATCCTCGAAAGTGGTGTCTAGTCTTGGTGGTTTGTTGGTGAAGAGCCTCGGAGGTGGTGGCTAGTGGTGTTGGCATGGTGTTTGAGAATGGAAATGGATAGTGGAGAGGAGATAGTGGAGTAGTGAGGTAGTGGTGATGGTAAAACAATGGTGGTGGGTGGTACATGTGGCGAGGTGGTGCTAGTGGTGGGGGAGTGAGGTGTTACAACGGGGGCAGAGGTTAGTTGCAGTTGGCGGCACAAAGATGTCGAGGGAGCGGGCGTTGGGTGCCTGATGAAGATGAGTAAAATCGGGTAAGGTTAGGGTTTAGGAAGAGGTTTTTTTTACTTGACGTGGATTTCCGCGGTCGTGGCTCCTCCTGGCCGCGGGTGCTTGATCTTTTGGGGCCGCCGCGGAAGTGACCTTTCTAAGCCGCGGGGTGGAAAGACGACATAAGGTTCTACTTCTACTTCCTCGGGTTGCCTCCCGAGCAACGCCTTTGTTTTACATCGTTGGCTTGACGTAGAAACTTGATCATGGTGCGTCGTGGATACTCTTTGATTTGTTGTGGTACTTCTTGAGTAGGGAGGTTATGGTGTTGTTGTAGACGTGCGTTCCCCTATCGCTTATTAAAGGCTTGGGGATCCCAAATCTTGCAAATTTGTCGTCTTTAAGAAAATGTGCTACCACTTTAGAATCATCAGTTTTGGTGGCCTTTGCTTCCACCCCTTTGAAAACATATTTCACCGCAAGCAGAATATAGGTATTACCCAAGGAATTTGGAAAAATGACCCATAAAGTCTATTAATCAAACATAAAAAATTTCACAAAAATAAGTAATGGTTGTGGCATTTCATTTCTCCTAGATATGGTACCTATAAGTTGACATCTATTACACACTTTACAAAATGCAAAAGCATTTCAAAAGATGTTTGGCCAAAAGAATCCAACATCTTTCATAGTAGTTTTATTAGCTCCAAAATGTCCCCCACATGCTTCGGAATGACAAAATGTTCATATAGATTGTACCGGATTGTCCAGAATGCAACGACGGATTACCTGATCACTACAATGCTTCCATAAGTATGGATAATCCCAAACGTAGTGTCTAGCTTAGGCTTTCACGTTTTCCCTATGAGCCTTGGTGAAGTCTAGGTTTATTATTCTATAACATGAAAACTAACGATATCAGCAAACCAAGGTTTAAAGGAATGGAGTTTATACAATACCTTTGTTTGATTTTTAGAAGGGGCTGCCAAATCAAGCCACGGGGGCAGGGCTAATGACGATAGTTACGCCAGCTTCTAGCCGCAGGGCGAGGTCATGCCGCGGGCATAGATGTTTGGAGCCGCGGTGCAGGTAGTGACAAGGAGATGCTTAATCGTGGGTTATCTGGAAAAACTCCAAGAACCGCTTTTTGATCTCTTGACTTGTCTTCCTCATTTACCAACCTACTTAAGTGATCTTCCACCAAGTTTTCCTCTCCTTTCTTGCCTCGGATTTCTAAGTAAAACTCACTTAGAAGTAGGAACCACCAGAAAAATCTTGGCTTAGTCTCCTTCTTCATCATTAGGTAGCACAAAGCTGCATGGTCAACATAGACAATAACTACTCCTAACAAGTATTGCTTTAATTTCTCCAAGGCAAATACTACCTCCAACATCTCTTTCTCGGTGGTAGAGTAGTTTCTTTGGGCTCCATTAAACGTCATGGATGCATAGTGGAACACATGGGATGTTATTCCTTCTTTCTATCATAAGACCACTCCTACAACATAGTCACTTGCATCACATATTATCTTGAACGATTGAGCCCAATTTGGTAATTGGATTATGGGGGCACTAGTTAGACACTTCATTAGTTGGTCAAAGGCTCTCTTGCATCCTTCATCTACCATGAACGTGATATCCTTCTTCAACAACTCACACAATGGTGCGGAGATCTCGGAGAAATCCTTGATCAACCGGCGATAAAAACCTACATGACCTAAGAAGGAACAATCTTCACAAACATTAGTAGGATAATGCAAACTTTGAATGACATCAATCATTGCTTTATCAACCTCAATACCATTAGCAAAAATTACATGGCCTAAGACAATCCCTTGTTCCACCATGAAGTGACATTTTTCCGAGTTAAGCACTAGGTTAGTTTCTACGGATCTTTTAAGCACAAGTTTTAAATGTCCTAAGCATGCATTAAAACTATTCCCATGTACGGTAAAGTCATCCATAAATACTTCAATAAACTTTTCAATATACTCGGAAAAATACTTATCTTGCATCTTTGAAATGTTCCGGGGTGTTACATGTTCGCTCCAAACGGTGTGTGCAAGCTTTAAATTTATAACCCTAGACGTAAGCTTAAAACAAGGATGCAAACCCGCAGTGTACGGGTCAATCGTAGTAAAAAGCAAGGAATTTCAGGGGTCGATCACAGGGACTTAGTGAAACAAAACAGGAATAGGTAAGCTATGTAAATACTAACCACGAAGCAATTAAAACAATTAAGGATGATAAAAGATGATAACACGATTTATAGCATAGTTTTAGGTGCACATTTAGGTAGAATTCTCGCTCAATCATGCATTATCTAGCACTAGTCCAATACGTTTTGCACTCAAAACATGTATTTTGTCGAGATAGACGTCTACACGGACTTGTGTGCGTTTTGTAGGTATTTCGGGAAGTTTCGAGCCAAAACGACACGTTTGAGGGTCGCTCATTTAGAGGACACATTTCCAAACTCATTAGAACGCAAGGCAAGGGCTGAGAAAGACTCAAGGAACCTTGCCAACACAGGCCATGCACCAAACCACAGCCTAATGATCCAAGGCGAAGTTTCTGCACAGAATCACGGTTCTCTGAAGAACCACGGCCGTGGAAATGACCGTGGATTTTGCCAGATTCTCGTGACAGCTGTGCCACGACTCTCATGGCCAGCTCATGAAGAAATTGGTTATAAAAGTGGTCCTTGATAGTTGTTAGAGGCAGCTGGGATTTGGGTAGTTTGAGAGCAGCTCACATATTCTCCATTTTTCTTTGACAAAATATATTCCAAGAAGAAGAAGGACTTTTTCTAGGAAGGAAAGTGCAAGAAGAAGAAGAAAGGAGCCATTGTCATTGAAGAGGAGAGGAGAAGACACACTTAGCTCTTGTATTTTCGGATTTATTTCTAGAAGTTTTTGAACTCTTGAACCTTCCTTTGGAAGGGTTGTAAGTCGTTCTAATTTCATCTTCAGATTTAGATTGTGTTTGAAGTTCATTTGTTCATCTTCTTTCTCTCATTTTCTTGCAATGGAGGTCATGAATCTATGCTTGTTTGTTTTGATTTCTAATATGAATGTTGTAGGCTAGATTGATGTGATTCTAGGGTAAGGAAAGGATGGTTATGGCTAGATCTATGATAGGACGAACTTAGATTTACCTTTGGATGATTTTTGTTATGAACGTAGCTACTGTTAGAAATCACGGGTAGTTCTTGAAGAACCACGGTCGTGGTTTCTGTAGAACAAACCGTGGTTCTTCCTGGTTCGAAGGATCTTATCTTAGGTTCATAAAATTGTTGAAACCCTAAGTTTTAGCTGAGTTTAACCTACCCTAGGGTGTCCTAGTGTAGCGACTAAGTGTTAGGAGAGACTTACCCGGTAATCCTTGCCCTTAGAATCTAAATTAGCAAAACCTTAGGTAATGGTGAGCCTAATAAGCCGCCATTGGATTAAATGTGCTAGGATAGTTGATTAGGACTTCCCTTTCCGAGACTTACCCGGTGAGGATAGGTTAGATCCCTAATTAAACAATCCGGTTTGTGTTAAATTCCTCCCCTTAGGTTCTTAGAGACTTAACCGGTAATGAGACCTTAGGTGTGGATTAGTTGGATCATGAGACTTACCCGGTAATTGATCCCATTTTAGGAACACTTAATCCCAACATATCATAATCAATCCAAAGAATGAATAGATAACTTGAGTTTTATGCCATAACCGGAATTTCCAACCCCTAGAATCCGTCTTCCTTTTCTCTTGATCAATATCTCGTTTGACTCGTTTATTTGTGCTGATTTTTGGTTTGGTTTGATTTATTGCTTTGCATGAGTTATGACCCTTGCTTGATGACCATAAAAACCAACAAAAACATTGAGTTTTCCATTTTCTTTGTTCCTCATCTTGTCTTAGCCTAGATTTACACTATTTTTGATCATTGCTTGACTCGATTTCACCTTAGTCTTTGAGTTCGATCTCGGAATACTTACCTTTCTACATAACGATCCGTACACTGCGGGTTTCGCTAGGTAGTTTAGGATTTAGTTCGAGTTTATAAATGTAAAGCTTTTTGTGCTACCTTTCTAGCGTGACAAGTTTTTGGCGCCGTTGCCGGGGACTAGGTCTAGATTGAGTCATTTCGTGATTGTTTATAGTGTAGATCTTTCTTGTTGCTTTTGATCTCTCTTTGGTGTGTGTCTTTGCTTTTCAGGACACCTCTTACTCTTTAGGTGTATGCGAAGATCTCGTGGCAAGGATTTAGCTCCATTCGATCCCGAACCGGAGAAAACCCTTAGATCTAGATCCTAGAGCATTCGAAAAGAGAAAGAGATGGCCGGTAGGAATCTCCAAGCTGAGCTGGATGAAGCCTTAGAGCAAATTAGGCTAAGAGATGAGCTCTTGGAGGAAGAAAGGAGACTTGCCAATGAGAGGCAAGAGGCAACTAGGAGGGAGATTGAGGAGATTAGGCAAGCACTTGTGCAAAGGGAGCTTAACCGTCAACAACCTCCTCCACCTCCACCACAACCGCAGCCGGCGGTGAACGTTAGGGTTGTGCCCATTGCTATGGATGAGCCACAAACATTGGGGCAACGTATGGATCCGGCACAAAGAGTACACCGACCGGGTGTGAATCTAGGAGATCCCGCAGCCCATGATTACGAGCTCCGCCCTCAAGTTCTACAAATGATCCGGCATAACCAATTTGGAGGGATGGAAGGAGAGTCTCCTCACCAACATTTGATGAATTATGAGATTTTGATGGAGACTCTTAGACCGCCGAGATTGGAGAGCAACAACCATAAGCTAAGGGCTTTCTCCTTCTCTCTTAAGGACAAGGCCTTAGCTTGGTATCAATCTATTCCACAAGGGAGAGTTGGTACTTGGGAGGAGATGACAACCGAGTTCTTGACCAAGTTTTTCCCACCTTCCAAGACTACCGAATTAAGGGGAAAGATCAATGCCTTTGTGATGAGGGATAGAGAAAGTTTGTTCAAGTCTTGGGAGAGATTCAAAGACCTTCTCCTAGATTGCCCACACTATGGTATACCGAAGATTGAGCTATTGGAGATCTACTTCAAGGGGCTTGATGAAGATAGCCAATTCAAGCTTCAATCTCTTTCCGGTGGGACATTTATGGAGAAACATGTAGATGATGCTTGGGAGTTTGTGGAGAAGCAAGCTCTAGTGATTGAGAAGTACTCCCATAGGAAGAGTGAAGGGAGAAAGGCGGGAGCATATGAGGTGAGCGAAGTCACCATGAGCAATTTCAAGCTTGACGCCATCAACAATGAGTTGAAGTCCTTGAGAGAGTTGTGCACTACCACCTTGAAGAGCCAAGCAACTCCTCAAGCACCTCCACGAGCCAACTTGTCTTCCAAGGAGGAAGATGTGAATTATATGGGAAGGAGCAACTTCAACAATTACCAAGGCCCAAGAAATTTCAACAACAACCGGCAATTCAACAATTACCGGCCAAACCACAACCATCCCGGGTTTTCTTACTCTAATCCGGATGGAGCCTTGAACCCTCCCGCCTCCACAAGCACAACTCCACCACAAAGAGCTTCACAAGAACCTCCACCCGGTTTTACTCAACCTTCAAAGGATAGAACCGAAGTCATGTTTGAACAATTGCTAGGAAGATTGAGTGGACTTGAGAGCACCGTTACTTCAATTTCTAAGGCTCAAAAGGTCTTGGAAGCACAAGTCTTTCAAAAGGCGGGTGAGGCACATAGAGATCCGGGGAAGCTTCCCGGAAGAACCGAAGACAACCCAAGAGGCCAAGTTTTGGCTATCACAACAAGGAGTGGGTTGAGTATGAAGGATCCTTTGCCCAAGGACCAAGCTAAGGGGAGTCAAGTAGTGGTAGAAGAGGGAAGAAAGCAAGATGATGAAGGCAAGAGCAAGGATGTAGAGCCAACTTATGTAGCACCGCCTCCATACAAGCCACCACTACCGTTTCCACAATCAAGAGCAAGAGCTCGTTTGGACAATCACTTTGGTAAGTTCCTTGAACTAATGTCCAAGTTACATATTAACATTCCGTTCATGGATGCCATCTTAGGAATGCCGGCATACGGAAAATTCTTGAAAGAAATACTTTCCAACAAAAGGAAGTTGGAGGAGTATGGGGAGATTAGGATGACCAAGAGATCCTCGGAGTTAATCCAAACAATGAAGGAAGCAATGCCTCCCAAGCTAAGGGATCCGGGCTCTTTTTGCGTCCCAATAGGAGTGGGAGATGTGAAATACGAGGCCCTTTGTGATCTTGGAGCAAGTGTAAGCATCATACCGCTTGCACTTAGCAACAAGGTCGGGTTAGGAGAGCCAAAGCCGGTCAAGATAACCCTCTATATGGCGGACCGTTCTATCACTCATCCAGTTGGGATTCTTGAGGACATTCCGGTGCAATTGGGAGGGTTCTATGTGCCTATTGACTTTGTAGTGTTGGACATTCCGGCGGATTACCCGGTTCCCATCATCCTAGGAAGACCTTTCTTAGCTACCTCCGGATGTTTAGTGGATTGCAAGAACGGGACTCTCTCCTTCAACATTGGAGAGGAGAACATCAAGTTCAAGCTGTCCACAATGATGAAAGGGCCAACCCTTGATGAAGATATCTTCAACATAGTCGAGCAAGAAGAATCTAGAGAAATGGTGAGCTCGATTTTGATCAAGGACCCCTTGGAAAAGGTTCTTACCTTGAGTATGATGGAGGAGGACATTGAGGAGGAATGCAATGAAGAGATCAAGGCCTTGGAGGCTTTGGAAGAAGAGCCAAGAGTTGGATTTGGGAGCCATGAAGAAATTGTGAACAGCTGCAAATTCCACGGTCGAGATTTAGGTTCCACGGCCGTCAAACTCTCTGGACAACTCCGAGAAGCAAGCTTGGCAAGAACCACGGCCGTGGAAGTTGAGCCAACCGTGATTCCAACCGTGGTTTCCCCTGAATCAGCTCTTGATGATGATCAAGCTTCTAGGAGCCAAGGAGAGTCTTCATTTGCCTTGGATTCATCTCATCCAATCTTATTTGGATCGTCTTCAACCGATAAAGGTCCTCCCTCACTTGAACTCAAACCCCTCCCCTCTCATTTAAAGTATGCATTCCTTGGTGATAATTCTACATATCCGGTGATTGTTAATGTATGCTTGAGTGATGATGAACTTGTTAAATTGCTGCATGAACTAAGATTGCATAGGAAAGCCATTGGTTATACTATTGATGATTTGGTTGGCATTAAGCCATCTTTGTGCATGCATAAGATAATGATGGAAGATAACCACAAACCCTCTATTGAACATCAAAGGAGATTGAATCCTATAATGAAAGAGGTGGTCAAGAAGGAAATCATTAAGTTGCTAGATGCGGGAATTATCTACCCTATCTCGGATAGTAAGTGGGTTAGCCCCGTTCATGTAGTACCTAAGAAGGGTGGAATGACGGTAGTAACTAATGAGAACAATGAACTAATACCAACTAGGACGGTCACGGGATGGAGAATGTGTATAGATTATAGGAAATTGAACATGGCCTCTAGGAAAGATCACTTTCCCCTCCCCTTCATTGACCAAATGCTAGAAAGATTAGCTCAACACTCTCACTTTTGCTATCTAGATGGGTATAGTGGATTCTTCCAAATCCCTATCCACCCCGATGACCAAGAGAAAACAACTTTTACATGTCCATGGGGTACATTTGCATATAGGAGAATGCCATTTGGGTTGTGTAATGCACCCGCCACCTTTCAAAGGTGTATGATGGCTATCTTTTCGGAATACATAGAAAATATCATGGAAGTGTTCATGGATGATTTCTCTGTTTACGGTTCTTCTTTTGATAATTGCTTGGCTAATTTGTCATTGGTGTTGCAAAGATGTGAGGAAACAAATCTTGTCTTAAATTGGGAAAAATGCCACTTCATGGTGAGTGAAGGGATTGTGTTAGGACACTTGGTGTCTAACCGTGGCATTGAAGTTGATAGGGCTAAGATTGAAACAATAGAGAAGTTGCCACCACCTACCTCGGTGAAGGGGGTAAGGAGTTTCTTAGGGCATGCCGGTTTTTACCGGAGGTTTATTCAAGATTTCTCTAAAATTTCTAAGCCTCTCACTAATCTACTAATGAAAGATGTTGATTTTGTGTTTTCCAAAGATTGTCTTGAAGCGTTTTGTAGGTTGAAGAGCGCCTTGATCTCCGCACCTATCATGCAACCTCCGGATTGGAGTCTACCATTTGAGATTATGTGCGATGCAAGTGATGTGGCTGTTGGGGCCGTTTTGGGGCAAAGGAAAGAAGGGCGCACTCATGCTATTTACTATGCTAGCAAGACGCTAGATGATGCCCAACTCAATTATGCTACTACCGAGAAGGAGTTGTTAGCGGTAGTGTATGCATTTGAGAAGTTCCGCTCGTACCTTGTTGGAGCGAAGGTCATAGTTTACACGGATCATGCGGCGATCCGTTATCTACTTACAAAGAAGGATGCCAAGCCAAGGTTGATTCGGTGGATCCTTCTTCTTCAAGAGTTTGATTTGGAGATAAGAGATAAGAAGGGATCCGAGAACTCGGTGGCGGATCACCTTAGTAGACTTCCACCATTGGAGCTTAGGAAAGACAACATTCCGATAGATGACTCGTTCCGGGATGAACAATTGCAAATGGTGGAAGAATGCTTGTTCCAAGTGGCTAGAGGAAGTGAGCCATGGTATGCCGACATTGTGAATTACTTGGTATGTGAGGAAGTGCCTCCCGGATTATCATATTCACAAAGGAAGAAGTTCTTCAACGATGTAAGGCATTACTATTGGAGCGAGCCACTTCTATTCAAGAGAGGCCCGGATGGGGTGCTTAGAAGATGCATACCGGAAGATGAAGTGGAGAGTGTGATCCGGCATTGTCACTCCCTACCATGTGGAGGCCATGCTAGCTCACACAAAACGTGTGCCAAGGTATTGCAATCCGGTTTTTATTGGCCTAACTTGTTTAGAGATGTGCAAGGTTTTGTAGCGGCATGTGATGCTTGCCAAAGAACGGGGAACATCTCAAGGAGGAATGAAATGCCCTTGAACAACATCCAAGAAGTTGAGATTTTTGATGTGTGGGGTGTAGACTTCATGGGACCATTCCCTTCTTCATGTGGCAATCTATTCATCCTATTGGCGGTGGACTATGTGTCAAGATGGGTAGAGGCAATCGCCTCTCCTACGAATGATGCCAAGGTGGTGGTACGGTTCTTCAACCGAGTGATCTTCCCTAGGTTTGGAACACCAAGGGTGATCATTAGTGATGGAGGGAAGCACTTTACAAATAGGAACTTTGGAGCACTTTTGGCCAAGTATGGGGTGACTCATAAAGTGGCCACACCCTACCACCCCCAAACTAGTGGCCAAGTGGAGATCTCCAACCGAGAAATTAAGGCCATCCTCGAGAAGACGGTGTCTAGAACAAGGAAGGATTGGGCCATGAAGCTCAATGACGCACTATGGGCATATAGAACCGCCTTCAAGACACCTATTGGCACCACTCCCTACAAATTGGTCTATGGCAAGTCTTGCCATCTTCCGGTGGAAATGGAGCATTGAGCTTATTGGGCCATTAAGTGGCTAAATTTTGACCTCAAAGAGGCGGGAGAGAAGAGATTGCTTGATATCAATGCCCTTGAGGAACTCCGGTTGGAAGCTTATGAGAATGCCCGGATTTACAAGGAGAGAACCAAAAGGTGGCATGACAAGAGGATCATTCCAAAAGAGTTAAGTGAAGGAGATCTTGTCCTTCTCTTCAACTCGAGGCTAAGGCTCTTTCCCGGAAAGCTCAAATCAAGATGGACCGGGCCATATGTGGTAAAGAAGATCTTTCCCCATGGAGCTATTGAGATAGGAGGGGAGCATTGTGGAGATTTCAAAGTGAATGGGCATCGCTTGAAGAAGTACATTCCGGGAGCCCCAATAGACATGATCGCCCCGCTTCACCTTGCATAAACGCTCCCGAGTTTGGTCAAGCTAATGACCTTAAAGAAGCGCTTGGTGGGAGGCAACCCATCGGTAACATTTTTTCTTCATTTTAGCTTAGATTTTTCTGTTTTTGTGTGCTTTGTGTGTTTTGTCTATTCTATGTGCTAGAACATTAGTGGCATTGGAAGCCTTTCTTGGAAATGATGATGATGAAACCCTCACTAATCATGGGTGGAGCGGACGCGGAACTTGGACGGCTAGCGGTGCCTAGCGCGGGTTTCAAAGCTTGAAGGATGCTTAGAGCTCCCTACCATGGTTGAAAGGATCATCCAACATCAATCCTCTTAGGAATCCCCAAATACCGAAGAAAACCATTTTACATTGTGAGAACCTTCTTTCACTCTCTTTACTTGAATACCACATTGGGGACAATGTGTTTCTAAGTATGGGGTGGGGTTTGCATGATCCTTTGCATGATGAGCATCTAGGATAGGTTAATATTTGCACATATCTTGCATTGTACATACTTAAATCGAAAATTCCATAAAAATCAGAAAATTTAAAATTTTTTTTTTTTTTGTGCTTTCTAGGCTTGGATATGATCCTAATGATGAAACCTGTCTTGTGATTGGCTATGAATGGCCTTATGTGTTGAATTGATAAATGCATATGTGGACTTGAACTACTTCTCTTGAATTCCATGAATGACTTGAGATCATGATGATTGCCTAGAATGGATTGAGTATTGAAAATCGAAATTACATGATAGTTCTTGCATACCATCTAGGAATGAATAAGGCACTTCATCTTTCTCTACTTCTCATCTTGATCATGATTGCTTGAGCACCTCAATTGATATAAAATTTGACCTCCTTTTAAAACCCATCCGGGAATAGGAGCATGCTAGTGTGTTTGAATGTGTAAAAAGCAAGTGCGGGTTGAAGATGTAATGAAAAGAATGTCGTGAATGGAATGCTGAAATTATTGTGGAAGTGTAGCCAAAATAGGTTTGGGGGCGTTGGTTTAAATGACAAGTAATTCGGTACACTTCACATAATCTGGTGTTGGTGCCTTGCCAAAGTCAAATGAGCCAATAGCCCTAACGAGCTTTGGTATGTGTGTCCGGTGTGGATGCACCTCGAAAAAGAGAAAAAGCCCGAGGATGGCTAATCACCGAGGTTTCGGCTATTGTACACCAATGCCATTGTCTCAAAAATGAGCTAAAGAAAAAGAAAAGAAAGCAAGATAGGAAAATATGCACTTGGGGGAAGTTGATCGAGGACAAGGAAGTGAAGTTAGTTCCATTCCCGGATTAGCATCACATACCTAGAAAATTCCCCTCCCCAATTGAAACGATTCTTAGCCTTTTATGTCACAAGCCCTTATGACCTACTTGCATGTTTGTAAGACTTAGTAATCTAGATTGGATAGACTCTTGATCTTCTTGACATCTCCGTCCTCCCAACTCATGCATGTTTTTGAGTTAAGTACAATTGTCTTTCCATGACTTTATTGTTTGATACATAATTGCTTATTCAATTGCCATTGATCATGACTATGAAGGTGATCCAATAGTAGAAGCACAAAACCAAAAAGATTTTGCCATTTTTCTGCATATATAAATCATGTCATCTCTTAGTCTATAGTTGGGAATTTGCTCGTGGACGAGCAAACCTTAAGTATGGGGTATTTTGATAACACGATTTATAGCATAGTTTTAGGTGCACATTTAGGTAGAATTCTCGCTCAATCATGCATTATCTAGCACTAGTCCAATACGTTTTGCACTCAAAACATGTATTTTGTCGAGATAGACGTCTACACGGACTTGTGTGCGTTTTGTAGGTATTTCGGGAAGTTTCGAGCCAAAACGACACGTTTGAGGGTCGCTCATTTAGAGGACACGTTTCCAAACTCATTAGAACGCAAGGCAAGGGCTGAGAAAGACTCAAGAAACCTTGCCAACACAGGCCATGCACCAAACCACAGCCTAATGATCCAAGGCGAAGTTTCTGCACAGAATCACGGTTCTCTGAAGAACCACGGCCGTGGAAATGACCGTGGATTTTGCCAGATTCTCGTGACAGCTGTGCCACGACTCTCATGGCCAGCTCATGAAGAAATTGGTTATAAAAGTGGTCCTTGATAGTTGTTAGAGGCAGCTGGGATTTGGGTAGTTTGAGAGCAGCTCACATATTCTCCATTTTTCTTTGACAAAATATATTCCAAGAAGAAGAAGGACTTTTTCTAGGAAGGAAAGTGCAAGAAGAAGAAGAAAGGAGCCATTGCCATTGAAGAGGAGAGGAGAAGACACACTTAGCTCTTGTATTTTCGGATTTATTTCTAGAAGTTTTTGAACTCTTGAACCTTCCTTTGGAAGGGTTGTAAGTCGTTCTAATTTCATCTTCAGATTTAGATTGTGTTTGAAGTTCATTTGTTCATCTTCTTTCTCTCATTTTCTTGCAATGGAGGTCATGAATCTATGCTTGTTTGTTTTGATTTCTAATATGAATGTTGTAGGCTAGATTGATGTGATTCTAGGGTAAGGAAAGGATGGTTATGGCTAGATCTATGATAGGACGAACTTAGATTTACCTTTGGATGATTTTTGTTATGAACGTAGCTACTGTTAGAAATCACGGGTAGTTCTTGAAGAACCACGGTCGTGGTTTCTGTAGAACAAACCGTGGTTCTTCCTGGTTCGAAGGATCTTATCTTAGGTTCATAAAATTGTTGAAACCCTAAGTTTTAGCTGAGTTTAACCTACCCTAGGGTGTCCTAGTGTAGCGACTAAGTGTTAGGAGAGACTTACCCGGTAATCCTTGCCCTTAGAATCTAAATTAGCAAAACCTTAGGTAATGGTGAGCCTAATAAGCCGCCATTGGATTAAATGTGCTAGGATAGTTGATTAGGACTTCCCTTTCCGAGACTTACCCGGTGAGGATAGGTTAGATCCCTAATTAAACAATCCGGTTTGTGTTAAATTCCTCCCCTTAGGTTCTTAGAGACTTAACCGGTAATGAGACCTTAGGTGTGGATTAGTTGGATCATGAGACTTACCCGGTAATTGATCCCATTTTAGGAACACTTAATCCCAACATATCATAATCAATCCAAAGAATGAATAGATAACTTGAGTTTTATGCCATAACCGGAATTTCCAACCCCTAGAATCCGTCTTCCTTTTCTCTTGATCAATATCTCGTTTGACTCGTTTATTTGTGCTGATTTTTGGTTTGGTTTGATTTATTGCTTTGCATGAGTTATGACCCTTGCTTGATGACCATAAAAACCAACAAAAACATTGAGTTTTCCATTTTCTTTGTTCCTCATCTTGTCTTAGCCTAGATTTACACTATTTTTGATCATTGCTTGACTCGATTTCACCTTAGTCTTTGAGTTCGATCTCGGAATACTTACCTTTCTACATAACGATCCGTACACTGCGGGTTTCGCTAGGTAGTTTAGGATTTAGTTCGAGTTTATAAATGTAAAGCTTTTTGTGCTACCTTTCTAGCGTGACAAGTTTTTGGCGCCGTTGCCGGGGACTAGGTCTAGATTGAGTCATTTCGTGATTGTTTATAGTGTAGATCTTTCTTGTTGCTTTTGATCTCTCTTTGGTGTGTGTCTTTGCTTTTCAGGACACCTCTTACTCTTTAGGTGTATGCGAAGATCTCGTGGCAAGGATTTAGCTCCATTCGATCCCGAACCGGAGAAAACCCTTAGATCTAGATCCTAGAGCATTCGAAAAGAGAAAGAGATGGCCGGTAGGAATCTCCAAGCTGAGCTGGATGAAGCCTTAGAGCAAATTAGGCTAAGAGATGAGCTCTTGGAGGAAGAAAGGAGACTTGCCAATGAGAGGCAAGAGGCAACTAGGAGGGAGATTGAGGAGATTAGGCAAGCACTTGTGCAAAGGGAGCTTAACCGTCAACAACCTCCTCCACCTCCACCACAACCGCAGCCGGCGGTGAACGTTAGGGTTGTGCCCATTGCTATGGATGAGCCACAAACATTGGGGCAACGTATGGATCCGGCACAAAGAGTACACCGACCGGGTGTGAATCTAGGAGATCCCGCAGCCCATGATTACGAGCTCCGCCCTCAAGTTCTACAAATGATCCGGCATAACCAATTTGGAGGGATGGAAGGAGAGTCTCCTCACCAACATTTGATGAATTATGAGATTTTGATGGAGACTCTTAGACCGCCGAGATTGGAGAGCAACAACCATAAGCTAAGGGCTTTCTCCTTCTCTCTTAAGGACAAGGCCTTAGCTTGGTATCAATCTATTCCACAAGGGAGAGTTGGTACTTGGGAGGAGATGACAACCGAGTTCTTGACCAAGTTTTTCCCACCTTCCAAGACTACCGAATTAAGGGGAAAGATCAATGCCTTTGTGATGAGGGATAGAGAAAGTTTGTTCAAGTCTTGGGAGAGATTCAAAGACCTTCTCCTAGATTGCCCACACTATGGTATACCGAAGATTGAGCTATTGGAGATCTACTTCAAGGGGCTTGATGAAGATAGCCAATTCAAGCTTCAATCTCTTTCCGGTGGGACATTTATGGAGAAACATGTAGATGATGCTTGGGAGTTTGTGGAGAAGCAAGCTCTAGTGATTGAGAAGTACTCCCATAGGAAGAGTGAAGGGAGAAAGGCGGGAGCATATGAGGTGAGCGAAGTCACCATGAGCAATTTCAAGCTTGACGCCATCAACAATGAGTTGAAGTCCTTGAGAGAGTTGTGCACTACCACCTTGAAGAGCCAAGCAACTCCTCAAGCACCTCCACGAGCCAACTTGTCTTCCAAGGAGGAAGATGTGAATTATATGGGAAGGAGCAACTTCAACAATTACCAAGGCCCAAGAAATTTCAACAACAACCGGCAATTCAACAATTACCGGCCAAACCACAACCATCCCGGGTTTTCTTACTCTAATCCGGATGGAGCCTTGAACCCTCCCGCCTCCACAAGCACAACTCCACCACAAAGAGCTTCACAAGAACCTCCACCCGGTTTTACTCAACCTTCAAAGGATAGAACCGAAGTCATGTTTGAACAATTGCTAGGAAGATTGAGTGGACTTGAGAGCACCGTTACTTCAATTTCTAAGGCTCAAAAGGTCTTGGAAGCACAAGTCTTTCAAAAGGCGGGTGAGGCACATAGAGATCCGGGGAAGCTTCCCGGAAGAACCGAAGACAACCCAAGAGGCCAAGTTTTGGCTATCACAACAAGGAGTGGGTTGAGTATGAAGGATCCTTTGCCCAAGGACCAAGCTAAGGGGAGTCAAGTAGTGGTAGAAGAGGGAAGAAAGCAAGATGATGAAGGCAAGAGCAAGGATGTAGAGCCAACTTATGTAGCACCGCCTCCATACAAGCCACCACTACCGTTTCCACAATCAAGAGCAAGAGCTCGTTTGGACAATCACTTTGGTAAGTTCCTTGAACTAATGTCCAAGTTACATATTAACATTCCGTTCATGGATGCCATCTTAGGAATGCCGGCATACGGAAAATTCTTGAAAGAAATACTTTCCAACAAAAGGAAGTTGGAGGAGTATGGGGAGATTAGGATGACCAAGAGATCCTCGGAGTTAATCCAAACAATGAAGGAAGCAATGCCTCCCAAGCTAAGGGATCCGGGCTCTTTTTGCGTCCCAATAGGAGTGGGAGATGTGAAATACGAGGCCCTTTGTGATCTTGGAGCAAGTGTAAGCATCATACCGCTTGCACTTAGCAACAAGGTCGGGTTAGGAGAGCCAAAGCCGGTCAAGATAACCCTCTATATGGCGGACCGTTCTATCACTCATCCAGTTGGGATTCTTGAGGACATTCCGGTGCAATTGGGAGGGTTCTATGTGCCTATTGACTTTGTAGTGTTGGACATTCCGGCGGATTACCCGGTTCCCATCATCCTAGGAAGACCTTTCTTAGCTACCTCCGGATGTTTAGTGGATTGCAAGAACGGGACTCTCTCCTTCAACATTGGAGAGGAGAACATCAAGTTCAAGCTGTCCACAATGATGAAAGGGCCAACCCTTGATGAAGATATCTTCAACATAGTCGAGCAAGAAGAATCTAGAGAAATGGTGAGCTCGATTTTGATCAAGGACCCCTTGGAAAAGGTTCTTACCTTGAGTATGATGGAGGAGGACATTGAGGAGGAATGCAATGAAGAGATCAAGGCCTTGGAGGCTTTGGAAGAAGAGCCAAGAGTTGGATTTGGGAGCCATGAAGAAATTGTGAACAGCTGCAAATTCCACGGTCGAGATTTAGGTTCCACGGCCGTCAAACTCTCTGGACAACTCCGAGAAGCAAGCTTGGCAAGAACCACGGCCGTGGAAGTTGAGCCAACCGTGATTCCAACCGTGGTTTCCCCTGAATCAGCTCTTGATGATGATCAAGCTTCTAGGAGCCAAGGAGAGTCTTCATTTGCCTTGGATTCATCTCATCCAATCTTATTTGGATCGTCTTCAACCGATAAAGGTCCTCCCTCACTTGAACTCAAACCCCTCCCCTCTCATTTAAAGTATGCATTCCTTGGTGATAATTCTACATATCCGGTGATTGTTAATGCATGCTTGAGTGATGATGAACTTGTTAAATTGCTGCATGAACTAAGATTGCATAGGAAAGCCATTGGTTATACTATTGATGATTTGGTTGGCATTAAGCCATCTTTGTGCATGCATAAGATAATGATGGAAGATAACCACAAACCCTCTATTGAACATCAAAGGAGATTGAATCCTATAATGAAAGAGGTGGTCAAGAAGGAAATCATTAAGTTGCTAGATGCGGGAATTATCTACCCTATCTCGGATAGTAAGTGGGTTAGCCCCGTTCATGTAGTACCTAAGAAGGGTGGAATGACGGTAGTAACTAATGAGAACAATGAACTAATACCAACTAGGACGGTCACGGGATGGAGAATGTGTATAGATTATAGGAAATTGAACATGGCCTCTAGGAAAGATCACTTTCCCCTCCCCTTCATTGACCAAATGCTAGAAAGATTAGCTCAACACTCTCACTTTTGCTATCTAGATGGGTATAGTGGATTCTTCCAAATCCCTATCCACCCCGATGACCAAGAGAAAACAACTTTTACATGTCCATGGGGTACATTTGCATATAGGAGAATGCCATTTGGGTTGTGTAATGCACCCGCCACCTTTCAAAGGTGTATGATGGCTATCTTTTCGGAATACATAGAAAATATCATGGAAGTGTTCATGGATGATTTCTCTGTTTACGGTTCTTCTTTTGATAATTGCTTGGCTAATTTGTCATTGGTGTTGCAAAGATGTGAGGAAACAAATCTTGTCTTAAATTGGGAAAAATGCCACTTCATGGTGAGTGAAGGGATTGTGTTAGGACACTTGGTGTCTAACCGTGGCATTGAGGTTGATAGGGCTAAGATTGAAACAATAGAGAAGTTGCCACCACCTACCTCGGTGAAGGGGGTAAGGAGTTTCTTAGGGCATGCCGGTTTTTACCGGAGGTTTATTCAAGATTTCTCTAAAATTTCTAAGCCTCTCACTAATCTACTAATGAAAGATGTTGATTTTGTGTTTTCCAAAGATTGTCTTGAAGCGTTTTGTAGGTTGAAGAGCGCCTTGATCTCCGCACCTATCATGCAACCTCCGGATTGGAGTCTACCATTTGAGATTATGTGCGATGCAAGTGATGTGGCTGTTGGGGCCGTTTTGGGGCAAAGGAAAGAAGGGCGCACTCATGCTATTTACTATGCTAGCAAGACGCTAGATGATGCCCAACTCAATTATGCTACTACCGAGAAGGAGTTGTTAGCGGTAGTGTATGCATTTGAGAAGTTCCGCTCGTACCTTGTTGGAGCGAAGGTCATAGTTTACACGGATCATGCGGCGATCCGTTATCTACTTACAAAGAAGGATGCCAAGCCAAGGTTGATTCGGTGGATCCTTCTTCTTCAAGAGTTTGATTTGGAGATAAGAGATAAGAAGGGATCCGAGAACTCGGTGGCGGATCACCTTAGTAGACTTCCACCATTGGAGCTTAGGAAAGACAACATTCCGATAGATGACTCGTTCCGGGATGAACAATTGCAAATGGTGGAAGAATGCTTGTTCCAAGTGGCTAGAGGAAGTGAGCCATGGTATGCCGACATTGTGAATTACTTGGTATGTGAGGAAGTGCCTCCCGGATTATCATATTCACAAAGGAAGAAGTTCTTCAACGATGTAAGGCATTACTATTGGAGCGAGCCACTTCTATTCAAGAGAGGCCCGGATGGGGTGCTTAGAAGATGCATACCGGAAGATGAAGTGGAGAGTGTGATCCGGCATTGTCACTCCCTACCATGTGGAGGCCATGCTAGCTCACACAAAACGTGTGCCAAGGTATTGCAATCCGGTTTTTATTGGCCTAACTTGTTTAGAGATGTGCAAGGTTTTGTAGCGGCATGTGATGCTTGCCAAAGAACGGGGAACATCTCAAGGAGGAATGAAATGCCCTTGAACAACATCCAAGAAGTTGAGATTTTTGATGTGTGGGGTGTAGACTTCATGGGACCATTCCCTTCTTCATGTGGCAATCTATTCATCCTATTGGCGGTGGACTATGTGTCAAGATGGGTAGAGGCAATCGCCTCTCCTACGAATGATGCCAAGGTGGTGGTACGGTTCTTCAACCGAGTGATCTTCCCTAGGTTTGGAACACCAAGGGTGATCATTAGTGATGGAGGGAAGCACTTCACAAATAGGAACTTTGGAGCACTTTTGGCCAAGTATGGGGTGACTCATAAAGTGGCCACACCCTACCACCCCCAAACTAGTGGCCAAGTGGAGATCTCCAACCGAGAAATTAAGGCCATCCTCGAGAAGACGGTGTCTAGAACAAGGAAGGATTGGGCCATGAAGCTCAATGACGCACTATGGGCATATAGAACCGCCTTCAAGACACCTATTGGCACCACTCCCTACAAATTGGTCTATGGCAAGTCTTGCCATCTTCCGGTGGAAATGGAGCATTGAGCTTATTGGGCCATTAAGTGGCTAAATTTTGACCTCAAAGAGGCGGGAGAGAAGAGATTGCTTGATATCAATGCCCTTGAGGAACTCCGGTTGGAAGCTTATGAGAATGCCCGGATTTACAAGGAGAGAACCAAAAGGTGGCATGACAAGAGGATCATTCCAAAAGAGTTAAGTGAAGGAGATCTTGTCCTTCTCTTCAACTCGAGGCTAAGGCTCTTTCCCGGAAAGCTCAAATCAAGATGGACCGGGCCATATGTGGTAAAGAAGATCTTTCCCCATGGAGCTATTGAGATAGGAGGGGAGCATTGTGGAGATTTCAAAGTGAATGGGCATCGCTTGAAGAAGTACATTCCGGGAGCCCCAATAGACATGATCGCCCCGCTTCACCTTGCATAAACGCTCCCGAGTTTGGTCAAGCTAATGACCTTAAAGAAGCGCTTGGTGGGAGGCAACCCATCGGTAACATTTTTTCTTCATTTTAGCTTAGATTTTTCTGTTTTTGTGTGCTTTGTGTGTTTTGTCTATTCTATGTGCTAGAACATTAGTGGCATTGGAAGCCTTTCTTGGAAATGATGATGATGAAACCCTCACTAATCATGGGTGGAGCGGACGCGGAACTTGGACGGCTAGCGGTGCCTAGCGCGGGTTTCAAAGCTTGAAGGATGCTTAGAGCTCCCTACCATGGTTGAAAGGATCATCCAACATCAATCCTCTTAGGAATCCCCAAATACCGAAGAAAACCATTTTACATTGTGAGAACCTTCTTTCACTCTCTTTACTTGAATACCACATTGGGGACAATGTGTTTCTAAGTATGGGGTGGGGTTTGCATGATCCTTTGCATGATGAGCATCTAGGATAGGTTAATATTTGCACATATCTTGCATTGTACATACTTAAATCGAAAATTCCATAAAAATCAGAAAATTTAAAATTTTTTTTTTTTTTGTGCTTTCTAGGCTTGGATATGATCCTAATGATGAAACCTGTCTTGTGATTGGCTATGAATGGCCTTATGTGTTGAATTGATAAATGCATATGTGGACTTGAACTACTTCTCTTGAATTCCATGAATGACTTGAGATCATGATGATTGCCTAGAATGGATTGAGTATTGAAAATCGAAATTACATGATAGTTCTTGCATACCATCTAGGAATGAATAAGGCACTTCATCTTTCTCTACTTCTCATCTTGATCATGATTGCTTGAGCACCTCAATTGATATAAAATTTGACCTCCTTTTAAAACCCATCCGGGAATAGGAGCATGCTAGTGTGTTTGAATGTGTAAAAAGCAAGTGCGGGTTGAAGATGTAATGAAAAGAATGTCGTGAATGGAATGCTGAAATTATTGTGGAAGTGTAGCCAAAATAGGTTTGGGGGCGTTGGTTTAAATGACAAGTAATTCGGTACACTTCACATAATCTGGTGTTGGTGCCTTGCCAAAGTCAAATGAGCCAATAGCCCTAACGAGCTTTGGTATGTGTGTCCGGTGTGGATGCACCTCGAAAAAGAGAAAAAGCCCGAGGATGGCTAATCACCGAGGTTTCGGCTATTGTACACCAATGCCATTGTCTCAAAAATGAGCTAAAGAAAAAGAAAAGAAAGCAAGATAGGAAAATATGCACTTGGGGGAAGTTGATCGAGGACAAGGAAGTGAAGTTAGTTCCATTCCCGGATTAGCATCACATACCTAGAAAATTCCCCTCCCCAATTGAAACGATTCTTAGCCTTTTATGTCACAAGCCCTTATGACCTACTTGCATGTTTGTAAGACTTAGTAATCTAGATTGGATAGACTCTTGATCTTCTTGACATCTCCGTCCTCCCAACTCATGCATGTTTTTGAGTTAAGTACAATTGTCTTTCCATGACTTTATTGTTTGATACATAATTGCTTATTCAATTGCCATTGATCATGACTATGAAGGTGATCCAATAGTAGAAGCACAAAACCAAAAAGATTTTGCCATTTTTCTGCATATATAAATCATGTCATCTCTTAGTCTATAGTTGGGAATTTGCTCGTGGACGAGCAAACCTTAAGTATGGGGTATTTTGATAACACGATTTATAGCATAGTTTTAGGTGCACATTTAGGTAGAATTCTCGCTCAATCATGCATTATCTAGCACTAGTCCAATACGTTTTGCACTCAAAACATGTATTTTGTCGAGATAGACGTCTACACGGACTTGTGTGCGTTTTGTAGGTATTTCGGGAAGTTTCGAGCCAAAACGACACGTTTGAGGGTCGCTCATTTAGAGGACACGTTTCCAAACTCATTAGAACGCAAGGCAAGGGCTGAGAAAGACTCAAGAAACCTTGCCAACACAGGCCATGCACCAAACCACAGCCTAATGATCCAAGGCGAAGTTTCTGCACAGAATCACGGTTCTCTGAAGAACCACGGCCGTGGAAATGACCGTGGATTTTGCCAGATTCTCGTGACAGCTGTGCCACGACTCTCATGGCCAGCTCATGAAGAAATTGGTTATAAAAGTGGTCCTTGATAGTTGTTAGAGGCAGCTGGGATTTGGGTAGTTTGAGAGCAGCTCACATATTCTCCATTTTTCTTTGACAAAATATATTCCAAGAAGAAGAAGGACTTTTTCTAGGAAGGAAAGTGCAAGAAGAAGAAGAAAGGAGCCATTGCCATTGAAGAGGAGAGGAGAAGACACACTTAGCTCTTGTATTTTCGGATTTATTTCTAGAAGTTTTTGAACTCTTGAACCTTCCTTTGGAAGGGTTGTAAGTCGTTCTAATTTCATCTTCAGATTTAGATTGTGTTTGAAGTTCATTTGTTCATCTTCTTTCTCTCATTTTCTTGCAATGGAGGTCATGAATCTATGCTTGTTTGTTTTGATTTCTAATATGAATGTTGTAGGCTAGATTGATGTGATTCTAGGGTAAGGAAAGGATGGTTATGGCTAGATCTATGATAGGACGAACTTAGATTTACCTTTGGATGATTTTTGTTATGAACGTAGCTACTGTTAGAAATCACGGGTAGTTCTTGAAGAACCACGGTCGTGGTTTCTGTAGAACAAACCGTGGTTCTTCCTGGTTCGAAGGATCTTATCTTAGGTTCATAAAATTGTTGAAACCCTAAGTTTTAGCTGAGTTTAACCTACCCTAGGGTGTCCTAGTGTAGCGACTAAGTGTTAGGAGAGACTTACCCGGTAATCCTTGCCCTTAGAATCTAAATTAGCAAAACCTTAGGTAATGGTGAGCCTAATAAGCCGCCATTGGATTAAATGTGCTAGGATAGTTGATTAGGACTTCCCTTTCCGAGACTTACCCGGTGAGGATAGGTTAGATCCCTAATTAAACAATCCGGTTTGTGTTAAATTCCTCCCCTTAGGTTCTTAGAGACTTAACCGGTAATGAGACCTTAGGTGTGGATTAGTTGGATCATGAGACTTACCCGGTAATTGATCCCATTTTAGGAACACTTAATCCCAACATATCATAATCAATCCAAAGAATGAATAGATAACTTGAGTTTTATGCCATAACCGGAATTTCCAACCCCTAGAATCCGTCTTCCTTTTCTCTTGATCAATATCTCGTTTGACTCGTTTATTTGTGCTGATTTTTGGTTTGGTTTGATTTATTGCTTTGCATGAGTTATGACCCTTGCTTGATGACCATAAAAACCAACAAAAACATTGAGTTTTCCATTTTCTTTGTTCCTCATCTTGTCTTAGCCTAGATTTACACTATTTTTGATCATTGCTTGACTCGATTTCACCTTAGTCTTTGAGTTCGATCTCGGAATACTTACCTTTCTACATAACGATCCGTACACTGCGGGTTTCGCTAGGTAGTTTAGGATTTAGTTCGAGTTTATAAATGTAAAGCTTTTTGTGCTACCTTTCTAGCGTGACAAAAGACAATTAAGGAAATATGCAATTCTAGGGATTAAAGCATCTAGTTGTGGTTCCAACTCAAGATCTAAAGATAAGCGGACAAAGCTGAGATTTTTGCATAGGGACGGTGTTACTAAAGTGGAATAGATCACCGGGTAAGTCTCACTACTCGCTAATCCCAAACCGTAACTCATATTACCGGGTAAGTCTCAAGGTACTAAGGAAAGGAACTATAACCTCAAACTAACACACCAACTAAGGGAATAAAATCAACCTTTACCGGGTAAGTCTCAAGCTAACTCACAAAGATGGGATGAAAGCACACTCAAACCCCAATAAAGGATAAACCTTTATTACCTACACTTATGATCTTGGGTAAACAAACAAAGGAATTACCGGGTAAGTCTCATCCTAGGCTTGCATTGAAGCAGGAAAGGTATAATAAGAATAGGATTTAGCAAACTCTAACACTTAACTCTCAGTTTCGGATCAGGTAAGTCACCTCGGTCAGAAGAATTCCACCCAGGCCGAGATGTTCATCGACTGAGCGAGATGCCTTAGGGTTAAGGATAAAGACTCGAACTTTCAGGGTCCTACTGTGATTAAGATTATTCTATCATTGTTTATCCCACAACCTTCAGCCAATCACCCTAGAATCACACAAAGAAATTAGCCACTCATCATCATGAAAGTAATAATCAAATATATGGGAAGAAAGAGAATAATTAAACAAGAAAACCTTAAGAGAAAGGCTTCAATAACTGAACCAATTATCAATCAACAAGCGTTCCTTGGATCAAAATCCAATAAGACAAACAACAATGAAGGGAATCTAAGAGAATCTTACAAAACCCTTCACAAAGCTATAAAAGCTATAAACTTTCTTCCTTCAATCTTCCTTCAACCTTCAAAAAGGTTCTTCAAATCTCCCTACTATGGGGAATGCGGCTGTTTCGGTGTAAGCAGCCTGATCGGTGGTATAGCATGATCTGGATTTGTGGAAAATCCAACCCTTTTTATGAGAAAATTACCCTCCAAAGATAAGATATCTTAAAAAGATCTCTTCCCATAAAAATAGGTAAAATATATGGGCTAAATTATCTTCTTCCTTCCAGGAATCCAGCCCAAAAATATAAGATCTTCTTTTCAAAAATAAAAGATCTTAGCCAAGAATAAAATATCCTTGCCGCGTCCAAGGTGTTCGCCTCGGTCGAGTCAGCTCCTCTGGATCACCTCGGTCGAGGTGACTCTGTAGTCAACCGAGGTGAATCACAATTGAATGTGAAATCTCTCAAATCTGGTCCAAAGTGAATCTCTAATCCAATTCCATGATTCCTAGATTCTTCCTTAAGCTCCTGAATGTAGCTCCAATGACTCCTTTGCTCCTTTTGCTCCATTTTAGTCCAAAATGTGCCATTTTACCTACGATTACAACGAAACTTGGTGTAGACCTCGATTCCCGCAAAGGTAGATGAAACGACAATATAATCACATAATATACATCCAAACATGCAGATTATTGAAGATAAAACGTCTAAACAAGTCCCAAAATATAGACAATAATTCATACTATCAAAATACCCAATACTTAGCCCTTGCTTGTCCCCAAGCAAGTTCCGAATATAAAATACAAGATAGAATGGATTATAAGTCATGAAGATCAATGAAAAGTCCTTCAAAACATTTTAATGGTGTGCTACAATCATAGATCACTCTAAGAGAATACTTCATGGAATTTAAATTCAAAATATGCTTAAAACATTTTATAAATATAAGAAAGTCGTTCATCTTTGCATAAAATCATAGAATGCATAATAAATCATAATCATCGAAATTAATCATGTATAATCCAGTTTAAACCACTAAGTCAATCAACAAGCTCGAGGTCTCAAGGGCTTCTTAAAAGAAAGGTCAAGAAACGTGTAGGGTAGGGATGTATAGAAGGTAATGTGGTGCTAGAATCCGGGAAAAGGATATCATATCACTTTCACTTGTCTTTCAACATCATTCACCAATAAGCTTTGCTTGTTTCACACTTTTACTTTTTTACTTTACTTTTTGGGATGCATGGACAGAGGTGCACAATAACCAAAGCCTAGGAAATCAACAATCATCAATTTCTTGAGATGCATCAAACCCTTGATGCACATACCATGACCCGTTAGGAATATCGCTCAATCCGACTTTGGCAAGACACAAACACCCGGCTATGTGAATGGTGCCGAGTTACTCATCATCATGATTGACTTCCCCAAACCTATTTATTTCTTTCTAACTTCCAGCCAACTTCTCAACTTTTACTTCACTTGCTTCACCACTTGCTTGCTTCCAAATTCCCGGATAGGTAAAGGAAGGCAAAATGTATATGAGGGGCTAAGCATGATCAAGAAGAAGAAGAGAAAAGAATGAATTGCCTTGGTCTTTCCAGGAAGAAAGTTAGAGAACTAATCATGTGGTGTCAACCTTCAAATTCAACATAATTTTGATAAAAACAAAGTATTAAACATGCCACAAATTTCAAACAAAGCATTTACCAACTTAAACATATCATAAAACCTTTCAAGCATATAAAGATTTCAAAACCAGTCAGCACACAAAATCTTCACTGAGATCATATCCAGATAAGAAGCACAAAAATCGTTTTCGAAAAATTCCCTTTCAGTTAAAACGCCTCGGTCGAGATGTTCTAGTTAACCGAGGTGAAGTACCTCGTTCGGTCAAAACCGTCCCGGTCGAGGTCAAAATTTTTTTTTTCTTTCCAGTTTTTGACGTTTTTCTCAATCAAATAACCTGTATGCATGCATGTAATCTCAGATAGAGCAGAATAAAACATAAATATCCATCAAAGTAGCATACAATCATCCATAGTCAAGTAATACATCCAATACCCCATACTTGGGACACATTGTCCCAATGAGTCAAAATAAGTCTAGGAAATAAAGTACTCACCGGGCATAGCTGAGCTGCATAATAAATAAAAAAAGAAAATCCTGCAAGCTCTCAATAATCCCGATCCGGTGGTGGTGGTGGTACATACGGGTACTGGGATGGGTCAAATGGATAACCCATGACATGATCAAACTGGATCTCCGTCATCCGTCGCTGATAGTGTTGGCCCTCTAGCATCTGATGAGTCCAGCCCTCGATCTCTCGGCGCTGGTCATCAAATCTCTCCTGGATGTCTACAGTCAGGGCAGCATAGGAGTCTATCATCTGATCGGTGAGGTCATCGATCCGACGGTGAGCATCTGGATCCCTCTACCGGCGTACCCTACGCCTAGCGGGACGTGTTGGTGCTGCAACCGGCTCGGTCTCAGTCTCGTCATCATCCAAATTGATGACTGGCGCACTAGTCCCAGCTGTGTCCATGCCTGTATCCATAGGAACACCACCATCCTTATCATCATCAGCCTCCTTAGCCTCATCCTCCTCAGCTGGCCCCTGAGCTGCTGCAGCTGCCGCCTCTCTAGCATCCTCCATAAATAGGATCCACACAGTCTGCCAGTAATGTGGATCAAACACGGAGAACTGAGCTGACCATCTGATCCCCTGCGGTGCAGTCGGCTCCCATGGCATCACCACATATGGCGTAGTAAGTCCTCGGGGAACCAGTATCCTCCGAGTGATCATCTCCTGAAGTCCAAGCGGCTTGGCAGCCGCCACCATGATACAAGCACTGAGATCCATATCCATGTAACTCGCTATATGAGTCACAATACCTCCACAACAGATGTCGCCCTTCGCCTTTGCCTTGATCTTATGCAGATCCTCTACCAGCATCAATCCAAAATCTGGGATCCCTCCCGTCACCATGCAATACAAGCTCAGAAGCTCCCCCTGTCTGAACTTCTGGGCGTCTCAGTACGCGCCAGAAAGTCTCACTGAATATCCTGTGGGCCAATCTGAAAGCAAGATGGAATATAATCCTCTCCCTGGAATCTCTAGGTCTCCATCTGTCAGCATGCTCAACTACGTGAGCTATCTGTCCCCAAAACTCCGTAGCTACAGCTCGGGAGGGAAAATCAGCAACTGTCGGGATTGGGAAGTGTTCGCCACTTAGCGTTCATGCAAATAAGCTTTAAATTTATAAAACTAGAATCAAGCAAGCGAACCCGCAGTGTACGGATCGACGTAGTTAAGCAAGAATTCCAGAGTATCGAACACAGGGATTTGGGTGGGAACAAATTCAATTGCAGATTATCAAGCGAGTAAATATGAGAGTTTTTGCAAATATTGGGAAAACAACAATCCTAAAGATCCAAGTATCCAGCTGTGGCAATCGATTCAAGATATACTAATGATATAAAGACAGAGTTGAGATATGCAAAGGTATGCTAATGTAAGGTAATCGTACGGTGAAGTTCCAAAAACCTTATATGACTCACCTACAAGACACTCCCTATACAGGTTGTTGAGGCTCAATATAGAAAAGTTCTAAAAGCAAGAATTAATGTCAAATACCCAAACTTGTAATCCAAGGATCAAGACTAACTTAGCCGATTATGGTTATGACACTCACAATCGAGGTAGAGGTTGTTGAGGCTTCACTACCACCTAGAAAAGACAAGTCTAAACTAAGTTAAAGCAAATCTTTAACTTTGGACTAAAGTAAAAGCAGGTTCGTAAACTTAAGGGAAATTACGGGTGGATCTTGAGATTCCACGGTCGTGGAACTCAAGAACAAACCGTGATTTAGGGTTCGTCGACGATTCTCTCTAACTCTCAGGGTTTAATCTGTTTACGATCAATCTATCATCATCTAACCCACAACTATCAACCCTTCACCTTAGAATTGTTAAGGGTTTTTAGCCAATAACCGTCATGTTGATATCAATTCAAGGATTAAAAGATAGAAAGATGAAAACTTCCGAAAACTTTCAATAATCTTCAAACCAATCTCAAAGTCACAATCGAGAACAAATATTGTTAATGGATTCAGAATAAAGCAACAATCACAATCTTAGGAAAGAAGGGAGAACGGGATGTCAATCCGTTTTCCAAATCAAACCTAAATAAGAAGAGAGATCTTCTTGCAACAATCTTCCAAAAGCTTCGATCTTCCGCCAATCCGGAGATCTCAACAACAATCTCCACCAAAAGTGCGAGATTAGGGCAAATCCCAGATGCGAACTTCGATCTCCAATGAGATGTCAATGATTCCAAGCAAGGGCTCAAACGGCGTTGAAAATCTCTAAGCGGAGATGAAGCGTGGATTGCCAAAATTCCCTAAGCGATCATAAATGAGGTGTAGGCGTCGATGACGGAATTTCTCTTCGTCCGTCTTTTTATAGGGCAAGATAAAATATCGGCCCGGCCCAATCTTCAAAAGACCGTGGCTTCAAAATGTGGCGAAAAAGATCGCCAAGATCACGGTCGTGGAAGATTCCACGACCGTAATTTAGAGCGTGGATTGTGTTACGGTTTGGACCATATGTTCCACGGCCGTAATAGTTACTGGAATGCATCACGCCTCTCTTTGTAGTGTTCCACGGTGATAGCATGAATTATAGTCTATATTTTGGGGTTTGTTTGGACGTTTTATCTTTCATAATCTGCATGTTTGTATGTATATTATGTTATTTTACTACCATTTCATCTACCTTTGCGGGAATCGAGGTCTACACCTAGTTTTGTTGTAATTGCAGGTAAAAGGGTACTTTTCGCATCAAAAAGGAGCAAAAGGAGTCATGAGTCATTTGGAGCTACATCCAGGGAACATAGCTATGGATTAAAGATTTACTTTGGACCAGTTTTGAGAGATTTCACATTCAGTTGTGACTCACCTCGGTTGACCAGAGATTCATCTCGACCGAGGTGATCCAGAGACGCCGACTCGACCGAGGCGAACACCTAGGACGCGGCGAGAATATTTTATTCTTGGCTGAGATCTTTTAAAATTGGAAAGTGATCTTATATTTTTGGGCTTGGCTCCTGGAAGGAAGGAGATATGCAGAATCATATATTTTACCTATATTTATGGGAAAATATCTTTCTAAGATTTATTATCTTTGGAGGGTTATTTTCTTATAAAAGGGGTTGGATTTCCACAAATCAAAACCCCCGCTACATCCGCTTACGGCTGGACATCTTGCTTACGAGAAGATCACGCAGCAGCAGCCTACTCCAGTTAGGAGAGATTCGAATAACCTTTTTGAAGGTTGAAGGAAGGTTGAAGTCCATAGCTTTTATAGCTTTTTGGAGGGCTTTTGTAAGATTGTCTTCAATTCCCTCACTTGTTGTCTTGTCTTGTTGGATTGCTATCTAAGGAACGCTTTGTTGTGATATTTGATTCAGTTATTGAAGTCTTTTCATTAAATTCTTCTTGTTCAAATATTCACCTTCTTCCCATATATTTAATACTTTCATAATGATGATGAGTGGCTAATTTCCTTGTGTGATTCTAGGGTGATTAGCTGAAGGTTGTGGGAAAAACCATGATAGAATAATCTTAGATTCCAGTAGGATCCTGAAAGTTCGAGTCTTTAACCTTAACCCTAAGCGTCTCGTTCAGTCGATGAACATTTCGGCCGAGGTGGAAACTGGCTGACCGAGGTGACTTATCTGATCCTAAACTGAGAGTTAAGTGTTAGAGTTTGCCAAATCCTATTCTTATTACACCTTTCCTGGTTCAAAGCAAGCTTAGGATGAGACTTACCCGGTAATTCCTTAGTTTGTGTACCAACGATCATAAGTGTAGGTAATAAAGGTTTATCCTTTATTGGGGTTTGAGTGTGCTTCCATCCCATCTTTGTGAGTTAGCCTGAGACTTACCCGGTAAAGGTTGATTCTATTCCCTTAGATGGTGTGTTAGTTTGAGGTTATAGTTCTTTATCTTAATTCCTTGAGACTTACCCGGTAATAGGAGTTACGGTTTAGGATTAGTGTGTAGTGAGACTTACCCGGTGATCTACTCCACTTTAGTAACGCCTTCCCCTTGCAAAAATCTCAGCTTTGTCCGCTTATCTTTAGATCTTGAGTTGGAACCACAACTAGATGCTTTAATCCCTAGAATTGCATGTTTGCTTTATTGACTTCTTATTCATCTTTGATTGTGTTAATTGCTCTTGTGGTTAGTATTCACGCAGCTTACCGTTATTGACTTTGTTTCACCGAGTCCCTGTGATCGACCCCTGGAATTTCTTGCTTTTTACTACGATTGACCCGTACACTGCGGGTTCGCATCCTTGTTTTAAGCTTAAGTCTAGGGTTATAAATTTAAAGCTTGCACACACCGTTTGGAGCGAACAAGTTTTTGGCGCCGTTGCCGGGGACTTGGTCTAGACCGAGCCGGTACGGTTTGCTCTTGGGGCGATTGCCCCGTGTCATCTAACCACTCTACTTGAGTGACTTTTGCAGGTTCTTTCTTAGGTATATGCGAAGAACCCGCGCTGGGAAGGAAATCGTTCCTTACGATCCCGAACCAGAGAAGACATACAAGCGACGCTTAAGAGAAGCAAAGATGGCCCAACAAGACGATCGCGATCTTGCGGCCGAATTGAAAGAGGCGCTAGAGCTGCTACGCCTCAACAAGGAAGAACTTAGACAAGAGAAAGAAGAGAATCGCACCAAGACTGCAGCAATCGAAGCTGAGATAGCAGTCATACGAGACCAGATTCTACTTCGACCGAGGGAAGATCCCCCTGTTGATCCTCGACCGATGCAGGATCCAGTAGCTGATCTTCGACCGAGGCAAATTCCAATACATGTCGCCCCGGCCGATGTACCTCCACCTCGGATGCCAGTCCGAGATGTTCTTCTTGCAGGAATCCCACAAACCCTAGGTCAAAGGATGGACCCTAATCAACAACTGAGGCGTCCAGGAGTGAACCTAGGAGATCCAACAGATCATGACTACGAACTTCGACCGCAAGTTCTAGCCATGATTCGCCAATGCCAATTCGGAGGGCTAGAGAAAGAGTCGCCTCATCAACATCTTCAAAACTACGAGATCTTGATGGAAACCTTGCGACCTCCCAGAATTGAGAATAATAACTACAAGCTAAGACCTTTTTACTTTTCTTTAAAAGATAGAGCTCTTACTTGGTATCAATCTCTTCCTCCAGGAAAAATTAGCACATGGGAGGAGATGACTACGGAATTCTTGACCAAATTCTTTCCCCCCTCAAAGACCGCTGAAATGAGAGGGAAGATCAACGCTTTCATTATGAAGGACAAGGAGAGCTTGTCCAAATCTTGGGAGCGGTTCAAGGATATCCTCTTGGATTGCCCATATCATGGGATTCCAAAGATCGAGTTGTTGGAGATCTACTTCAAAGGACTGGACGGAAGCACCCAGTTCAATCTCCAACTACTCTCCGCCGGTACCTTCATGGACATGGCGATTGATGAGGCTTGGGACTTCATTGAGAAGCAAGCCTTGCACATGGAGAAATACACCCACCAAGGAGCTGAAGGTGGAGTTAAAAGAGTCAACTTTCAAGAGACTCAACCCGACAACAATCAACTCACGTCTTTGAAGAATGACGTGAAGCAATTGAAGGAACTCTTGATGGCTCAAACTAAGAAGGAAGAGCAAGGGCAAAGGAACAACAACAACAACGGGTACCGTAACAACAACAACGGTCCCCGAAACAACAACTACAACAACAACAATAGAGGATCCAATAGCAACAACTAGAGGGCGAATAACCAAAATCACGGTAACAATCATTCAAACTCCAACTCTAATGATTCCTCTAACCCTTTCCTCTCTTCTCCTTCTTCTTCTTCTACTCCATTAAAGAGCCAAGGGCAAGGATCAAGTTCGTCTCAACCAGAAAAGAAAGACGCAGTTCTGGAGGCTATCTTGATCAAGCTTAGCGCTATGGAGAATTCTATGACTTCATTTTCGAGGGCCCAAAAGTCCTTCGAACAACAACTTGCTAGTAGGGCGAATGAAGCGCCAAGAGATCCAGGGAAGCTTCCAGCAAAGACGGAAACTAACCCTAAGAGCCAGTGCATGACCATAACAACAAGGAGTGGACTTAAAACTGCAGATCCAGTACCTCGCTCGACGCAGACCACCTCGGTCCAGATCCAGTCGAAGAACACCTCGACCGAGATGCCAACCGAGGTGGAGCAACAGAAAGCAGGAGGGACAACTGAAACTTATACTCCACCTCCTGCATACAAACCACCACTCCCATTCCCTCAGTCCAGAGCCAGAGCACATCTAGACAAGCACTTTGGTAAGTTTCTTGACTTGATGAATAAGCTCCATATTAATATTCCCTTCCTTGATGCTATTCTAGGTATGCCCGCCTACGGGAAGTTCTTAAAAGAAATCTTATCAAGGAAGAGGAAACTGGAGGATGTTGGTGAAGTTAGGATGACATCTAAATCTTCGGAGCTTATCAAGATCATGAAGGAAAAGATGCCACCTAAGTTGAGAGATCCCGGCTCGTTTTGCATCCCCATTCAAGTTGGGGATGTCACTTGCGAAGCCCTTTGTGATCTAGGAGCCAGCGTGAGCATCATCCCGCTGGAGCTATGCACGAAGATCGGTCTTGGAGAGCCCAAGCCGGTCAAGATTCGACTTTATATGGCGGATCGCTCCATTACCCATCCCGTGGGCATCTTGGAGGACGTTCCGGTCAAGTTAGGTAACTTCTATCTACCTATAGATTTTGTTGTACTTGACATTCCCGCAGATTATCCTGTTCCTATTATTCTCGGGAGGCCATTTCTAGCAACTTCGGGTTGCAACGTGGATTGCAAGAACTCCAAGTTGAAATTCAACGTTGGTGGCGATGAGGTGGAGTTCGCACTACTTGCAGCCATGAAAGGGGAGCAACTAACTGATGATATCTTCAACATCTACGATGAAGAAGAATCAAGAGAATTGGTGAGCTCTATCCTTATTAACGATCCACTCGAAAGAGTTATTAGGTTCAGTTTAATGGAGGAAGGTATAGATACTTCTTGTGATGCAGATATACGGAGCTTGAAGGCACTGGAAGAAGATCCAGGAGCTAAAACTGAGAAGCTAATTCAGGAGACGAAGATCTCCAGTCTCGGGCCCAGTAGCAGCACCTCGACCGAGGCACCTTTTGGACTGAGCGAGGCGACTGAAGAACATCTCGGTCAACGCCTCTGCACCGCGACCGAGATCGAAGGCGAGATGATTCTAACTGAGACTTCATCAAGTCCAGTTTCTGATACCACTCCACTGGAAAGAGGAAGCATGGATCCCCCTCAGAAAGCACCCCCAGTCGTGGAGCTTAAACAACTCCCCAGTCACTTGAGGTATATCTTTCTTGGACCGGATTCTACTTATCCCGTTATTGTTAGTGCTTCCCTTTCCGAATCTGAATTGTCTAAGTTAATGCATGTCCTGAGAAAGCATCGAAAGGCTATAGGTTATACCACGGATGATCTTATTGGCATTAAACCTTCTTTCTGCATGCATAGAATTCTAATGGAAGATAATCATAAGACTTCACGGGAACCTCAAAGACGGTTAAATCCGATCATGAAAGAGGTTGTGAAGAAGGAAGTTCTTAAGTTGTTGGATGCAGGTATTATTTATCCTATCTCGGACAGCAAGTGGGTTAGCCCGGTGCATGTCGTTCCGAAGAAAGGAGGGATGACCGTTGTGACGAATAAGAACAACGAGTTAATCCCAACAAGGACCGTTACGGGCTAGAGAGTTTGCATCGATTATAGGAAGCTGAACACGGCGACTCGGAAGGATCATTTTCCGCTTCCCTTCATCGACCAAATGCTCGAACGATTGGCCCAGCATTCACACTTTTGCTACTTGGACGGCTATAGTGGATTCTTCCAGATTCCTATCCATCCGGATGATCAGGAGAAGACCACTTTCACTTGTCCATGGGGGACATTTGCCTATCGGAGGATGCCATTTGGATTGTGCAATGCACCCGCTACCTTCCAGCGATGCATGATGGCTATCTTTTCCGAGTACATAGAGGAGATCATGGAGGTATTCATGGATGATTTTTCTGTATATGGTTCCTCTTTTGATGATTGCCTATCTAACCTTTCTCTAGTGCTTAAAAGATGTGAAGACACTAACCTTGTTCTGAATTGGGAGAAGTGTCATTTTATGGTTAATGAAGGCATTGTGCTAGGACACCTCGTTTCTAATCGAGGTATTGAGGTCGATCGAGCTAAGATCGAGACTATTGAGAAACTCCCTCCTCCTTGTTCTGTTAAAGGTGTGAGGAGTTTTCTCGGGCATGCAGGTTTCTACAGGAGATTCATCAAGGACTTCTCTAAAATTTCTAAACCTCTAACTAACCTCTTGAATAAAGATGTTGTTTTTGAGCTCTCACAGGAGTGTCTTGATGCCTTTTATAGGATTAAGGAAGCATTGATCTCCGCTCCCATTATCCAGCCTCCTGATTGGACCTTGCCCTTTGAGGTCATGTGTGACGCTAGTGATGTAGCCGTAGGAGCAGTGCTTGGATAGAAGAAGGATGGACGGACCACCGCCATTTATTATGCTAGCAAGACGCTAGATGAAGCACAACGCAACTACGCTACCACCGAGAAGGAGTTATTGGCGGTTGTATATGCCTTCGAGAAGTTTCGTTCCTATCTAGTAGGGGCGAAGGTCATTGTCTACACCGACCACGCAGCCATTCGTTACTTGTTGGCTAAGAAAGACGCCAAGCCGCGCCTTATTCGATGGATTCTCTTGCTTCAAGAGTTTGACCTAGAGATCCGCGATAAGAAGGGATCCGAGAATTCAGTTGCGGACCACCTCAGCCGGCTACCAGAATCTTCCCGCGAGACGGATAACCCACCCATAGACGATTCATTCCCCGATGAGCACTTACACTTGTTGGAGCGTTTGATGGATTTACTCACTTCACCCCACGATGGAGGTGAAGTATGGGGTGAGGTCACCTCCTACCTCGTATGAGACGCATTATGGTCCAGCTAGCGACCTTAAACCAAGCGCTTCTTGGGAGGCAACCCAAGGTATTGCTTTCTTTTTCCCGTTTTCTAGTCTAGCTTAGATAGTTTTTGTTTTTGCTTTGCTTTGCTTTGTTTTTGGGGTTCTAGACAGACAACAGGGAGTATCTAAGGAAGGAGCATAACTGGAAGGACAGTAGTTCGAGATTTTGAGAAGACAGAAGCATCTCGGTCACTGTCAGAGCATCTCGACCGAGTTGATTCTTGAGCAACCAAGGCGACTAGGGTTTCTGCAGAACCACCTCGGTCCGTACCACCTCGGTCCAGTCGAGACCATCTCGACCGAGGTGACAGCAGATCCAGGAACAGTATAAAAAGGGAAAAATTTATTTTTCACTTTTTTACTTTACCTACCTCGACCGCGGCGACAGTCTACTTTGCTCTCTCTCAGATCTTGCTTATTTTCGACGATTTCCGCTTCAAAACTGCGATTGAAGGGTAGAGGAACCTTTTGCAACAACAGATCTGCAAAGAAATCGAACGAATCGACCGAAACGAGGTAAAACAAGTCGAAACCCTAACTCGTTCATTCGCTTCGATTTGGGCTTTGGTTGCCCTTGATTCTGCTGAGAAAGGATTTAAGTACCCCATAGGAAGCAATTGTAGTGATTTTTGGGGGAAAAGAACTGAATTTCCGAGAATTGGAATCGTAACTGCTGCGCCTCGGTCCGGTCGAACTGCATCTCGACCGAGGTGATTCTTGAGGCTTGTCAGTGACCGAGGTGGCCTGACAGTGTTGAGTGAAAATGAGTTCCGATCGCCGCCTAGCCCTGAGAGACAGATCCTCACCCTCCCCTTCTTCCTCTTCTTCCCGTCCTTACCGCCCGGTTATCCACGAGAGATGCCGGGTAGACTATGAGCGCATAGCTAGCCGTCCAGTTATCGCACCTCAATTTCTGGACGTGTCGGCTTTTGATTGCCTAGGGTTAGATGCTGACCTTAGGAGGATGATTGCCACTGTTGGGCTGGATCAGTTTACTGAGATCCGAGCCCCAGCTTATTTGGAGCCGACCTTAGAGTTTGTTAGCTCCTTCTCCTACCTTCCCACAGACCAGTCTGTGAAGTACCGGTTGATGAACCGGAACTTCATAGTTCCTTTAGAGATATGGAGAGAGATTTTTGGCTTTTCTGAGCCCACCGCCACCGACTTCCCCTCCCGATCCGTAGCTAGGGAGTTCTGGGGGCAGATTACCCATATTACCGAGCATGTAGACAGATGGCGCCCTGGAGATTCCAGGGAGAAGGTCATCTTCCATCCAGCCTTCAGACTAGCCCACAGGATATTTAGCGAGACACTTCTGGCGCGTACTGAGATGCCCCAGAAGATCCGACAGGGCGAGCTCTTCAGCCTCTACTGCATGGTTACAGGAGGCTTCCCAGACTTTGGCTTGTTCTTGGCAGAGGACCTGCACAGGATCAAGGCCAAGGCGAAGGGAGACATTTGCTGCGGAGGTCTAGTCACCCATATTGCTACCTATCACGGGATGGACCTTAGTGTTTGCACGATGGTGGCGGCTCCGAAGCCGCTTGGATTACAGGAGATGATCACACGGAGGATTTTGGTTCCTCGTGGTTTGACCACTCCATACATTGCTATGCCTTGGGAGCGGACTGCGCCACAGGGGATCCGCTGGTCTACTCAGTTCACAGTCTTCGATCCGCATTACTGGCAGACAACTTGGGCTCCACTGATGGAGGATCATAGAGAGGCAGCAGCTGCCCCGGCTGAGGAGGAGGAGGATGACGACAACGAGGAGACGGTAGACGAGAGAGATGGTGGAGTACCGATGGATACAGGGACGGATACTGCAGGTACGAGCGCACCACCGATCATCGACTTGGACGATGAGGAGGAGACAGAGCCTGCACCACCTGAGACTTCTCCAGTCAGACCTGCTAGACGCAGGAGGCATGGAGTGAGGGATCGAGCTGCTCACAGACGGATCGATGACCTGACGGATCAAGTTATTGACACGTATGCTGCATTATCGCTGGATATCCGCGAGATGCAGGAGCGGCAGCACCATCAGCACATCATGGCCCAGCTTCAGTTCGAGCATGTCATGGGCTATCCGTACGATCCGACTCAATATCCGTACGTACCACCACCACCGCCGGATCAGGATTACTGAGGAGCTGCAGGATTTTCTTATTATATTTTTTATGTAGTTCAGCTATTTATCCGGTGAGTACTCTCATTTTCAGACTTATATTTGACCCACTGGGACAGTGTGTCCCAAGTATGGGGTGTTTGTACTTATATGACTACTTGATGTATTTGACTACTTTTGATGTATTATATTCGGATATTTTATTTATGCATCACTTCTGCATTTATATGATTATCTGATATTACATGCATACCTACAGGTTATTTGATTGAGAAAAACGTCGAAACTGAAAAAAAAAATTTTTTTTTAACCTCGACCGAGTCAGTCTTGGCCAAACGAGGCATTTTACCTCGGTTGAACCAAGAACACCTCGACCGAGGTGTGTTAACTGAGAGTTTTCGAAAACGATTTTGTGTTACTTATTTGGATATGATCTCAGTGAAGATCTTGTTTACTGACTGGTTTTGAATCCTTTATGTGTTTGAAAGGTTTTATAATATGTTTAAGTTGCTAAATGCTTTGTTTGAAATTATTAGCGTGTTTAATACTTTGTTTTTATCCAAATTATGTTGAATTTGAAGGTTGACACCGCAGGTTAAGTTCTCTCACTTTCTTCTTGGAAAGACCAAGGCAATTCATTCTCTTCTTCTTCTTCTTCTTCTTGATCATGCTTAGCCCCTCATATACATTTTGCCTCTCTTTACCTATCCGGGAATTTGGAAGCAAGCGAAGTGGTGAAAGCAAGTGAAGTTGAGAAGTGGCTGGAAGTGAAAGTGTTAGAAAGCAATAATAGGTTTGGGGAAGTCAATCATGAAGATGAGTAACTCGGCACCATTCACATAGCCGGGTGTTTGTGTCTTGCCAAAGTCGGATTGAGCGATATTCCTAACGGGTCATGGTATGTGCATCAAGGGTTTGATGCATCTCGAGAAATTGATGATTGCAGATTTCCTAGGCTTCGGTTATTGTGCACCTCTGTCCATGCATCCCAAAAAGTAAAAAAAAAAAAAAAAAGAAAAAGTGTGAAATAAGTAAAGCTTATTGGTGGAAGATGTTGCAAAGTCGAAGTGAAGTGAAGATCATCCTTTTCCCGGATTCTAGCACCACATTACCTTACACACATCCCTACCCTACACGTTTCTTGACTTTTCTTTTGGGAAGCCCTTGAGACCTTAAGCTTGTTGATTGACTTAGTGGTTTAAACTAGATTATACATGATTAATTTTGATAATTATGATTTATTATGCATTCTATGATTTTATGCAAAGATGAACAACTTTCCTATATTTATAAAATGTTTTGAGCATATTGAGTTTTTAATTCCATGAAGTATTCTCTTAGAGTGATCTATGATAGTTGCACACCATAAAATGTTTTTGAAAAACTTTTTCATTGATTTTCATGATTTATAATCCATTCTATCTTGATTTCTATATAAGGAACTTGCTTGGGGACAAGCAAGGGCTAAGTATAGGGTATTTTGATAGCATGAATTATAGTCTATATTTTGGGGTTTGTTTGGACGTTTTATCTTTCATAATCTGCATGTTTATATGTATATTATATGATTTTACTACCATTTCATCTACCTTTGCGGGAATCGAGGTCTACACCTAGTTTTGTTGTAATTGCAGGTAAAAGGGTACTTTTCGCATCAAAAAGGAGCAAAAGGAGTCATGAGTCATTTGGAGCTACATCCAGGGAACATAGCTATGGATTAAAGATTTACTTTGGACCAGTTTTGAGAGATTTCACATTCAGTTGTGACTCACCTCGGTTGACCAGAGATTCATCTCGACCGAGGTGATCCAGAGACGCCGACTCGACCGAGGCGAACACCTAGGACGCGGCGAGAATATTTTATTCTTGGCTGAGATCTTTTAAAATTGGAAAGTGATCTTATATTTTTGGGCTTGGCTCCTGGAAGGAAGGAGATATGCAGAATCATATATTTTACCTATATTTATGGGAAAATATCTTTCTAAGATTTATTATCTTTGGAGGGTTATTTTCTTATAAAAGGGGTTGGATTTCCACAAATCAAAACCCCCGCTACATCCGCTTACGGCTGGACATCTTGCTTACGAGAAGATCACGCAGCAGCAGCCTACTCCAGTTAGGAGAGATTCGAAGAACCTTTTTGAAGGTTGAAGGAAGGTTGAAGTCCATAGCTTTTATAGCTTTTTGGAGGGTTTTTGTAAGATTGTCTTCAATTCCCTCACTTGTTGTCTTGTCTTGTTGGATTGCTATCCAAGGAACGCTTTGTTGTGATATTTGATTCAGTTATTGAAGTCTTTTCATTAAATTCTTCTTGTTCAAATATTCACCTTCTTCCCATATATTTAATACTTTCATAATGATGATGAGTGACTAATTTCCTTGTGTGATTCTAGGGTGATTAGCTGAAGGTTGTGGGAAAAACAATGATAGAATAATCTTAGATTCCAGTAGGATCCTGAAAGTTCGAGTCTTTAACCTTAACCCTAAGCGTCTCGTTCAGTCGATGAACATTTCGGCCGAGGTGGAAACTGGCTGACCGAGGTGACTTATCTGATCCTAAACTGAGAGTTAAGTGTTAGAGTTTGCCAAATCCTATTCTTATTACACCTTTCCTGGTTCAAAGCAAGCTTAGGATGAGACTTACCCGGTAATTCCTTAGTTTGTGTACCAACGATCATAAGTGTAGGTAATAAAGGTTTATCCTTTATTGGGGTTTGAGTGTGCTTCCATCCCATCTTTGTGAGTTAGCCTGAGACTTACCCGGTAAAGGTTGATTCTATTCCCTTAGATGGTGTGTTAGTTTGAGGTTATAGTTCTTTATCTTAATTCCTTGAGACTTACCCGGTAATAGGAGTTACGGTTTAGGATTAGTGTGTAGTGAGACTTACCCGGTGATCTACTCCACTTTAGTAACGCCTTCCCCTTGCAAAAATCTCAGCTTTGTCCGCTTATCTTTAGATCTTGAGTTGGAACCACAACTAGATGCTTTAATCCCTAGAATTGCATGTTTGCTTTATTGACTTCTTATTCATCTTTGATTGTGTTAATTGCTCTTGTGGTTAGTATTCACGCAGCTTACCATTATTGACTTTGTTTCACCGAGTCCCTGTGATCGACCCCTGGAATTTCTTGCTTTTTACTACGATTGACCCGTACACTGCGGGTTCGCATCCTTGTTTTAAGCTTAAGTCTAGGGTTATAAATTTAAAGCTTGCACACACCGTTTGGAGCGAACACACAGCCGTGAAACTAAACGTGGTTTATAGTACGGCCGTATTTTAGAGCGTGGTTTAGGGCAAGAACGTGATTCTTCCCTAGCCTCGTGCATTCCTCAAGTTGAACTCCAATTTGCTCCTAATAATGCCCTCAATCCATGGACATATTCAATCAACTCTTCTTTGCTCGATTCCGCTCGGAAATGACTCTCAATCACCTATAATCAACATAAAGGTAGTGTAGACATCCATATCGACAATATAGGTAATACTAGCTCACATATGCAATGATGCTCAATCAAAGACTATCAATATGAATCAAATACGTTTAGAAAACGTGCCTAAAATATCACAATATTTCATGCTAACAAGAAGCCAAAGATATCCCGCTAGTGCTCTAAGGGAACCAAGTAGTTCCGGTTCATCAACCGGTACTTCACGGCGCGCTCGGTAGGCAGGTAGGTAAAGGAGCTGACAAACTCCAGTGTAGGCTCTAGATAGGCCGGAGCTCTGATCTCTGTGAACTACTCCAACCCCAAATCACTGGACGGGCCGCTATGCGGTCATAATCGACCTGGTGTCGCTCGTGGATTACCGGTCTAGTACGGCGGGAAGTAGAAGAAGGGGAAGGAGAAGATCTGTCCCTCAGGACCAACTGTCTCTCAGAACTCATTTTTTTGTAATCTGTCAGGTCACCTCAGTTGCTCTGACAACCCTGTAGAAGACCTCGGTCGAGGCGCAGGCCGACTGGACCGAGGCGAAGAGCTGATCGATCGATTCCCTCAAAAATCCAATTCTTTTCCCCCAAAATCACTACCACAAGTTACTATGGGGTACTTAATCTGTTTCTCAGCAAATGTAGGGGAAACCAAAGCCTATAAAGAGAGAAATCAGTAGAGAAAGACGAAGTTAGGGTGATTTCGATAATTACCCAAATTCGGTCGATTTGATTCGTTCTTTCTGCAGATTGGTGCTTGCAATGCGATCCTCGATGCTTCCTCTCAGTTTGGAAGCAAGAATCGTCGAAAATGAGCGAAGAATGGAGGAGCGAGGTGGAAGATGCGCCGCGGTCGAGAAGAGGGTAAAGAGAGGAGAGAGAAGTTTTCAGCCCTTTTTATACCCTTTTCTGGAACTGCTGTCACCTCGGTCGAGATGGTCTCGACTGGACCGAGGTGTACGGACCGAGGTGGATCTTCAGAAACTCTAGTCGTCTCGGTTGCTCAAGAATCATCTCGGTCGAGGTGCTGTGACAGCAACCGAGATGTGTCTCAGTCAGACTCCGTCTTCTCAAATTTTCGAACTTTTGTCCTTCCAGTTGTGCTCATGGGTTGTATTCCTTCCTTAGATGTCACCTGTTGTCTGTCTAGGACGCCAAAAACAAAACAAAGCAAAGCAAAAGCAAACTATCTAAAGCTAGACTAGAAAAAGGGAAAAGAAAGCAATACCTTGGGTTGCCTCCCAAGAAGCGCTTGATTTAAGGTCGCTAGCTGGACCGTACGACATCTCTATGTGTGATGGGAGGTGTCCTCACCCCATACTTCACCTTCATCATGGGGTGAGATAAGTAAGTCTATCAAACGCTCCAACAAGTGCAAGTGCTCATCGGGGAATGAATCGTCTATGGGTGGGTCGTCCTTCTCGCGTGAAGATGGAGGTAGCCGGTTGAGGTGATCCGCAACAGAATTTTCGGATCCCTTCTTATCGCGGATCTCTAGGTCAAACTCTTGAAGCAAGAGAATCCATCGAATAAGGGGTGGCTTGGCATCTTTCTTTGCAAGCAAGTAACAAATGACTGCATGGTCGGTGTAGACAATGACTTTCGCTCCTACTAAGTAAGAACGAAACTTCTCGAAAGCATATACGACCGCCAATAGCTCCTTCTTGGTGGTGGCGTAGTTACGCTGGGCTTCGTCTAGCGTCTTGCTAGCATAGTAAATGGAGGTGGTCCGGCCATCCTTCATTTGTCCAAGCACCGCTCCTACTGCCACATCACTAGCATCACACATGATCTCAAAGGGCAAGGTCCAATCCGGAGGTTGGATAATGGGAGCGGAGATCAACGCTTCCTTAATCCTGTAAAATGCATCAAGACACTCCTGCAAAAACTTAAAAACAACATCTTTATTCAAGAGGTTAGTTAGGGGTTTAGAAATCTTCGAGAAGTCCTTGATGAATCTCCTGTAGAAACCTGCATGCCCGAGAAAACTCCTCACACCTTTAACAAAACAAGGGGGAGGGAGTTTCTCAATAGTCTCGATCTTAGCGCGATCGACCTCAATACCTCGATTAGAAACGAGGTGTCCTAGCACAATGCCTTTATTAACCATAAAGTGACACTTCTCCTAATTTAAGACGAGATTAGTGTCTTTACATCTTTGTAGCACTAGAGAAAGGTTAGACAAACAATCATCAAAAGAGGAACCATATACTGAAAAATCATCCATAAATACCTCTATGATCTCCTCTATATACTCGGAAAAGATAGCCATCATGCATCACTGGAAGGTAGCGGGTGCATTGCATAATCCAAATGGCATCCTCCTATAAGCGAATGTCCCCTATGGACAAGTGAAAGTGGTCTTCTCCTGATCATCCGGATGGATAGGAATCTGGAAGAAACCACTATAGCCGTCTAAATAGCAGAAGTATGAATGCTGGGCCAACCGTTCGAGCATTTGATCAATGAAGGGAAGTGGAAAATGGTCCTTCTGAGTGGCCGTGTTCAGCTTCCTATAATCAATGCAAACCCTCCAGCCCGTGACGGTCCTGGTTGGGATTAACTCGTTGTTCTTATTCGTCACAACGGTCATCCCTCATTTCTTCGGAACTACATGCACTGGGCTAACCCATTTGGTGTCCGAGATAGGATATATGATACCTGTATCCAACAAATTAAGAATTTCTTTCTTCACAACCTCTTTCATGATTGGATTTAACCGTCTTTGAGGTTCCCGTGAAGTCTTATGATTGTCCTCCATTAGAATTCTATGCATGCAGAAAGAAGGCTTAATGCCAATAAGATCATCTATAGTATAACCCAAAGCCTTTTGATGCTTTCTCAGGACATGCATTAGTTTAGATAATTCAGATTCGGAGAGGGAAGCACTAACGATTACGGGATAAGTAGAATCCGGTCCAAGAAAGACATACCTCAAGTGACTAGGGAGTTGTTTAAGCTCCACAACTGGGGGTGCTTTCTGAGGGGGATCCTTGCTTCCTCCTTCCAGTGGTATAGATCTAGAAACTGGACTTTCGGAAGTCTCAGTTGAAATCATCTCGCCTTCGACCTCGGTCGAGGCGCAGAGGCGTTGACCGAGATGTTCTTCAGTCGCCTCGCTTGGTCCAGAAAGTGCCTCGGTTGAGGTACTGTAACTGGAACCGAAACTGGAGATCTTCGTCTCCTGAATTAGTTTCTCAGTTTTAGCTCCTGAATCTTCTTCCAGCGCCTTTAAGCTCCGTATATCTGCATCACAAGAAGCATCTATACCTTCCTCCATTAAGCTAAAACTAATAACTTTTTCAAGTGGATTTTTAATAAGGATAGAGCTCACCAATTCTCTTGATTCTTCATCATCATAGATGTTGAAGATATCATCTCCTAGCTGCTCTCCCTTCATAGCCGCAAGTAATGCAAACTCCACTTCATCTCCGCCAATGTTGAATTTCAACTTGGCGTTCTTACAATCCACATTGCAACCCGAAGTTGCTAGAAATGGTCTCCCGAGAATGATAGGGACGGGATAATCTGCGGGAATGTCAAGCACAACAAAGTCTATAGGTAAATAGAAGTTACCTAACTTGACCGGAACGTCTTCCAAGATGCCCACGGGATGGGTAATGGAGCGGTCCGCCATGTATAATCGTATCTTCACCGGCTTGGGCTCTCCAAGACCGATTTTAACACATAGTTCCAGCGGAATGATGCTCACGCTGGCTCCTAGATCACATAAGGCTTCACAAGTGACATCCCCAACTTGAATGGGAATGCAAAATGAGCCGGAATCTCTCAATTTGGGTGGCATATTCTCCTTCATGATTTGAATGAGCTCCGAGGATTTAGATGTCATCCTTACTTCACCAAAGTCTTCCAGCTTCCTCTTCCTTGATAGAATCTCTTTCAAGAACTTCCCATAGGCGGGCATCCCTAGAATAACATCAAGGAAAGGAATATTAATGTGTAGTTTATTCATCAAGTCAAGGAACTTACCAAAATGCTTGTCTAGATGTGCTCTGGCCCTTGACTGGGGGAATGGAAGTGGTGGTTTATATGCAGGAGGTGGAATATAAACTTCAGTTTTCTCCTCCGCTTTCTGTGGCTCCACCTCGGTTGGCATCTCGGCCGAAGTGTACTTCGTCTGCACCTGGACCGAGGTGGTCTTCGTCTGTACTAGCACCGACCGAGGCACTGGATCTGCAGTCTTCAGTCCACTCCTCGTCGTTATGGCCATAATCTGGCCCTTAGGGTTGCTTTCCGTTCTTGCTGGAAGCTTCCCTGGATCTCTTGGCGTTTCATTCGCCCTACTAGCAAGTTGTTATTCAAAGGCTTTTTGTGCCTGCGAAAATGACGTCATAGATGTCTCCATAGCGCTAAGCTTGATCAAGATGGCCTCCAGCACCGCGTCTTTCTTTTCCGGCTGGGACGAACTTGATCCTTGCTCTTGGCTCTTCAATGGAGTAGATGAAGAAGGAGAAGAGAGGAAAGGATTAAAGGAATTGTTCGAATTAGAGTTAGAATGATTGTTACCCGAATTTTGGTTGTTTGCCCTCCAATTATTGTTGTTGGATCCTCTTTAGTTGTTGTAGTTGTTGTTCCGGGAACCGTTGTTGTTGTTACGGTATCCATTGTTGTTCCTTGATCCTTGATCTTCCTTCTTGGTTTGAGCAACTAAGAGTTCCTTCAATTGTTTTACGTCATTCTTCAAAGAGATGAGTTGATTATTTGATGAATCCTCTTGAAAGTTGACTCTTTTGACTCCACCTTCAGCTCCTTGGTGGGAGTATTTCTCCATGTGCAAAGCTTACTTCTCTATAAACTCCCAAGATTCGTCAATCGGCATGTCCATGAACGTACCGGCGGATAGTAGTTGAAGGTTGAACTGGGTGTTGTGTTCGCCACTTAGCATGCGTGCACATAAGTCTTAAATTTATAAAACTAGAAATCAAGCAAGCGAACCCGCAGTGTATGGATCGGCGTAGTAAAGTAAGAATTCCAGAGTATCGAACACAGGGATTTGGGGGGTTAAATCTAGTTATAAATCGTTAAGCAAGTAAATGTATGAGCTTTACAAATATATTGAGGAAAACAGCAACCCTAAAGATCCAGGTATCTAATTGTGGCAATCGATTCAAGATATACTAAAGAACTAAAGACAGAGTTAAGAGTTGCAAAGGTATGCTAAGGTAAAGTAATGTACGGTGAAGTTCCAAGGCTTTATATGACTTACCTAAAGACACTCTCTATAAAGGTTGTTGAGGCTTCAGTATAGAAAGGATCTAAAGACAAGAATTAATATCAAATACCCAAACTTGTAACCCAAGGATCAAGACTAACTAAACCGATTAAGGTTGTGACACTCGAAATCGAAGTAGAGGTTGTTGAGGCTTCACTACTACCTAGAAAAGGCAAGCCAAGACTAAGTTAAAGCAAATCTTTAACTTTGGATTAAAGTAAAAGCAATATTCGTAAACTAGGGAAAATTACGGGTGGATCTTGAGTTCCACGGCCGTGGAACCTCAAGAACATGCCGTGATTCTGGCTCGTCGGCGAAATCTCTCTAACTCTCAGGGTTCAATATATTTACGATCGATCTATCATCATCTAAGCCACAACTATCAACCCTTCACCTTAGAATTTCTAAAGGGTTTTAGCCAATAACAATCATTCTGATATCAAATTCAAGATTTAGAAGAATAAAAGATGAAAACCTTCGAAAACCTTCAATAAACTTCAAATCAATCTCAAATCCACAAACAAAGTTAATGATGTATATCAGATTTGGAATAACACAAACCAATCACAATCCTTGATAAGAACGAAGAGCGGGATGTCAATCCGTCTTCTTATCAAACCTAAGAACAAAGCGCAACTTCCAAATCTTCAAGCCTTTGCAAATCTCTGTTGCAAAATGGCAATCTCCGCACGTCCAACTGGAACCCTAAGCACGTGCAGGCAAGCGTAAGCGAAGGTGCCGAAATCTCCCTCCTTCAGTCCTTTTATAGGGGAAGATAGAATAAGTGTCCGGCCCATATGCGTAGACAATGTGTTTATATTTATTTGTCAAAAGATTGTCTAAATCACGGTTATATGGAATTCCACGCCCATGGTTTAGAGCGTGGAATTGGATCACGGTTCTTCAAAACTTCCACGACCATACTTTATACCGTGTAACTCTCTGGACTGCTCCACGCTCATGTTGCCAAGTTTCACGGCCGTGGTTTAGAGCGTGGACTTCATTACGGCCGTATTTTAGAGCGTGGAAGCATAGGTGGCTCGTAATTCCCTTTGTTTTGTGCCATTCTCCATCCTAGCATCTTCCTTAGCTTCTTTGTTGTGTCCTTAATCCTTGTATGTGCTCAATCCATCTCCATCCTTTCTTAATTCGTTCGGTTTTAGCTCTTATTCGCCTACAATCAATACAAAGCTTATGTAGACCTCTATATCGACAATATAGATAAACTAGCTCACAATTGCTTCAATGCTTCATCAATGAACACTAATATGGATGAAATACATCTAGAAAACGTGCCTAAAATATCACAATATTTCATGCTAACAAAATACCCCATACTTGCCACTTGCTTGTCCCCAAGCAAGGTCTTTCAAAAGCTTTAAAACTCAAGTTAGGATGAAATATGGATGCACTCTCAAAAACAAGACGTCTTTTAGATGAATGTGCTTCCTAGTCAATAGATCATTCTCAAACCTTGCTTAATTCGTTCATAAGACTCGCATATACATAATCAAAGAGTAAAGAGTAAAGAAAACTCATGAATTGATCAAACTTCCATGTAAACATCATAACCTTCAAACATTATCAAAATCAATCATAAGAAACTTCAATTTAGATCACCAAGTCATATAGCATTCTCTTGATCTTAAGGACTTTCAAGTAAGGTCTAGAATGCGGAAGGGGAGAGGAAGTTATAAGAAATGTGGTGCATGAATCCGGGAAAGTGGATAACCAACTCTTTTCTTTTTCTCTTGCGGTTTTGCAACACTTTCAACTTAGAGATTTGCTCTCTTCTTTTCACATTATTTTTCGACTTTACTTTTGGAGTTATGGACAGAGGTGCACAAAAACCGAAGCCTAGGAGATTGGCGTTTCTCAATTTTGCGAGATGCCTCAAGCCCTTGATGCACATACCATAATCCGCTAGGAATATCGCTTAATCCGACTTTGGCAAGACACAAACACCCGGCTATGTGAATGGTGTCGAGTTACTCATCGTCATGATTGACTTCCCCAAACCTATAAGTTCTTTCTATTCTTTGAATGCAAAATTTTGCTTTCATGGCCCTCCCACATCAAACATGCCAAATATCAACTCCTCCAAATTCCCGGATAGGTAAAGGAGGCCATAATTTCATTGAGGGGCTAAATGATCAAAGAAAGAAGAAAGAAAATCGAATTGCCTTAATCATTTCAACAAGAAGTATAAGAACTTATTATGTGATTTCAACCTTGATTCCTCAATATGATTTAGGTAACATTCTTCACATTATGAAACTTGCAAAAGAGGAATAATTAACTCATTCAATTTCTTTTCAATTCACTATTTGTTTAAGCATGCGATTGTCATCAAAACTCAATTCACAAGTAGTGATTATCATAGAAGTCATCTCTATCCTTAGAAGCACGAAATTTTCAAAATTTTTCGATTTTTATGGGTTTTTCAAAAGATTTTTCATGCAATGCGATAATGAAACGTGTAACAATGGAATGAAACATGCAAGGCGTTCTCAATCAAAGCAAGCAAAGTGAGTAGAGTTATTACAAACGAATAGTCACACCCCACCCCATACTTGAGACAAACATTGTCCCTAATGTTCAAAAAGAAAAATAAAGAAAAGAAAGAAAGAAAAAGAACTTACAAGACGGTGGTGGAGTGGCTAAAGCGGTAGATCGTCCAAGGTCATCACTAAGGTGCCGGTGGTGGTGGGAACGGGAAGAAGCCGGGATCATAGTTCCGCCCAAACTGCTGGCAGTAAATATCTCTCATCATGCGGTCATGCGCGTCGGCTCGTGTATCCCTAGCATCTGCGCGGATCTCCAAGGCTCCGACCCTACTGGAAAGATCGGTGGCCCACTCCGGCAGCTGCTCATACCATCCCGGCGGCTGGCTATACCATGTTGGTGCGTCTGACGGTGCTGGTGCAGGTGGTGGCTGGGCATGCCAAGCTGGTGGAGCTCCCATCCACTCTGGCAGAGTGTTGTACCATGCAGGAGGCTCCGCCATCCAAGTCGGTCTCTCGCTCACACTAGCACGGCGAGAGGAAGAACCAGAAGCTCTAGCGGGACGGGGAGAGTGTCTAGGAAGGTCGGGAATTGCGTCCGGCTGATCCGGAAAGGTACCAAAATCATGCTCCTCACCTCCTCCCTCAAACTCATCATCCCCTCTCATCTCCTCCTCATCTATAACCGGTGGCTCAGGGGGAACGTAAGGAGGGGCTACTAGTCTGTTCGCATGCATGGCAATGAACGTCTCCTTCCAGTTATGGCGTCCGGCCATAATAGAACACTCGGGGATCCATGCTACTCCTCTACCTCCTCTATCCTCCCAAGGCATGGCAGCTGTAAGTGGACCTCTATGTCTAGGAAAGATAATGCCTCTAGTCATGAGGCTCTGAAGTCCTAGAGGTCTAGCAGCTATCCTAGTGCATGCAGAAAAGTCGATCCCCAGCTATCTAGCAATGTGAGTAACCATCCCACCGTATCCTATATTGCCAGCCCTCTTGTTCTTTAGCTTACTCATAGTAGAAGCTAAGAGGGTGGCACAGTCAGCCTGCCTGCCGTGCAACATGCAATACAACAAATAAAGCTCATCTGTCTTGATCTTCTGAGGTGTCTCCGTCCTAGGAAAGAGACACTTAGAAAGTACCCGGTGAGAAATCTTCAAGGCTAAGTGATAAATCAACTTAGCCTTGGTATCACCTGGTTGTCAGCGGTCCTCGCTGGCGTAAACCATAGCTATATCCTCCCAAAAATCCTTGGCGTATACAAACGAACTCAGCAATCGAGAACTCGTAGTTCTCCTCCATCAACCTGAATGACACTGTACGGTCTACATGACTATGCTCGAAGGAGATCACAAACTCCCTAGTGATCTCCTCATATGCATCTTTCCGAATAGCGGAGAAGATGATCAACCCAGCCCTATCCAATAACCAAGTAATGTCGTTAACCACATTTAGTGGCTCTAGCTCCTCAAACAACAAATACCTAGGTCCTATGACCGCTCGCTTCTGGATCCTTTCTAAGGCATCGAGGTAGTCTTTGTGGATTCTAGGAATTCTAGGTGGTGGGGGTGATGGTGGTTCACTAGGAGGTGCCTGAGAAGAGGAGGGACCATCACCCTTCCTTTTCTTGTTCCTATTCGACATTCTTCTAACAAAATCCATCACTGTTCAAAACCACGGTCTGTTCTTCAGAAACCACGGCCGTGGAATGTCCAGAGACCGTGATTCGGATTGCAATTTCTCAAAACTCAACAGATTTTCACCAAATTCAACAGCAAGCAGCCCTAGTCTAATTCCAATCCAATTTCAATCAGTTCTCCTAAAATTTCTTGCAAAATTGAGGCAAATCGACAAAGTAAGAGAAGAGGTGAAAAACCTAGGTTTTCGGATTTTAAAATCCGAATTCTGCCTTCTCCGGTGATTTGCCGCTCGAATCGTTGCTTGGATCTTGTAGGTGATTGGATTTGCTTCGGTTTTGGCTAAAGAATCGTTCGAAACGATTAACGAACGGGAATTTGAGAGTGGGGGAAGATTTCAGCGTTCTTGGGCGTGAAATTGGGGGTTTTGGTGTGTTTTGTGAAGAAACGTGGTTTTTATAGTGGCCGTAAATTTTTTCGAAAATTACGGTCACTCGGTGGTTTCCACGGCCGTGGAAATGTACGGAACCGTGGTTTTGGTGATTTTTCTCAAGCTTTTACTAATTACGGTCACTATAGCTGTCACGGCCGTGGTTTTGGCCGTGGAACTCTCTGTAATGTGTCAACGTCCAAGTTTCGTCAATTTTCTTCAAACCTTTCCTTCTCCCTTTCTCTTCCACTGATCCTACATCCAAAAACATGAACATACCGGAAGGCATCGAAGGTAAAACAAAACAAAAACGTCTAAACTATTCTAATCTATGAATCAAAAACAAAAACGTAAGTGCAATACCTTGGGTTGCCTCCCAAGAAGCGCTTGTTTAAGGTCCGTAGCTATACCATATTCGCACTTATTCGAGTGCGGTAGGCGCAAACTCTTCAGCTTGGAGTTCCGGTGAATACTTCTTGAGTCGTTGACCGTTCACCTTAAAGCTTCCGCCCTTTTCACCCCATACTTCAACTGCACCATGGGGAAAGACATGTTTGATTAGATAAGGTCCAGTCCAACGAGATTTAAGCTTACCTAGAAAGAGACGAAGCCTTGAATTGAAGAGGAGAACTTGATCTCCTTCTTTGAGGTCCTTTGGGATGATATGCTTATCATGCCAACGCTTCGCTCTTTCTTTATAGATCTTGGCATTTTCGTAGGCGTTCAAGCGAAGTTCTTCAAGCTCATTGAGGTCCAAGAGACGCTTCTCTCCCGCTTCCTTCATGCTGAAGTTCAACCACTTTATTGCCCAATACGCCTTGTGCTCCAACTCTACCGGTAAGTGACAAGACTTCCCATACACAAGTTTGTATGGTGTTGTTCCGATGGGAGTCTTATATGCAGTCCGGTATGCCCATAATGCGTCATCTAGCTTCAAAGACCAATCCTTCCTTGTCCTTGAAACCGTCTTCTCTAGGATCCCTTTAATCTCCCGGTTTGAGATCTCCACTTGTCCACTAGTTTGTGGATGATAAGGGGTGGCGATCTTGTGAGTCACCCCATACTTAGCTAAAAGAGCTTCGAAACGTCGGGCAATGAAGTGAGAACCTCCATCACTAATGATAGTTCGTGGTGTCCCAAATCGTGGGAAGATGGTCTTGTTAAAGAACTTAACCACTACCATGGCATCATTGGTGGGAGAGGCAATTGCTTCAACCCATCTCGAAACATAATCCACCGCTAAAAGTATGTATTGGTTTCCACAAGATGATGGGAAAGGTCCCATGAAGTCTACTCCCCAAACGTCAAAGATCTCCACCTCTTGGATGTTGTTAAGAGGCATCTCGTTCCTCCTAGATATGTTCCCTGTTCTTTGACAAGCATCGCAGCAGGAAACAAAGGTTTGCACATCTTTAAATAAAGTAGGCCAAAAGAATCCAGATTGCAATACCTTAGCGCTAGTTTTGTTCGAACTAGCGTGTCCTTCACAAGGTAGTGAATGACAATGACGGATGACACTTTGCATCTCATCTTCCGGTACACATCGCCGAATGATGCCATCCGGACCTCTCTTAAAGAGGAGAGGTTCGTTCCAAAAGTATTCCCGAACATCCTTAAAGAACTTCTTTCTTTGTGCGTAGGATAATCCGGGTGGTAATTCCTGGCAAACCAAATAGTTAACAAAATTAGCGAAACCATGGTTCGTTACCTTTGGTGATCACGTCGATACACTCCTCTATGATGTGTAAATGCTCGTCCGGAAAGGAGTCATCTATAGGTAGATGGTCGTGTTCTAGATGTGGTAGACGACTCAAATGATCCGCAACAAAATTTTCCGAACCCTTCTTGTCACGGATCTCTAGATCGAATTCTTGTAGGAGAAGAATCCATCTAATTAGCCTTGGTTTCGCATCCTTCTTCGCAAGCAAATACCGGATCGCTGCATGATCCGTGTACACACTCACCTTAGCACCTACAAGATAAGAGCGAAACTTTTCAAATGCACATACAATTGCTAAAAATTCCTTTTCGGTAGTGGCGTAGTTGAGCTGCGCTTCATCTAGCGTCTTGCTAGCGTAGTAAATGGCATGGGTTCGTCCTTCCTTTCTTTGCCCAAGCACAGCCCCTATGGCTACGTCACTTGCGTCACACATAACCTCAAAGGGAAGATTCCAATCCAGAGGTTGGATAATCGGGGCTGAGATTAGAGCTTCCCGAATCATATTAAACGCATCTACGTATTCCTGCGAGAAATCAAAAACTGCATCCTTCATTAATAAATTAGTGAGCGGTTTTGATATCTTGGAAAAATCCTTTATGAAACGCCAATAGAATCCAGCATGTCCTAAAAAACTTCTTATCCCTTTCACCGAAGTTGGGGGAGGAAGTTTTTCTATTGTCTCTATCTTAGCTTTATCCACCTCAATTCCTCTACTAGAGACTAAGTGTCCTAATACAATGCCCTCTTTCACCATAAATTGACACTTCTCCCAATTAAGAATTAGGTTAGTGTCTTCACACCTTTGTAACACAAGAGCAAGGTTAGAAAGATAATTATCAAAGGAAGAACCATAAACGGAGAAATCATCCATAAAGACCTCCATGATCTCCTCTATGTACTCCGAAAAGATAGCCATCATGCACCTTTGAAAGGTGGTTGGGGCGTTGCAAAGCCCAAACGGCATCCTCCTATACGCAAACGTTCCCCACGGACAAGTGAATGTGGTCTTCTCTTGATCATCCGGATGCATCGGGATCTGAAAGAAACCACTATAACCGTCAAGATAGCAAAAGTGTGAGTGTTGTGTAAACCTCTCAAGCATTTGGTCGATGAAGGGTAGTGGGAAGTGATCCTTCCTCGTTGTGTTGTTTAGCTTCCGGTAATCTATGCACATCCTCCATCCGGTTACGGTTCGTGTGAGAATGAGTTCATTGTTTTTATTGGTGATGACCGTCATTCCTCCCTTCTTTGGAACCACCTGTACGGGACTCACCCCCTTGCTATCGGAGATAGGGTAGATGATACCTGCATCAAGTAGTTTAAGAATTTCCTTCTTGACAACCTCCTTCATGGTCGGATTTAACCGCCTTTGAGGTTGTCGCGAAGTTCTAAAGTCTTCTTCCATTAGGATCTTATGCATGCATAGTGAAGGTTTGATTCCTACTAGATCCTCTATAGTGTACCCTAAGGCTTTCCTATGTTTCTTAAGAATAACCATGAGCTTACTATGTTCATCAATACTCAAATCGGAACTAACAATTACCGGAAAGGTAGAATTAGGTCCTAGAAATGCGTACCTTAGATGTGTAGGAAGTGGCTTCAATTCCATCACTATCGGAGTCTCTAATGTCTCTTGAGGAGTATCCGATGCTTCCTTAGAAGTGTATAAGGATGTAGAAGGTGCTGGAGAAGAGTCAAGAGAAGTGGTGGAGAAGATACAATCTCCTTCAGATTCACCCAAAATTACGGCTACTCTGTTCCCTCCACGGCCGTGGTTTTGGGCGTGGAAGTCAATTACGGGACCTCTGTTTGTTCCACGGCCGTGGTTTTGGCCGTGTAACTTACTGGAGTCCTCTGAATAGCTGATTACGGTCATGTTGGTAGATTCCACGGCCGTGGAATAGCACGACTAGCCGTGATTTCTGACGTTTCTGACCATCGTAGAGTTTCTCATATTCTTCTTCATACACTTCTTTTTGCTTTTCTAAAGCTTCTACTTCCTCATTACATTCCTCTTCTTCCCCTACATCCATAATGCTCATAGAAATAACTTTTTGTAATGGGACTTTGAAGAGAATCGAACTTATCTCTTCTCTAGATAGCTCTTCGTCATGGATGTTGAATATATCCTCATCGAAAACTGGCTCCTTCACCAAAGTAGAGAGAACGAACTCTACCTTTTCTTCTCCTATGTCGAAGGCGAGTCTAGCATTCTTGCAATCAACTATGCAACCGGATGTTGCAAGAAACGGTCTTCCGAGTATGATCGGGACCGGACTATCTACAGGAATGTCAAGCACAACAAAGTCTATAGGAACATAGAACTTACCAAGCTTGACCGGGACGTCTTCAACTATACCGACGGGACGAGTTATAGATCGATCCGCCATGTATAACGTCATCTTCACCGGTTTAGGTTCGCCTAAACCGATCTTCCTGCATAAGGCAAGCGGAATGATGCTCACGCTTGCTCCTAAATCACATAATGCATCATATATGACATCTCCCACTCCTATGGGAACACAAAATGACCCCGGATCCTTCAGCTTTGGGGGCATCTTCTCCTTCATTGTCTTGATGAGATCCGATGAATCCGAACTCATCTTAACCTCTCCAAAATCCTCTAATTTTCTTTTGTTAGAGAGGATCTCCTTTAGGAACTTTCCATAAGCTGGCATACCTACAATTGCATCAATGAAAGGTATATTAATATGTAGTTTGCTCATGAGTTCAATAAACTTACCGAATTGCTTGTCTAGACGTGCTCTTGCTCTAGATTGCGGGAATGGTAGGGGAGGTTTGAAAGCTGGAGGAGGAACGTAGACATCTTCGTTCTCCTTCCCCTTTTCTTTCTCCTTTTCGGCTGGAACTTCTACAAACTTAGGTTGCGGGTCGGTAGTTGTTACTCCGCTCCTAGTTGTGATTGCCATCACCCTTCCCTTTGGGTTATCCTCCGTTTTTCCTGGAAGTTTTCCTTGATTCCTAGGAACTTCCTCCGCATGGCTAAACATTTGGTTCTCTAAAACCTTTTGGGATTTATCGATCTTAGTTATGTGATCATCAACCTTGATGATGTGACTCTCCAATCCTTGAAGCTTGCCCAAAATTGTTTCCAACATGGGATCGGGCTTCTCTTTCCCCGAAGTACTTCCACCATTAGATGTTTGCCCCTGGCTTTTCAAAGGAGTGGAAGAAGAGGAAGGTGGAGTTAGTGAATTTCCTGAATTGGAATAAGAATTACCGGAATTTTGTTGGTTGGGACGCCAATTGTTGTTGTTTGAACCCCTATTGTTGTTCCAATTTTGTTCCGGTTGTTGTTGTTGTTGTTGTTGTTGTTGTTGTTCCAATTATTCCGGTTGTTGTTCCGGCTGTTGTGGTTTGTATTCTCATTCCCGTTGTGGTTATTGTTGTTGCCCAAATAACCTACATTTTGTTCCTTTTGCTTTGGAAAGTTGGTTTTGATGGCTTCCTTCAATTCTTTAATCTCCGTATTGAGAGAAAAGATTTGAGTTTGAGCTGCTTGTGATAGCTTTGCTCCTTGTTCCACATGATTTGCCTCTACTTTCCGGTGAGAATACTTCTCAATGACTCGCGCTTGCTTCTCAATGAAGTCCCAAGCGTCATCTTCCCTCATGTCCATGAATGTACCACATGAAAGGGATTGGAGCTTGAATTGTGTCTCCACATCCAGCCCCTTATAGTAGATCTCCAATAGCGCCAATTTGGATATGCCATGATGTGGGCAATCCAGTAGCAAATCCTGAAATCTTTTCCAAGATTGTAACAAACTTTCGTTAGATCTCATAGAAAATGCATTAATCTTACCTCTCAACTCCGCCGTCTTGGATGGCGGAAAGAACTTAGTGAGGAATTCCGAAGAAAGATCCTCCCATGTGTCGAGTTTCCCACTTGGAAGAGCTTGATACCAACAAGCATTCCTTGGATCAAAATCCAATAAGTCAAACAACAATGAAGGGAATCTAAGAGAATCTTACAAAACCCTTCACAAAGCTATAAAAGCTATAAACTTTCTTCCTTCAATCTTCCTTCAACCTTCAAAAAGGTTCTTCAAATCTTCCTACTATGGGGAATGCGGCTGTTCCGGTGTAAGCAGCCAGATCGGTGGTATAGCATGATCTGGATTTGTGGAAAATCCAACCCTTTTTATGAGAAAATTACCCTCCAAAGATAAGATATCTTAAAAAGATCTCTTCCCATAAAAATAGGTAAAATATATGGGCTAAATTATCTTCTTCCTTCCAGGAATCCAGCCCAAGAATATAAGATCTTCTTTCCAAAAATAAAAGATCTTAGCCAAGAATAAAATATCCTTGCCGCGTCCAAGGTGTTCGCCTCGGTCGAGTCAGCTCCTCTGGATCACCTCGGTCGAGGTGACTCTGTAGTCAACCGAGGTGAATCACAACTGAATGTGAAATCTCTCAAATCTGGTCCAAAGTGAATCTCTAATCCAATTCCATGATTCCTGGATTCTTCCTTAAGCTCCTGAATGTAGCTCCAATGACTCCTTTGCTCCTTTTGCTCCATTTTAATCCAAAATGTGCCATTTTACCTACGATTACAAGGAAACTTGGTGTAGACCTCGATTCCCGCAAAGGTAGATGATACGACAATATAATCACATAATATACATCCAAACATGCAGATTATTGAAGATAAAACGTTTAAACAAGTCCCAAAATATAGACAATAATTTCATGCTATCATTACATAGTCCAAATGGCATTGTACTGTATGCAAATGTGCCAAAAGGACATGTAAACGTCGTATCTTGATCCTCCGGTGCTATAGCAACTTGGAATTAATATGAATAGCCATCTAGGAAACAATAATAAGGATGTCCCACAAGATGTTCAAGCATTTGGTAAATAAAGGGTAAAGGGAAGTGCTCCTTTCGGGTTACCGCATTTAGCTTACGGTAGTCGATACAAACTCTCCATCCAGTTTGTGTCTTGGTTGGCACCATTTCTCTATATTGAATTTCCAACATCGTGATTCCTCCCTTTTTCGGAACAACTTGGGTCGGACTGACCCACTTGCTATACGAAATAGGAAAAATTATATCCGCTTGAAGGAGCTTTAGGACCTCCTTCTTCACCACATCCGTCATAGGTGGGTTAAGCCGCCTTTGTGGTTGCCTTGATGGTTTTGCATCATCTTCAAGTAGTATCCGGTGCATGCATGTGAATGGGCTAATTCCCTTGATATTTGTTATTGTCCAACCAAGAACCGTCTTGTGCTCCTTTAGTGTTTCCACCATCTTCTCCTCTTGTTGTTTTCACAACTTGCTAGACACAATTACACGTAATGTGTCATTGTCGCCAAAGAAAGCGTATTTGAGATGTTGGGGAAATTCCTTGAGTTCAATTTCCAAAGCCCTTCATAATAGAAGGAACAAGCTTTTCGCTTGGAGTTAGAAAATTGAGCCCAATGGTCAATGCTATGATTGGGAGCCTTTTGTGTGAATTCAATTGGGCCAGTACTTTTTGCATATTAGATGTTAAAACATATTTTGATTTGTGAATATCTATATATCATTTTCAATAACGCGCTTTAGTTCATCAAAATTAAAAATGTAAAAAAACATCTTGCACAATAGGTTCAATGATAGCAATGGGGTGTTTCATAGCATCATAAATATTGAATTCGACAACATTGCCATCAAATTCTATAGTTAACTTACCACTAACATAGTCAATCTTAGTTCTAGCCATTTTCAAGAATGGTCTTCCAAGAAAACTAGGTGCATCATGCATGTCATGTTCCATATCCAATACAAAAAAATTAGCCGGAAATAATAAATTGTCAACCATAGCTAAAACGTCTTCAGTGATCCCTTTTAGGTAAATATTAGACCTATTGACAAGTTGAACAACTATTCCGGTTTCATGCAACGGTCCCAGACCAAGTGATTGATGGATAAAATATGGCAACACATTTATAGAAGCATCTAAGTCTAGCATGGCTTTGTCAAAGCGAGTTTAGCCTATGACACAAAGAATTCTTACCATACCCAGATCACTACATTTCTTTGGCATCCATATTTGGAAAACCGCAGAAACGTGATTGCTCACCTTCACTTTCTGTTTTCCTTTCAGCTTCTATTTTCTCTTGATACTGCACAATTCCTTCAAGAAAGAAGCATACTTAGGAATACTCTTCACTAATTTAAGGAGAGAAATGTTTACCTCGCATTTGAAAATGTCTCAAAAAGTCCTTGTCATCGATGATTCTCCTTTCCTTGAATGCTTCTAAAAAGGAAGAAGGTGTTTCACCGAGTAGAGCGGTGGAAAATTGGGACAAACATAGGAATCCTCTTCAAAATTAATTTCAGCACCTTCTGATAGTTCAGCCACGTGCACAACCACTTGCAGCCGCAAGGGTATTTCGATTAATTTAGCCGCGGGTGCGTCGTTATTTGGTCGTGGGTGTAGGGTTGCAGAAAAAGATGGCGCGGGTGCGCCATTTGCAGCTGCAGAGCGGCTCAACCTTCTATTTTGTTTTTTTCGTCTCCATTTCCTGATTTTTGATCAGTTGCTTCCCAATCCCAAGAGTCAAATCACTCATTTCTCCCTTGGATTTACAACTGTTTGAGAGGGCAAATTTCTAGAGGTTTGAGCTTCGATCCTCGTAATTTCTTCCGCCATTTGTCCAACTTGCTTTTCCAAGTTTTTGATGCTAGATTATGTGCTTTGGACATGGGTAGCAAAGTGTTTAGTTAAAACTTGTAGCATTTCCTCGGTTGAGTCAGACTTACCAGGCCTAGGTTGTTGTTGTGGGTTCGGTTTATCCCTCCACCTAAGGTTTGGATGGTCACGGCATCCCGGATTGTAGTTTTGTGCATAGGGATCCTTCCTTTGACGTTGTTGTTGTTCATTTCCTCCTAAGACATTCACCTTAGTTGTGGAGTCTTCTTGAATTTGAGGGCATATATCCGTTGGAAGGAATGGATCAGCGCAAACGCTGCATGCCTTCAATTGTTGTGAATTTCCCAATAGTGTTAGCCTTTTTACCATTTCTTTTAGTTCGGTAATTTTTCTTGATACTTTCGGGTGGTTGCGATTTACATCATGGACCCTACTTTTGGTAGGAGTCCCACCAAAGTTCTACGTACCTTCCTCCATTTCCGGTATTTTTTTCATGGCAAGTTCAGGAGTGGACATTGACAGGTTGATCCCCTTGCACTTGGAGGTCGAGAATTCAACCTCCGGATGGACATTGATAGGTTGATCCAAATTGATCAGTTGTTAAGAATGCTAAACGAGAATCCGCATAAACATTTGAGGAATTTTCAGAATATTATGAACACTTTGAGTTATGAGAACATTGCTCCCGGTGCCTGAGAATGCGGACGTTTATTTTTTCTTTGATAGGAAAGACTACAAACTGGCTGCAAAAATATCCCCAAGTACTTTTGCTACTTGGGAAGTATTAACAACTTTACTGAGGAAGTATTTTCCTCCTCACAAGACAACTGAGATTAGGGAGAAGATCTCCCACTTTGATATGAATATGATAGAACATTCATTCCGCATGAGAAAGATTCAATGAATTGTTGCATTCTTGCCCTTACCATGGATTTGAGATGGGAGCAATTCTCAAGTATTTTTATAGTGGAATAAATAACACTACAAGGAATTTAGTGGACACCACAAATTTTCATGGATTCACAAGAATGAATGAATATGAAGCTTGGGAGTACCTTGGAACATTGTTGAACATACAAGGCAGTACACCAAGAAACGCAAAAAAGACACGAGGTGTCTACAACATCAAGAATGATGACATGATTGACAAGATATTTGAGAATGTGCAAGCCATGAAGAAGCTTGTTGATGGTATTTTCACTTCCGCTGTTGCTAATTTAGATACTACTATGAACTGTCAATTTTGCAAGGGAACATGTCATGAGATAGAGGATTGTTCAAACTTCAATGAACATATGAATTACTATGAAGCATTGGAACAAGCCAACCATCTGGGAAATCAAAGAGAATATCAAAGGGACAATACCTACACAAGACCTCCCTTTCCATAAAGAAATTTCTCACAATTCCAAAGAAAAAATTTATCGTCCAAAGATCCCATCTCTGATCAAGGTCAAGCTCCTACACAAGGTACCACACCAATAACACAAGATAAAATTTTGGAGAGGCTAGTTAACGAACAACAAGTACTCGATGATCCATTAGGCACATTAGGAACTCAATCATTGTGGAAGAAAAAATCAGAAGGGTTAAAACCACTATTGAAGTGATTGGTAGAGAACATAAGATGTTGGAAATTCAAGTTGTCCAACTCAGCCAACAACTCGAGAAAACTCAAAGAAAAGTCCATACAACCACATAATCTAATTTTAGAGGAGTTTGTGCCATCACACAAAGAAGCAAAAACGAAATTGTTGATCCCGTAGCCCATAAGATGACTACGAAGAACACTGTTGAGGAGAAAATTGTTCATGCAAAGGTAACTATTTTTACACCTATATAGACATCTTCTTCCTTTTCCCCAGGCTCATAACAGAAAAAAGTTGAATGACGATTTTGGAAAACTTCTAGAGCGCATGAACAAGCTTTACTTGGAGATTCCACTAGTTGAGGGATTGAAACAAATGCCTGAGTACTCAAATTTATGAAGTAACTACTATCTAGCAGGAAGCTCAGACATTATGAAGGCTCAATTGGCATCACCAAGGAGCTCACAAGACAAAGATGACACCCAAAAAGGGAGATCCAAGAAGCTTTTACATCTCATTGACCTTTGGTGGAAAAAAACAATCTTGTTTATATGATATAGGAGCTAGTGTGAGTGTTATGATTCATGAAGAAGTACAAATTATGAAGAAAAGTGTGAAGTGACAATACCTTGAAGGTGTTTCGAGTTATAAAGAATCAATATCCTGGATATTATTTTCCATGTTGACCTACGTTTTGGCCTACCAACATCATTTTTCCATGCCCCATATCCCCGTTACACCTTTATATAATAACTCATTATATTTATCTTTCATTTTATTTTCACTTGACAAGAAATGGAGTTTCAGAACACCTTGACAAGCCTATGATAAGATATATTAATGATTGTTGAGTTTTGAGAGTTTATTGATGTATCCTAAACACATCTTGAAGATTGAGAACAAAGACATTACCCTTGAGCGATTTGGAGGGCTATGATTATTTATTTATCCTCTTACAATGATTGGTGCTATGATGAAATGGTTTCAGTAGGTTGTTTTCCTGTTAATTGGGAAACTATTTGTTCTTACGCATAGTATGCGTACGACATGATCTTACTCGAGGGCGAGCAAGGTTTAAGCATGAGGTATATAATGAGTGTCAAAATAACACTTTTTAGATCTTAGATTCATCCATTTCACACTTCTTTTACTCTCTCACACATCTCTATTTGTATGGAAAGCATTCATTTGATGTAATTCGGTATCTATCTTGGTCTTTATGTATTTTGGGAATTTACAACATCAATTGTGCCAAAATTAGATCTTCTTGGAAGTCAAAGCTGAAGTGAACACATTACATGAGTGCGGAACTACAACCCAAAGTCCCTTGAATATGCCTTAAAGTGAAGATCCACGATTTGAAGCTATATATGAGCGAAACCACCAGGCGATACGGCCGTAACATAACCGTAGGGTGGCCATTTCACATATGAAGATTATGTCAGAATGCAACTTCAAAGTCCAACCCAAAACACTCTCTACGGCGAAGCCTACGGCCGTAGGGATACCACATGGTGGTTGTTTCACATGCCATCATATTTCTCCATACCCTAGCCGTCAAGTAGTTATTTCATATACCGAGTCTAGGGTTATATTTTGTGTAACCCTAGACTTTGTGAATTATCTTTATATATTCATATGACAGTCATAAGATTAGATACGCTGATTCATCCTGAATTAGGCATCACTCATATTTCTCCTTACCCTAGCTGTCAAGTAGCTGTTTTCTTTGCTTTCAAGGTTCACCTTACTAGAATCAAACAATTGTGAGTTTAGGTCTTTCTTGATTTTTTCATATTGTTTTTTGTTTATTTTTGATCATGTTTGGCTAAATTCCCTCTTAATCTAAGAATTGGATGATCCCTATAATGGGTTGATTTATCGTTTGCATATATATATATATATATATATATATATATATGAATTGAGATTGTGATATTGCTTCTTTTCAAAGCGTTTAATTCCGACATTTTATTTACCTTCAAAAGAAGTGGTGTTTATAAATGGTTTAGATAAAACAATTGAAGAGCCACAACCGAGTAGCGTTTTATTAGATTTAATAAAAATAATTTGGTTTTGAAAGTACTAGTTTACCAAAGCTTCAAGGACTTCTAGCTATCGTAGAATTTTCGGTTTTTGTACCTTTTTCTAACTAACGAGCCAAAAGCAAAGGTTGTTTTTGGTCTTTGCCCCTTTTTCCAACCAAAGAGCCAAAAGCGAAGGTTGTTCGTTGGGATTCTTATTTGCTTAGATCGCTTCCATCACATATTGCTTACTATTGCTATTGTATTTGCCTGTTACATCCGATCTCGTATCCTTGCGGGGGAGGTTGTTGTTACTTTCTATTATCATCCAAATCAGACGCGGTCCCCGTGATTCGATACCCAATTATACTACATCCGATCTCGTATCCTTGCGTGGGATGTTGTTGTTACTTTTCAACAAAACTTCCACGATCAGGTATGCATAGGCAAATACAACCTTCTACTTCAGCCAACTAAGGCGATCAACCTGTTAGGGATCCTGCTTAGACACTAGTCTCCGTCCATGTTCAAACATTGGTACATGCATCACCGACTTCTCGAATTTTCCTCTTCCGCACTATCGTTGATGGTACGAGTGGACATTTTCCTGGATGTTGTTTATCGGATATAGTCCAATAACTAAGATGATGAGGTGGTACTAATTGAGAAGGCTTGTACGAGAGAGACCAATGATGTGGATGAGCATGTTGAGGTCCATATAGAGGAGATTGTTGAGGTTCATATAGATGAGTGTGATTATATGCCTATTAATTTACATGTTGATTAGCCTATTAATCAACATGTTTATGTGCCTTACACTCACCCCTAGAGCACCTAACACAGGAGCTCCCTCATTGAAGGTATGCTCGCTTGTTATTCCACCCACCAAGCTAGAAGTATGTGGATGGGCGTTGATATAAAATCGACAATAGTTTATCATTATTAATTTATTTGATCATGATTATATTTAATTCACTTTTAGTTGATATCTTAAAAATGATGTTAGAGAGATGAGAAAGGTCCTCAAATAACCAAAGCTGCTCAAGGAGCTGAGTAGGTAACCTTGAGTTATAGAGACACCTTGTCATGGTATGAACTTTTCAATTGGAGTGGGCTTATTGAGTTAGGTGATATGTCATTATGTAGTGTTGATTTTTCCTTGATTCACGCATTTGTGGAAAGATGGCATCTTAAGACCAACACCTTTCACCTTCTATGAGATGAGATGATAGTCACACTGCACGATATACCATCATTGTAGGCATCAATGTCGGGTAGAGATGCCCTAGAGACGACACTTACCCTCCCTCCAGGTTGACGTGGCTTGTAGATATTCAAGAACTAAGAGACTAAGGTGTGTAATCATTAGGTTGCCTTGTTTGTCGAGGGTTTAAAGACAACGTTCACCCCATTGTGTCTTGATTTGCAAACCCCACCAACCTTCATCGCATTAGTGTATCTTCTACTATTTATAGTGTTGGCGTTGGTGGTCGACATGTCGATCAACCGGATTTGTTCCTAGTTGACCGACTTAGTTCAAGATCATAAGAGGACATAGTCCTACACATGGGGTACAAACACATTGACTTATCTCTACATGTTGATATCTATAAACTTTAAGTTCAATTTTTTTACGTTTCAATATAAATTACATCCATAAACTCTAATTTATTTGTAGAAGATACTTGGAGACGTATTGCGGCAAAACATGAAAACTATTGGTGTTGCAAGACTTTGTTACAAGTTGGTGTCTATAAATCTAAGTTTGATCTTTTTATTTACAAATATCATCGTGTATCCGTTTCGCAAGTATAATATTGAATCCAAGCACATTTCCCATGACTAGGTTGTGTACGATGGAGGATTCCGATTAACATGAATTTGTTATTTGGGCTTCGATACTAGTTGTCCCAAAGATGTCGACGTTTAGCCTAAAGAGGATGAGGCTCCTCTGTCCGCAGATCGGTGAGAGTCGAGGATGTCAATTTCATGACTTATAAGGACCTTTAGTTGGTCTTTGAGGGAAAGCTTAAAGTGTCCAGACATCAACATATTTTTTAGTTAGTGATAGTAATGGACGTCAAGTTTATGCCTTATAAGTTTCGCTTAATTTTAGATAAATCTCAACATTATCGTATCTTTTAGTCAAGTGCATAAGCAATGCTAATTTTTTTTTTCACTTTGAACTTTAACACGTGAAGGCAAATTCGTAAACAACTGTGTTGTATTTTAATCGATTTTTACAACAATTGTACTTAAAAACGTAAATGATGTATTTTGAACCCCCAAACGTTTAATTTACCCTTAACTTAAACCCTAAAATTCATTTTAAAGATTCAATGATATTTGTGGGAAAATATTGTATACAATATTTTTTAATTACGTAAAAGTTATGTTATGACTTTCGCTTTTTAGTACGTTGCAACTTTTACGTCCGAATTTCACATTGAAATTTGTAACCTTGATTTATTTTTGTCAACGCCTCCACATTCTTCTAGGTCGCATTCATAATATTATATCTTTGAGTGAGCCATCCCCAATCTTGGAGTTGTAGGATGTTGTTGAGTGTATATGCTACCCATCATGTTCAGGTCGCTCCTTCGTAGGTATAAGCAGCGGCGGCCTTAGGGGAGGGCTGCCCCACCTTCAGCCACGGAAATCCCAACCCACCCCAAAATTAATTATGTATTATATTAAACAACAAAGGACAATGTATTTAGAGTGGCATATTGATTTGCCATCAAGGTAGAGCATGATATGTTGTTGCCCTTTAACCAGGTTTCGACTCCCACTAACTCCAAAGTAACCTTTTTTTTTCAAAATCCTCTTCTTTCTATGGTGTTACACAGCTTTTTTGAATATTTTGTTTGAACACTTCTTTTTAATTACGGAGAATTTTTTTCATTGAATGATATATATAAAGTGTAATTTTTAATCCATATGTATTATAAGATCTCTATATTATTTAAATAAAAAATTATTTTCGTTTCAAAAGTATTTTTATTTATTATATAAAATAAACTTAGCATACCCAAAAATTTTAATCTTACATTCGTCCCTACCCACCCTCCATCGCGGTTGGTGTCGCGTCGAGCCCGCCGTCCTCATAGCCCCGCCATCTTCTCGAGCAAGACATAGCCAGAACCATCGCGGTTGAGCCAAATCTGTGTCAAAGCCGCAATCGAGTCGCTTGTTTGGGACTGAAAGCGGAATAGGGGCGCCGAATCGCCGCCACCTTCTTGTTCCCTCGCCTAGACCGCCGGAGAAGAACACCATCCTCGCCTCGATAATTTGTTTTTGTCCCCCTGCGACTGAAAGCGGAATAGGGGCGCCGAATCGCCACCATCTTCTTGTTCCCTTGCCTAGACCGCCGGAGAAGAACATCATCCTCGCCTCGATAATTTATTTTTGCCCCCTTTTAAAAATCCTGCGACCGTCACTAGGTATAAGCTAGTTAGGTTCTTGTTTTTATTAGACTTTTGATTGTGTATTTCCGTTAACATTTTGATGTTATTTATTTCGTTTAACATTATGGAATTTAATTGCGTAGTTCCATTGACGTTACATAATTCCTTTAACATTATATATTTTGTTTGAATCTTCCCCTTGACATATTGATATTTCTGTAATTTGATCAATTTCATATTTTTTTTGACAATGTGTATAACTAAATATAAAATACAATAGTTTGACGGTACATATAATTAAATAAAAATATAACATTTTCACATTATGTAATTGAATTAAAATTGAATCGTAATCAACTAACGCATACTAACGCGCACTTTCAGGGTGCGTCATGTATGTGTTAGTAGAGTTTGAAAAAATAATTTCATTTTTTTTCTATAAAATTATTAGAAGGGCACAAACACTATATTGTATATTTTAATGTCGTACACATTTCCACAATGTAAAAATGAATGAACATTATTATGGCCAAGTGAATATGAAGGGGAATCAATTTAGGTTGTTGTTGGCATCCTGTAAATCATTTTTGGTAACCCCTTTATATTATTTATAATTAATTAAATATAAATTATCATTTTAATTAATTTAAAAAATTACAAGTGAAAGAATAACTAAATTCATAATAATTTACTATACCTTATTATTTAAAGATTATAAAACATTTATAAAAATAGATTTAACTATTAATTTAAAGATGATTTTTATACATTCATAAACCACCATATTTTATTTTGTTAATGAGGAATAATTGTTATTTTTTGATGCATTGATTTTAAGCAATGCAACAACCTATGTCCCTCATGAGTCACCGCAACTGCGGCCCCTTCATTCCGCGGTCGCGGCCAGATTTAGTCGCGGTCACGGTAAAGCAGACAAGTCGGCCGACTTTGTTAGCCGACTTGATTTCTTTCCTTCCCTTTTAAGTTTTCTCTTTCCCTCGTGCTAAGGGTTTGGAACCCTTGAGATCTTCTTCTTCTTCTTCTTTTCTCCTTTTTGTTCCTTCTTCCTTATCTTCTTCATTCTCCTACCAAGTTGGAAATGATGATGATGGTATGTGTGATGCTGTGGGCAGTGGCAAGGCAGTAACAACCAAACCTCCCTTCCTTCACATCTGGAGAACAGTGGTAAGGCAACTCTTTCATTCCTTCTTCTTATTTCCCTCTTCCTTGACTGGAGATCATCAAGGGAGTCATGGGTCTCCTTTGTTCTTCTTGGTGATGAGTTAGTTTATTGTGGAATCCAAGGGTGTCCCTGGGTGTATCCAAGAGAAGCATAGGTGATCAAGTGAGCGTATCGTTGTTTGAAGAAGAACAAATTGTGTTCTATTGTGAAGCCGTCCTTGCGCCCGTACCTTGCTCCACCCGCGCCCTCTTGGGTGTCGCCGCAAATGCACCTGCAATGGCCGTCGTCGCGCCCGCGCCTTTCCCCTGCCGCGATCGTGCCTTACCTTCAGTTGTACCAACTTCTTGGTACGTTACCCTTTCCTCTTATCTTAGTAACTGGTTAGTAGAAGCATGTTAGGTTTGAACCTAGTATAACTAGTAGGAATGCCAACTAGTGCTTTAAGAAATATATTATGAGGATGTTGGGTACGAATGTGGGGTATATGATCTTGTGAGGGTCATTGAGACTAGGTTGGAATCATCTAGTGTGTTAGTCAATGGTTGATACGCGCGCGTTGTTTAAACATGCGTAGAGTGTTTTTTGTGGGAAACTAAGAGTGGAAATTAGCTAGGATTACCTTGTGATAGGTAAGTCCATGAGACTTACTTAGCTGCTTTCATATGTTGGATGAGTACATGAGTGATGCTTGATATATGCTTTATAATAGTTTATAGGTTGATTACAACCGACATGTTATTTGCTCACTAGTATCGGGCGGTGGCAACTTGCTCAGCTCGCCCGAGGGAGTTCGGGAGGTTCTCTATGGCTGGGCCAGACCTGATATAGGGAGTAGGGTAATGATCCACTTCACATGGTATACGGGGAGGTATGCTGATCCACTCTAGATGACAAAAGAAATAGAGTCGAGACTCATAAACTTCTCGTGTCACAAGTATAAATGGATTATGAGTGTATAACTTTATGAAAGATAATAAAATGGAAAACCTGTGATATCATGCTTTGTGTTTATTGTACTTGTTGACGTGTGTTTGTGCTTATACCGTGTTTTAGTTGTTGTGCAAGATAGGAAGACAGTCGAGTGATCCAGTTGGAGGGATTATCCGGGGTTCCCGCACATGTTAGGATGGGATACGAGGTTTTTGTGTATGTATAGATACTTTATTATATAGTTTTGATACTCGGCTACGAGTCTTGTATGTATTTTGGTTTATGATATTTCAGTTTTATCTATGTTGGTTTTATATTTATTTGTGACTTGTTGCAAGATCCGGTGAACTTGTTGTCAGGTTAGGGTGAGGACTCATTGCAAGGTCCTAGCCCGTAGTATCCCAAGTTCATAGAATTAGGAATGTTACAAACATGGTATCAAAGCCGACAACAATGACACTCGCAATCTTCTAGAAAGGCCGAATAGATAAATAAACAAAACCAAAAAGGGGTATGAGTTTTCAAAATTGAATTTTGTTTTAAAACATGTATACAATCCGTATGTGATAGAATGTACGGAGAACCATCACTACTTTCGTGGATCTCGGCACGTTAGTTTGTATGTTGGACTGTAGATGTTTTTTCTGGATTTGATTTATTGTAATATTATTAGCTTAACCTTATACGTAGTTATGATCTTCTCGCAAATGGCTTGTACTAGAGTAGCATATGTTGTAGGACGAGGTAGTGGTAGACCACCTCTTCCTCCTGTAGTCCTAGGACGTGGACGAGTAGGAAGACCTTCAGTAGCAATAGGTCGGGGCCGAGTCCCCATTGTTGATCCGCCAGAGACGCAGGATAGAGCAGAGAAGGTTGTTGAGAGTATAGTTCCCAAGACTGGAGATGGGACGGCGGCTAGACTAGAAGCTCAGGTGTCGTAGTCAGGCTAGTCAGGTCGTGTCTCGATGAGAGCATATGAGTTTAGAGAGTATGTCCGCCGGGTAGAGGAGGCAAATAGAACAGGAAGACATGCCCTAGATCCACCGACGCCTACGAGATCAGCTAAGGTATCACAAAAGGCGACACATGTTCTAGCTATACTGGTACGAGGAGTTGAGGTTGCCAACGCTCGGGAGGAGCCAAGGCCACCAAGACCAAATTCCTGGTTGAAGACTTTTCACCTGATGAGAATACCCCGTTTCGATGGGAAGGTGAGATTAGAGGTGGAGCATTAGTTAGGGCACGTGGATACCGCACTAGAGTCGATCCGTTACCAAGAGGATAGGCGAGTGGAGTTGGTGCAGACCTTATTTAGAGACCTGGCGTAGTATCGGTTGACGACCATCCGTAGTCAGGTCACAAGATATGATCAGATGAGGAGTCTCATCCGGGAGCGTTTTTCCCTGCCGCATTGAGGATGGAGAAGTTGTAGGACTTTGTGGAGGCTGGGTATGAGGATATTCTTGTATCCGAGGTGATCAAGAAGTTCCAGGAGGAGTTAGCACTGTTGGGTCTAGCTGCACCTCCAAATGACCAGCATGTGTATTTGTTCTCCCGTAGACCGAGGGACGGTACCCATGCGTATCTAGCGGGTTTTCACTGGGACTCCTTGATAGACTATCAAGACCGATCCTCAACATATGAGAGATATCGATTGGGCCATAGGAGGGCTACAAAGTTAGGAGGGTTTGAGAAGAGACAGAGGACGGGGTAGGCTAGTAATAGTGTTGGAGCATCATGTTATGGGCAGACTCAGTTATAGGGACGCCAGGGTTACCCATCATCTACACAAACTTCTAATAGGGGACGAAAGTGTTTTAACTACGGAGGTTATGGACACATGTGGCCTGAGTGTCAGAGGTCACCAATGGCTTGCTTCACTTGTGCCAAGCTAGGTCACCGAGCTACTTTTTGCTGTCATGGTAAGGCTCCTTCCAAGCAGGGTTCTTCCCATGCTAGCACAGTAGGAGGCAGACAAAAACCGCCTCAGTATCAGACTCTGGGACAACAACAACGGGTCTTGGATCATTCTTCTACTCAGGGTTTCACACCGGACCAAGTAGAGGTAGAGGACGTGGTAGTGGCATCGTTGACACGAGAGGTTCACATGCTAGAGTATTCGAGCTGAGGAGCGTTGATGAGCTGGTAGCGCCAGCGACTACAAGTACCATTCAAATTAATGGTTTACCACTTTACCAGTTAGAGTGCTTTTTGGTACGGGTGCTACACACTCATTTATTTCCGATGCTTGTGTTGAAAGGTTGACCTTAGATACAGTAGAGGGAAGACTTTTTATTATAGGGTTACCCGATGGGAGTAAGGTTAGAGGTACCCGGGAGGTTCACGATTGTCCCATTCGTTTGGGAAATCGTGACTTGTTAGTGGATTTCTTTATCATGTAATTAGTACATGAGGAAATCATTTTATGGATGGATTGCATGGACCGGCATGGTGCATTTCTAGACATCGGTAGGAGGATCGTGACGGTCACTACTGAGTTAGGACAAATAGAGGTATTCCGAGGTTGGGACCTGGGAAAGACCGGTACAATCATCAGTGCAGTTCGAGTTGCAAGACTAATTGGTCAGGGTTGTGAGGCCTTCTAGTGTTATGCCATAAAGGAAGGTGAGAACCCGACATTGGAGGAGATCCCAACCGTGAGCGATTTTATTGACGTATTTGATGAGCCATCCAGATTACCATCCAAAGGATCGTAGATTTCTGTATTGAGTTAGAGCCTGGGACGACACCGATCTTGAAGGCACCATATTGTATGACGCATATTGAGCTGTTGGAGTTGAAGAAGCAACTTGAGGAGTTAGTAAAGAAGGGCTTTATTCGCCCTAAAGTTTCTCCATGGGGTGCACGGTACTTTTTATGAGGAAGAATGATGAATCGAAGAGGTTGTGCATCGACTATCAAGAATTGAATAAGGTGACCATCAAGAACAAGTACCCGTTGCCCCGCATTAACGACTTGCTAGATTAGCAGTAGGGGGCTATTGTGTTCTCCTAGATAAATCTGAGGTCAAGATATCACCAGTTGAGGGTGAGAGAGTAGGATGGGCCTAATACGGCATTTTGGACTAGGTATGACCACTACGAGTTTGTAGTGATTCCATTTGGGCTCACGAATACGCCCTCCGTCTTCATGAAGTTGATGAACGACATCTTCATCGACTTCTTGGATTATTTTGTGTTGGTCTTCATATATGACATCCTGGTGTACTCTAGGAGTAGAGAGGAGTACAAAATACACTTGAGAACGGTGATACGAGTTTTGCAGGATAGAGAGTTGTACGCTAAACTCTCTAAGTTTTAGTTCTGGATGCTTGAGGTGGCCTTCCTAGGTCACATAGTTTCCACCAAGGGGATCAAGGTTGATTCGGGCGAAGATAGGGTCTGTATCAGAATGGATGCCTCCGAAGAATGTTAAGGAGGTGTGCAACTTCTTAGGCTTGACAAGATACTACCGCCGGTTTGTGGAAGGGTTTTTAGTGATCGCCCGACAACTTACATGCCTGTTGAAGAAGACTACCCGGTTTGTATGGTCCGAGCTGTGTAATCAAAGTTTTGAGGAGCTGAACCTCTACTCTTATCTTAGCATAACCAGAGGGCACGGAGGATTTCGTAGTCTACAGTGACGCATCCAAGCTAGGCTTGAGATGCATTTTTATGCATCGGGCTAGGGTTATTGCTTATGAGTCTAGACAACTGAAGACGTATGAGGAGAATTACCCGACGCATGACCTGGAGTTAGTAGCAGTGGTACACACCCTTAAGATTTTGCGGCATTATCTATATGGAGTTTCATGCCAGCTCATTGCAGACCATAAGAGTTTGAAGTATATATTCACTCAACGGGAATTGAATAACCGCCAAAGGAGATGGCTCGAGCTGATCAAGGACTTTATTCTAGGGATTTTACATCATCCGGGGAAGGCAAATATGGTCACCGACGCCTTGAGCACGAAGATGCCTCGAGATAAGGCGATATCACGATTGACGGCTCAACCTCAATTACAGAGAGATCTAGCATGGCTACAGTTAGACATCTAGTTTACGGATACGGACAACCACCTATCCACCCTGTAGATACTACCTGATATTTTGGGAGAGATCCAACAGAAGCAGGGTAACTGTCCGATGCTAAGGCGGATTCGGGACAGGATGACTCGAGACGAGGAACCGTTGTTCACTATAGGTGCCGATAAGGGTGATGAAACACTAGGTGCTCGTCTGTATACCCTTAGACAAAGAGTTGAGACAGAGGAATTTACAAGAGGCTCACACTACACCTTATCCCAGGTACGAGTAAGATGTATCAAGATGTGAGACGTTCTTATTGGTGGGGCGGGCTGATGCCCGACGTGGCTAGATTTGTATCCTAGTGTGCGACTTGTTAGAAGGTCAAGATCGAGCATTGTAGACTTGGAGGGAAACTTCATCCATAACCGATACTGCAATGGAAGTGGGATGATATCTCCATGGACTTTGTCACCGGTTTGAGATCGAATATGAGCTTCGACGCTATATGGGTTGTGGTAGACCGACTGACGAAGACCGCACGTTTCATTCCTATTAAGGAAATGTGGCCGGTGAGTCGGTTAGTTGAGGATTTCACTAGGAAAATAGTGAGATTCCGTGGGGTACCGAGGATCATTATCTCGGATAGGGATGGACAATTCACCTCGAGGTTTTGGGAGCAAGTACACATTGCTTTGTGTACGAGCCTTCACTTCACAACAACTTTTCATCCTCAAACAGATGGTCAGTCGAAGAGGACTATATAGACCTTAGAGGATATGTTGAGAGCATGTGTGCTAGACTGGGGACATGTGTGGTCAGATCACCTACCCTTGGTCAAGTTTTCGTATAACAATAGTTAGCATGCGTTGATCAAGATGGCACCTTATGAGGCATTGTATGGACAGAGATGTCATAAGCCTCCATGTTAAGATAAGCCGAGTAGTATCAGTGGATATCTCCTGAGCAGATACCGAATGGCATCGCTCGAGTAGCGTTGATTAGGGAGTGGATGTTGGCCGTGTAGAGTCGTCAGAAGTAATATGCTGATAAGAGGCGTAAGCCTCTAGAGTTTCGAGTGAGAGCTCAAGTTTGGTTACGAGTATCCCCGACGCAAGACGTCAAACGTTTCGGCAATAAGGGGAAGTTGAGTCCCCTATATATCGGACCTTTTAAGATTCTTGAGCGAGTGAGAGAGGTGACATACCGACTTGCGTTTCCAACGAAACTATAAGGCATTCACCTGGTGTTTCACGTGTCTCAACTGAGGGCGTACATACCAAACCCGAGACACATCGTCAGTTATGAGGATTTAGTAGTCGAGCCGGACCACACGTTTATAGAGCATCCGATAGCTATTTTGGAGCGGATTACGAGATGCTTACACTCGAAGGACATACCGATAATGAGGATCAAGTGATCTAGACAGGGAGTCGACGAGGCTACTTGGGAGACAGAGGATAATATCAGGAGGAACTATTCGGAGTTTTATGCAGAGATAGCTGCATCCGCAGGATCAATGAGTGAGTCTTAGTTCTATCTTTGTTGAGTTTATGTACCTATATGCTATCATGTGTTATATGTATTTTCGTGCTAGAATGTGACGTGTAATATTTTTAGATCCTATTGTGCTAGCACGAGTAGAGATTATGTGTAGAATAGAAGGATTATGCCTTCATGAGATCGAGTGATTATACCTCGGTGTATGAGATTGAGAGGATCAATGTTCATCTAAGTTTTGGGATGAAACTTGTTTTTAGGAGTAACTGATGTAACAACAAGTGTCCCTCATGAGTCACCGCGACCGTGCCCCCTTCATTCCACGGTCGTGAAGCCACGGTCGCGGCCAAATTTAACCGTGGTCGCGGTAAAGAAGACAAGTCGGCCGACTTGCTTTCTTTCCTTCCCCTTTAAGTTTACTATTTCCCTCGTGCTAAGGATTTGGAACCTCTGAGATATTCTCCTCCTTCTTCTTCACGTTCATCTTTTCTCCTCTTTTATTCCTTCTTCTTCTATTCTTCAATTCTCCTTTCAAGTTGGAAATGATGATGATAATTTGTGTGATGCTGTTGGCAGTAGCAACCAGACCTTCCATCCTACACATATGTAGAAGAGTGGTAAGTCAACTCTTCCTTCCCTTCCTCTTATTTCCCTCTTCCGTGATTAAAGATCATCAACGGAGTTCTAGGTCTCCTTTGGTCTTCTTGGTGATGAGTTTGTATATTGTGAAACCCAAGGGTGTCCCTGGGTGTTTCCAAGAGAAGCATAGGTGATCAAGTGAGCGATCGTTTGAATAAGAACAGATTGTATTCCGTTGTGAAGCCGCCCCCGCGCCTGTACCTTGCCGCACCCGCGCCCCCGGGTGTCACTACACCTACAACTACAACGGCCGCAATCGTGGAGTCTCGTGCCTTGTCGCCGCACCCGCACCTTTCCTCTACTGCGTTCACGCCTTACCTTCCATTGTACCTACTTCTTGGTACATTACCCTTTCCTCCTATCTTAGTAACTGGTTAGTAGAAGCATGTTAGGTTTGGACCTAGTATAACTAGTGATAATGCAAACTAGTGGTTTAAGAGATATATTATGAGGATGTTGGGTACAAATGTGGGATATATGATCTTTTGAGGATCATTGAGACTTGGTTGGAATCTTCTAACGTGTTAGTCTGTGGTTGATGCATTGTGCCTTGTTTAAATATGCGTAGAGTGTTACTTGCGGGAAATTAAGAGTGGACTTTAGCTGGGATTACCTTGTAACCGGTAAGTTCATGGGACTTAGCTACTTTCATATATTGGATGAGTGTATGAGTGGTGCTTGATATATGCGTTATAGTAGGTTATAGGTTGATTATAACCGACATATTATTGGCCCACTAGTATCGGGCGGTGGCAACTTGCTCGGCTCTTCCGAGGGAGTCTGGGAGGTTCTTTGCGACTGGTTTAGACTTGGTATACGGGGAGGGTATTGATCCACTCAACATGGTATACAAGGAGGTACGCTGATCCATTTCAGATGGTAAAAGAAACAAAGGTGAGAGTCATAAACTTCTCGTGTCACAAGTATAAATCGATTATGAGTGTATAACTTTATGAAAGATAATAAAACGGGATATCATGCTTGGTGTTTATTGTACTTCTTGACGTGTGTTTGTGCTTATGCATTTCTCTTATATATGAATAGTTAGCTAAAGGTTTATAACATGTTTAGATGTTATGTAGTATAGGAAGGCGACCGAGTGGTCCTGTTTGACGGATCATCCGGGGTTCCCGTACATGTTAGGATGGGATACGGGTTTTTTGTGTATGTACAAATACTTGATTATATGGTTTTGATACTCGGCTGCTAGTCTTGTATGTATTTTGATTTATGATATTTCAGTTTTATCTATGTCGGTTTTATATTTATTGGTGTCTTGTTGCAAGATCCGGTGAACTTGTTGTTAGGCTAGGGTCATGATCCATTGTGAGGTCCTAGCCTGTAGCATCACGAGTTCATAGAATTTGAGGTGTTACAAACAATTCCCCCTTTAAAATTGCTAGAAGGGTCTCATACACCGGTATTTTATAATATAATGGCATACACATTTTTCCAATGTAATAGTGTGTGAACATTACTATGGGCAAGAGAATATGAAACGGTAGATCAACTTACAAGGTGTTTGTTGACCATCATTTTTATCAACATCTTTATATTATTTTTAATTATTTAAATACTTCTTTCGGTCACAAAAACGTCTTTTTGGCCATTGACATAATTATTAAAACAAAATTATTAAACAACCTTTATTTTATAATTGTTTTTTTCAATTTTACCACTTATTATATGTCCACCACCCTTTTAGACCAACAAATGAATTTTCTTTTATAAAAATAATTAATAAAAGTAATTTTCAAAAACTATTTTCATGACCCTCTCTTAGTCAATAACCTTTTAAAACATAAAATGACACTTCAACTTGATCAAACTTTATATGCTAGAAAGTCATTTTTTGTGATCGGAAGAAGTATAAGTTATCATTTTTAATCACGTTGAAAACATATAAATGAAAGAATAACAAAATTTATGATTATTTAATATTTCTTATTATTTAAAGATGATAAAAAAATTTATAAAAATAGATTTAACTATAAATTTAAAGATGATTTTGCATTGATATACGTTTGGTGTTTGGTATGATGATTTTGCATTAATATGAAAGAATAAGTAAAAGTGTATGAACATTATTTTGGGCTCGTTTGATATGTAAGCAGGAAAGGGGTTGGAATCAAGAATCGGAATGAAATAAGTCATTTCTAATACTTGGTGTTTCATATAATTTTGGAATGAAAGATTTTTGACACATGTTCTTTTTATATGAGATATGAAACGAAAAATCGTATCATACTTAATGATATATGTGTGAATGTTTATAATGTAAAGATATGCTATTTTTTAAACTACATTTAAGAAAAACGAAGACTAACTAATAACTTAAAGAATAAACACTAAACAATCATCAACCCAAATAAATAGGTATATAACTTCTTCTATCAAATATATTTTTTCTAATCGAGCATTTTCCGGTTATATTACATCTTCAATGAAATATTTGTATTATAGTTATTTTTTTTTGTCAAAATTATGTTTTTATACAAGATAATAATATAATTCAAATTAATTGAGGACAATAATTTTTTTTATAATTTTTTTTAATAATTTGTTTTATAATTTTATCTGGTAAATGTAGTTTTAAATTTGAAATGAGTTTATGTTAGAATGGATGATACCCAACATTAATTTATGGATTCAACTCTTTCTATAGAGTTGAAATGAGTCATTCGATGAAATCATTTTCATTCTGATTCCGAGCCTCAACAAACACGGGATATTGGTATGACTCATTCTGATTTTGATTCCTGATTCCATGAGAATTGTACCAAACGAAACATAGTCTATGACTATAAACTTATTACATAGGTAGAGCAACAAATGATCACATTAATTATAATTCCCCAAATTAATGCGGAAAAAAGAAAAATAACCACATTCATATTCTCAACATTAACGGTGAACAATGAACTTGATCTTTGTCTTATCTATATAGAATTCTATAAGAGGACCTCCCCAATTCTGCATATTCATTTCTAATAACTTAAAGAATAAACACTAAACAATCATCAACCCAAATAAATATGTATATAACTTCTTCAAACAAATATATTTTTTCTAATCGAGCATTTTCCGGTTACAGTACATCTTCAATGAAATATTAGTATTATAGTTTAATTTTTTGTCAAATTCAAGTTTTTCTACAAGATAATAATATAATTCGAATTAATTGATGGCCAATAATTTTTTTTTAATTTTTTATATTTATTTGTTCAAAAAATATATATATATATATATATATATATATATATATATATATATATATATATATATATATATATATATATATATATATATATGAAATGAGTTTATGATGGAATAGAAAATACCCAACATCTTCAATGAATCATTCCATGAAATTATTCTCATTCTGATTTCAAGCTTTACCACACTCACGAGATATTGATATGACTCATTCCGATTATGGTTTCTGATTTCATGGAAAATCGTACCAAACGAGCCCTTAGTCTATTACTATAAATATATTAATAGGTAGAGCAATAAGTGATCACATTAATTATAATTTCCCAAATTAATGCGGAAAAAAAGAAAAATAACCGCATTCATATTCCCAACATTAACGATGAACAATGAACTTGATCTTTGTCTTGTCTATATGGAATTCTATAAGAGCAGCTCCCCAATCCTGAATATTCACAACCAAAAGCACCCAAAACACATTGACCGGGAAATCAACAAGGAGAATGGATTTCCTACCTCGAATTGTGATTTTCCCTTTCATGTCCAAAGGCCATACAATCCCTCTCATCCACCTTGCTCGCCTTTTCTGTATCCACCGCCATGTAGCGATCACCATCTACACCACACCAGAAAACTACAAGTTCATCTTTGAATCTCTTTTAGACATCGATGACGATACTATCTCCATTATTGCCCTGCCATTCCCTTCGAACATCCCAGAAATTCCGTTGGGTGTTGAGAGTACTGATAAGCTCTCTTCCATTTCGCTTTTTGTACCGTTTGCTAACTCCACCAAACTCATGCAATATGATTTTGAAGAGTCTCTTAAGAAGCTTCTGAATGTCAAGCTCATGATTTCAGATGGGTTTCTTCCTTGGACACTTGACTCTGCAACAAAGTTCAATATCCCAAGATTGGTTTTCTATGGTATGAATTACTACTCTATGGTCATGGGAATGATTATTGGAACTCATGATCTTTTTGTTGGGCCTGAGCCAGATGATGAGCCCATTACTATTCCTGATTTTCCCTTGATTCAAATTACTAGAAATGATTTGGGTCATCCTTTCAACATGAGGAAACCATATGGCCCTATAGTAAATTTTGTAATAGAGACTGTAACTGCTACGGTTAATAGCAAAGGCTTACTGGTTAATAGCTTTTATGAGCTTGAACCACGCTTTGCTGATTACCACAATGCCCATTATTCCCCAAAATCTTGGGCTATTGGACCATTGTGTTTGGCAGAGCCGAAGAAGAAGAGGTTTGAAGAAGTTTTTGATTGGATGAATCAAAAGCAGCTTGAAGAAAAGATTTCTGATTGGATGAACGAAAAGCTCGAGGAAGGGATTCCAATTCTTTACATAGAACTTGGGACACAAGCTGAAGTGTCAACTGATTTGAAGGAGCTAACAGTTGGATTGGAAAAATCCGAGGTGACTTTCTTATGGGTTGTGAGCCCGAAACCCGGACAAGAGGAGCTTATTGATGAGTTTGCTGAGAAGATGAAGGAGAAAGGGTTGGTCATAAAAGAATGGGTTGATCGAACAGTAGTATTGGGACATGATGCTGTTAAGGGCTTTTTAAGTCATTGTGGCTGGAATTCTGTCATGGAAAGCATATGCGCGGAAGTTCCGATACTAGCATGGCCGATGATGGCGGAGCAACATCTGAATGCAAGGATGGTGGTGGAGGAGATGATGATGGGGATTCGAGTTGAGACTTGTGATGGTTCAGTTAGAGGATTTGTTAAGGCTGAAGGATTTGAGAAGCATGTGAGAGAGTTGATGATGGAAGGGGAGATTAGGGACATGGTGAGGAAGAAGGCGAAAAAGCTTTGTGAAGCTGCTAAAAAAGCAATGGATAAAGGAGGTTCTTCTTGGGTTGCTTTAGAATTAGTTATGGCTCAGTTTTTAGGGAACTCAGGATAGATAATAATGTGATAGGGTAGTGAGTTGAGAGGATTGTAATCTTGATGTTATGAGGTAGTGATTTAAGAGGATTGTAATCAAAATGGAACTACAATGAGCAATCTTAAATACAATACTATCATTGGAATAATGAGAAATTAAGAAGTGCTTATGGTTTTGAATCAATCATTGTTCATTTTATGAGGTAGAAAGTGAAATTTCATGCGCAAAAAGAAACTGATGAGGATCGTTGTAGGCGAGTCGGTGCAAGGATGTCCACGGCAAAGATTTCTAAATTTATTAAAATGCCCTTACAAAATATATCACCTACCACACATACGTGGTCTTCAAAGATGAATAAGACCTTAGTCATCACGAGTCATAACAGCACCGTCATGGACCAACAAGAGACTCCATGCTTCCAAAGCAATTTTCTCGGCAATCCAAAAACAAATAAGCCATATTTGATGTCCTCATGTAAAGCACGAGCTCTTACCCAGGTAATTCGTGCCAATTAAGGTAGAGCACCGGTGTTCTTCCTTGGCGGTATCGTCCAAAGGATCTCTCGGCACTCACATGGATTCTGTCCACTTTTCTCGACGTCCTTAGCACCCAAGGTCCTTATTTGATGGGTGGAAGTCTCTCCCACAAGGTAGTCAGAAGAAACTTGAGAAGCGCTCGATGGAAAAGGCTCCATATCCTTGGCATCGGTAGCATTAATCCGGGATTGTCTCGCACTTCGTGCGACGTAGTCACATCATCCTCCCTCTCTTGAAAATGGTTTGACCACAAACCATGATCATGTATCTCTTCATCATTGTTCGCTCCCCATAGGGAGTGATAATAACCAACGACAAAGTCTTAAATTTATACTCATAACAAAAGCCTAAACAACTAAGATAACCCACAATGTATGGATTGTTATTGTAACACCTCAAATCCATAGGACTTGGGATGGTACGGGCCAGAACCTCACAATGGGTCTTGACCATAGCCTGATAACAAGTTCACCCTATCTTACGACAAGACACAAATAAATATAAAACCAACATCGATAAAACTGTAATATGATATGTCAAAAGTATATACAAGGACTCACAACCGAGAAACAAAACAATACCACATGTATTTATACGTGAAAACCCCGTAACCCGACCTATGTGTAGGGGGAACCGTCGGCTAATCACTCTTGCCGACTCACTCAACAATTCTCCTATCCTGCACAACATGGTATAAATCGTTAGCTAACAATTCATATATAAGAATAGTACATAAGCACAAACTGTAACACCCCAAATCCGCAAGACTTGGGGCGCTACTGGGCTAGAATCTCATAGTGGATCCTGACCCTAGCCTGACATAAGTTCATTGGATCTTACAACAAGGCACAAATAGATATAAAAACCAAATACGTAAAACTGTATAAATAAATACATCAAAGGTTTACAAAACACAACCGAGTACAAAACAGAAACATCATATACAGACGTATACAAACATCCCAAAACCCTCGCTCAACCTAGTGTACGGAAGTCCTCGGCTGATCACCATCTGACTCAGTCTACAGTCCTCCTATCCTGCAGAAGATCTACAACACGATATAAAACCGTTATCTAATATAACATGAATAAGAATAAAGCAGCAGCACATATAATCACATCAACACATCACAACATGCAATGCTCACATCAAAACCGTTTATCATCTTCATTATGTTATACCATTACTAATTCATTCGGTGTGATACGAGAAGTAGAATTACCTCGCCTCTGTCCCCTTTCACACAAGTTTGGAATTGATGTTAATCATCACCACTTGGAGTACCGGTTCGCAAATAACCCCCTAGCTGCCCATTTTGAGCTAGGTAAGCTATCACCGCCCTTTATCATACACTTGGGCCAATTAATATGCATATAGGGTCGTTCTAGTCCAGTTTAGCTTATCAATGCAACATACGTATGCACACACACCACTAATGAAAACACTTAAACAAATAATTGCTCGCTAAGTAAGTCCCAAGCACTTACCTTTCACAAACGTAAACCTATATCAGTGATCAAAATTTCCCCTCGAGGAAATTATTAGTGTCTACATTAGCAAGGCACAAACAACATTAGACAGTATCCAAGGTTAGGAGATTACACATCCTAAACCCCATAATCATCCTCAAACCATAAATCGAATCTAAACCTCGATATCTCAACATAGTTGTAACATCCCGAATCCGGAGACTCGGAATGCCACATTGGGCTAGGATCTCACAGTCGATCCTAACCCTAGTCTGACAACAAGTTCACTGGACCTTACAACATGACACTGACAGATGTAAAATAAATACATAAAACTGTATAAACTGTACAACCAAAAGATATACAAACCCATATCCGAGTATAAAACATCATCCTCACATAAGAGGTAACAAAACATCGTCCTCATGTAGGAGGGAAATATAAACAACCCCAAAACCAACCACCTAATGTACGAGAGTCCTCGGCCTGTCACCCTGCTAGATCACTCAGCAACTCTCTTACCTTGCAAGACATCTACAACACGGTATGAAACCGTTAGCTAACCATACGTATATAAAGAGTAATGCATAAGCACAAACACAAATGAGAGAAGGTACACATCATCATGCTATCACACATTTACCCATTTATTATCTTTATATAATAGCTAATCACTCAAATCATATATAAATGGATATATGAAACTATGTGACACGAGGACCGATACATCCCCGCCTCTGGCCCTGACGTCCATCCGTAACACACAACCCGTGTACCCTATGAGAGTGAATTGTGCCCTTTCTTTAAACCGGATGACATGAGCACAAAGAACCCCCCAGCCCCTTACAGGATGAAGGGAAGGGTTATCACAACCACACATACGGGGCTATCAATAAAACATAGGTTAGTAATAATCAACATCACATGCTATCATATCAAGCATACAACTACTACACCACTCATGCAACACCCAATATAAGGATGGTAGCTAAGTAAGTCCTACGGACTTACCTCAACCTCGTGCAATCACAACCACGATCAACCTCCAATCCTGAGAGGGACACTGCCTAATAACAAGGCATAACGATATATCAATCTCCTATCAATCAAAGGGGTCACACCTAGACCGAAGGGATCCATAGGATCATCCTCAACCTAAACCTCACAATCTAATAATCTCAAAGCTATGACCGGAATATGATCATAATATCAACACCACACCCTCAACTATACCTTGCATGATACTACACTCTCATACTAGGAAAGGAAGGGGTAATGCCAACCATAGGCAAGCCGGAAGCAAGACACACCTGTAGAACCAAGAGCAAACCAAGGCTGGTGCAGGGCTGGCGCAGGGCTGGCGATTGGCCGGCGTTGGGGCACTCCAAGGTGGTGCAGGGGCGGCTGGTATGCAGAAGGCACACTTTCAGCTTCTCTTTGCTTCTTCACTCGATTCTCTTCACTTCTTCTTCAGCCAACAACCAAGCACATTCATATACATACATATATACATCAAATGAAGCCTATAAAGGCTACCACAAGATCAAACTTGTGGGATTTAAGCTAGGGATAAAGAAAGGAAGGAAAGAAAAAAGAAAGAAGGAAGATAGGAAGAGATGGAGGAAGAACTCACCAAGCTGCAACCCTAACAAAGGAAGCTCTCCACCACAACCTCAAGGCTGGATAGCACAAGCACATCAACATCCTCAATCATCAATCACAATCAAAGCCACACTCAAACTCTCACAAACTCAAACAAAGATCCAAGAAGATCAGGAAAGAGATCCAAAGAAGGAAGGAGAAGAAGATGGACTTGATAGAGAGAAGATGAAGCTGAGGAAGATGAAGTAAACCCTCATCAGGAAGCAAGGGAGGCTTATATAGGAAGCCAACCCAAAATCTTGAGTCAAGAGTCAACAAAAATGGCTGCAACACACCGTAAACCGCGAGGGCGGTTCAGGGAGGCGCAGGTGCGGCCCACACAGGGGCGGTTCATGCTATTTCTGATTCCTCAACACTCACTCTCAGCTCCTCAAGAGTAAGGCTCTTACATCTCTGTTACGCTAGGATTAGTAGCACACAGAGCTTACATTTATAAACTCGATCTAAAATCCTAAACTACCTAGCGAAACCCATAATGTACGGATCATTATGTAGGAAGGAAAGTATTCCGAGGTCGAACACAAGGACTGAGGTGAAACTAAATCATTCAATGATCATGTATAGTGCAAATCTAGTCTAAGAAAAGAGAAAGAAATAAAGAAATACAAAACACAATATTTTTTGGTTGGTTTTGTGGTGATCAAACAAGGATCACAAAATGTGCAACTCAAACAAGCAAACAAACACACAAACACACAAACACAAGATAGGCGATAAAGGTAAGAAATGCGGATCCTAGAGATCAAGAATTCCGGTTATGGCATTGGACTCATGCTTCTAAATATCAAAGGAGAGCTGCGGTTGTTCGGAGTTGGGTGTTTTCTCTAATGGGAGCAATTACCGGGTAACTCTCATGCTCCACTAGTCTCGAACCTAAGGTCCTATTACCGGGTAAGTCTCAAGCAACCTAAGGACGGGAATTTTACACAAACCGGCCACTACCTAAGGGTCAAACCCCTCCTTACAGGGTAAGTCTCGGAAAAGGTAAGTCTTAGGTAACGATCCTAGCACACTCAATCCAATAGCGGCTTTTTTGGCTCACTACTACCATGAGTTCATCATCTTATGTATATAAGAGAGGAAATTACCGGGAAAGTCTCATTCCTCAATTAGTTTGCTAACATTAGGTCACCCTAAGCTAGATTAGGCTCAACAAACACTAGGATTTCAATACATCTACATCCTAACATCCAGATTCATCAATAAAAGAACAACAGAACAAAAACCATGGGTGGATCATGGAAACCACGGCCGTGATAACATGAAGAACATGCCGTTCTTTTATTCTGAGTAAGGTTTTCGAACACAAATTCATCCTAAGCTAACATGCAAGTCCATACAATCATTATCCAAGCCATAAACATCATTCCATCACCCTAGAATCACAACTATTTAGCCAATAACATACAAATCTAGATCAAACTTCATAAATAAAGCATGCTTGCAAGTTATAGCTAGAAAATAAATATAAGATCAAAGAACAAGAAGTTAATTAGCTAGATAGATGCTTCAATAATCTTACAAAGGTTCCAATGACAACTCCAAGATCCAAACTTACAAGCTTCAAAGGAAGCACACTCAAAACCCACTCAAACTCACTCAAGATCCACAAACTACACTAATCTCTCCTAAGAACACCCACAAGGGTTCTTGGAGGAGAGCTTCAATCTACAAGAGAGTATTGGAGAAGGTAATGTGTAGATCCTTCTCTCTACAGCCTGCAAAACCACTTATGTACTCCACCAAAAAGCAACGGTCGGACAAAGAAATCGCGTGACAAGTTTCAAAGCTGTCCTGCCGGAAACCACGGGCGTGGTTTTGCCAGATAGGCCGTGGTTTTCACCAGAAAGCCCTCCTTGGATCACCAAGTCATTAGTTGGTGCAAGGCATGCACCAACAAGGTCTTTTGTGTTCTTCTTTGCTTCTAGCTTGCTCCTTAGGGAGTCCGGATGCGTGCCAGTATGAGGAATGATACACGAATGTATCAATTAAGCCCAAAAGCTCCCCAAAATACCTACAAAACCGACAAAAGCTCGTGTAGACATCTTTTCTAGAAATAAGACTCGATTAAGCATAAACGCCATAACTAATGCAAAACCATGCATGAATAAGCGGAAAAACTATCTAAATGAATGCCTAAACAAACGTCATAAATCATGTCATCAATCTCACCCCCTAAAAACAAGTTTCGTCCCGAAACTTGCAATCGCAAATCCTCTCGGACCCATAAGCCAAGGTATAACCCTCTCTATCGGAGGCATCGTATCTCCGGTCAAAAGGTCACAACCTATAACAATCTATAACCTCAAACGCAAACATGGAGGAATCATCAACTCCAGAAAACAGGGCCATAATGCTACCCAAAGGCATAGAGGAATCACATCTCTTGCCATACTCACGTCACTGGGCATAGAGGAAATATATATCTAGCCAGATCATATGCATACACAATGCGTGGAGGAATACCATCTTCAAAGGGACTATGTCCATCAAAGAAGCGTGGAGGAAAGAACCATCCCCAGTTTAATCCTAATCGCACTCAGATAGCGTGGAGGAAAGAACTATCTCTATCTATAATCATACATCACGCTAGCACATCAAGATCTAATAAGGTCATACATCTCATCATAGCTAGCATGGAATAAACACATCAAGACATATAAGCAAAAAAGCACATAATCACAACACTCACCAAGATAGCACTAAGATCTACTCAGTGATCCTATAGGTACATCTATCTCAACATAAAACTTTGGATAGTTCCTTTGGATACTATCCTCAGTCTCCCATGTAGCCTCCTCTGGTCCTCGTCTCGACCACTGTATCCTCAACATGGGAATGTTTTTTGAACACAAGCGTCTCATACCTCGCTCTAGGACTGCAATCAGATGCTCGACAAAGGTGTGGTCTGGCTCAACCACTAAATCATCATAACTCACAATGTGCCTCGGATCTGGTATATACTCCCTCAACTGAGACACGTGGAATACAAGGTGAACACCCTCTAATCTCGGAGGCAAAGCTAATCTGTAGGCTGCCCTCCCAACTCTATCAAGTATCTCAAAAGGACCGACATATCGGGGACTCATCTTCCCCTTTATGCCAAAACGTTTGACGCCACACATCGGAGATACTCTCAACCAGACATGAGCTCCCACTCTAAACTCTAGAGGTCGACACCTCTTGTCTGCATACGACTTCTGGCGACTCTATGCAACCAACATCCTCTCTCTGATCAGTGTTACTCGAGCCATATCATCCTGAATATGTTGTGGCGCCATCCCACTAATACTGCTAGGCTCATCCCAACATAAAGGTGTACCACATCTACGTTCATATAGTGCCTCATATGGAGCCATCCCAATAGATGCATGCCAGCTGTTGTTGTATGAGAACTCAACCAATGGGAGGTAGTCTAACCTTCCCTGTCCCCAATCCAACACACAAGCTTGCATCATATCCTCCAAGGTCTGCATGGTCCTCTCTGACTGACCATCTTTTTAGGGGTGAAACACAGTCTTGAAGTGTAAACTCGTCCCCAAAGTAGTCTGAATCTGCTGCCAAAACCTCGAGATAAATCGTCCATCTTGATTAGAGACGATCGTCCTTGGTACACCATGGAGTCTCACTATCTGCCTAGTCTACTCCTTAGCCAATCTGCTCACTAGCCACGTCTCTCTGATAGGAATGAAATGTGCAGTCTTCGTCAGTCTATCAACCACAACCCATATAGCATCAAAACTCCTACTGGGTCTCAAACTAGTCACAAAATCCATGGAGACGTCCTCCCACTTCCACTGCGGTACTGGCATTAGATGAAGCTCGCCTCTAGGTCTGAAATGCTCTATCTTGACCTGCTGACAGGTAGCACACTATGCCACAAAGCTACATCGGGCTTCAGCCCTCCCTACCAAAATGAGCGTCTCACATCATGGTACATCTTACTCGTACCTGGATGTACTGAGTAAGATGTACAGTGAGCCTCCTGTAAGATCCTCTGTCTCAGCTCTGCATCAGCAGGTACACAGACGCAGTCCTGGCATTTCATCACTCCATCCGCTCCTATGGAGAACTGTGGTGCCTCACTACGAGACATCCTTTGTATAATCCTCATCAAGGTCGGGCAGGTCCCCTGCTTTTATTGGATCTCAACCAACAGACCAGGTAGAACCTCTAGAGCGTACAGTTGGGCATCCCCATCAGGAAACTGGATGTTCATCTCTAGCCAAGCTAGATCCCTCTGAAGCTGATGCTGAATTGTCAGTCTCGCAATCGCCTTCTCTCGAGGCGTCTTCCTACTGATGGCATTGGCGACAACATTCGCCTTCCGTGGATGATACAAAATCTCATGGTAAAGGTCCTTGATCAACTCGAGCCATTGACGTTGGCGGTTATTCAACTCCCGCTGCGTAAAAATTGTACTTCAAACTCTTATGGTTTGTGAAGATCTGACATGTAGCACCATATAGGTAATGTCTCCAAATCTTCAAAGTATGAACTACCACTTCTAACTCCAGATCATGAGTCGAGTAGTTCTCCTCATACGTCTTCAACTGTCGATACGCATACACAATCACTCTACCCCTCTGCATCAACACACATCCAAAGCCTAGCTTGGATGCATCACTGTAAACCACAAAATCCTCAAAACCCTCTCGCTGTGCCAAGATAGGAGCAGAAGTCAAACGCCTTTTCAACTCCTCAAAACTCTGGGCACACTGATTAGACAATACAAATCTGGCAGTTTTTCTCAGAAGACTCGTTAGTGGACGTGCAATCACAAAAAATCCCTCCACAAAACGTCGGTAATAGCCGGCTAGGCCAAGAAAGCCACACACTTCCTTGACGTTCGTCGGTGTCGTCCATGCTGCAACAGACTCGATCTTCGCTGGATCAACAATGATCCCATCAGCGGAGATGATATGACCCAAGAATGCCACCTCTAACATCTAGAACTCACACTTAGAGAGCTTGGCATACAACTCACTATCCCGCAAAATCTGTAAAACTATCCTCAGATGACCGACATGCTCCTCTCTGCTACGAGAGTATACCAGAATGTCATCAATAAATACTACCGCAAACTGATCCAGAAAGTCGATGAGAATACTGGTCATCAACTCCATGAAGACTGATGAGGCATTCGTTGTAACACCCCAAATTCTGAGAACTCGGGGAGCTACTAGTTAGGACCTCACAATGGGTCCCGACCTTAGTTTGACAACAATTTAACTTGGATCTTACAACAAGGCACAAAAGTATTTAAAACATTTGAAAACTTTAAACAATATATACATGAAAAATATGTATCAGCCTTACAAAGAAAAGATACCAAAACAACACATAAGAAGAACAGAAGACATCCCGTCCCCAACTAAATAAGTACGTGGACCCGGCTGACCATTCCCTTCGGATCTCTCTACAACTGTTTTAACCTGCAAGGCATCTACAAGCGGTATAAAACCGTTAGCTAACATTCTATGCATAAGTATAAAGGTAAAAGCACAAACACACAACATACACAATCAACATGCAACACTCAATCCTTTTATTATCTTTAATTAGGTGATAGGTTATTACTAATGATACTTATTTTGTGACACGAGGGATTCCCAAACCTCGCCCCTGTCCCCGTTTACCAATGCGGAATGGTACTAATGCATCTGACCGTCTACCGGACTGGGTTGGTCGCAAGGAACCTCCTAGACTCTTGCAAGAGCTAGGCAGATGATGTCACGACCCGTTATCATACACTTGGGTCAATTACGTAAATAATAAAGTCGGCCTAATCCGGTTTCGTTGTTTATCATAACTAACAAACACAACTCATACACATTACACTCATACAAGAAGCCAGCTAAGTAAGTCCGTGGACTTACCTGAATCAGATCTCGACTCTCTTAATCAAAACTCAATCTGTAACTGTATAACTCGGTTGCCTATCAAAGGAGGCAAGTGTGTCAGCACACTTTCTAGGTAATTAGAAGTCTAAGACTTCTAAGGTAGAAGATCCTATTAGAACAAAATTTAATACAATACCAATTTATGGTAAAATGATTGTTTTACTCTTGATCCCGAAACTTCTAAAAATTCGATAATTCATGCCTAAACTTTTATTTGAGACTAAAGAGTCATATTCTAACTCCTAAAGATGAGTTTGGTTACAAACTGGCAATGTACCCATTTTCTTATTTTCGTAAAGATCGTTAAGGTCCAACTTCGACTTCAAATATAAAATTCGAATGATCTTATAAAAATTCCGAAATAATTCCTTAGATCATCTATGATATCTCATCTACTCCTAGGAGCAAGAATTTCTTAAAACTGTTCAACCATCACTTCTACAAAAATTTCTAAAGTTGGTTACAACACTTAACAAACAACACACTGTCTTAAATTTAAAAAATCATAACTCCTAAACTACTCGCTGGATTTATCCCAAATTTTGACATGTTCTACTATAAAATCTTATCTATAATATATCCAAAATTCAGCCGCAAAGGAGATCAAAATCCTATTTAAAACTATCTCACAAAACCGAATTTCAGCACAACAGAAAAACTGCTTACGACTCAATCTTGGAAAAATCATAAATCCCAAACCACTCGCTGGATGCCTCTCAAATTTTAATATGTTCTACAAAAATATGTCAACTATATCATATCCAAAATTCAAGTCTAACCGAGAAATATAACCCAATCAAATCTATATCTCAAAACTGTATCACAAGCAGTTTTAGACAAAATTCAGCACAACCTATAAACTCCTCAAGGTCTCTACTTTGGGACGCCATAACTTCTAATCCGACCGTTCATTTATCCTCAAACTTTAACACAGTAACCTTCATATATCCATCTATGACCTATCAAAATTTCAATGGTGGATCTTCAATCTAACTCCTTAACATTGATCTACAAGATTGTTAGTTTTCCCACTTCAAAACTGAAGAAGACAAATTTATTTACAGCAGTCCTTGTTTCTCCCATTTCTGTTAACCCAAATCAGCAGCTACTCTCTACCTACACTACTCTCATTCAGCACACAAACAAAATAACTCCCTATACAGTACAGTGTATGCAGAAGATCAATTCTGATTCTCCTTGTCACCATATGTTTCCCTTATTGCTACTTAGAGATCCTTAGTACATAACCCAGCCTATTCTATGTCCAGCTTACCCACAACTACATTACCCTCATCCTTATTCATCAAACTCAACCAATACCTCCTACACAACATCAAGGTACTAGGATTAACTGTCAAGTCTACTTACCCACAGCAGTGAAGGAGCCGGTTGCTGCTGATCTCCCAAAGACGAGTCCGGCGTGGCCTCAGAAGCAGCAAGTGTTACAGTTGCTGTTTAGATTAAAGGGAAAGCATGGTTACTGTCAATTCACGAAGGGAGTGCAGTGGACAGCAGGAGTGGAGCTTACCGGTTCTTCGTTTGCAGTGGTTTGCAATCAGTCTACTCCTGTCTCGTACCCGCTGGAGGCGTGCAGAGGTCAAGGTATGCTTCTGGGAGTTCTGTTGGTTGTTGAAGGGCTGTAGCGTCGGACGGACAACACCAGGCGTTGCTGCGTTGAAGAGGCTGTTGCACTGAAGAGGCTGGAGACGCTGGAGATGGACGGTTCTGAGTGTAGCAGAAGACAGAAAGGGAGACGAGCAGTTGTACGCAGATCCGGCGCTGCCCATGCCCTTATCACGTTCCTAGGCCACTACCCCAGCAGCCTTGCGCCCTTGCGGCTGTCCTCTGGCGCTGTTGTGCACGAACAGAAAGGGTAGAAGGCCGCCGCTGTCTTGGACTAAAGGGGAGGAGGAGGCGGCTTCTGTCGAGTCCACAGGAGGCGAGGGGAGAAGAGACAGACGGCGGTTTGTTTGCTTGCGAGAGCGAGGACGGCTGCCTGCAGCCAGCGTTGCTGTCGTTGGTGTGCAGAAGGCGGAGATCGAGCTTGTGACGCGCGAAGAAGACTATCTCCAGGCGTCTGGCGAGGCGTGACGAGGACAAGGAGGATTAGGGTTTCCGGTTAGTGTGGAGGGGGAAGGAGAGATGGAGGCTAGTGAAGGTGGGCTTCTTCACAGCTGGCCTAGAAGCAAGCAGCACGTACAAAGTCTGCATAGGAGAGGATGGCCGGCCAACAACAGGCTCGGGCCTTGTCTGGCCTCGTCAAGCCTTGTCTGGGCCTCGTCAAGACCTTGTCTGGGCCTCGTCAAAACCTTGTCTGGGCCTTGTCTAAAGGCTTGTCATGCTTGTTAACAAGGTTATATAGATTAGTCTTGCAAGAATTAAACTCTAAGGAAAATAGATATATTTTATGTGTGTAAAAATTCCACATGAAATGATAAAATGTGTTAATTTATAAAACTAAGGATTATGTAAGAAGATTGAAGCCTCACATAAAATTATAGAAGTTGATAAAAGCATTTTATGTGCTTAACTCTTCACATAATATGACAAGGTTTATGATGACTCGGGATTTACCGGAAATTAATTTTCCGGGTATTACATCAGTACCCCCTTAAAATCAGTTTCGTCCCGAAACTTAAAAGATAATGACATATAGTCGGATTGCTACAAAAGAAATAAAGGGTCGGAAAGGGTCACAATCGATCAAGTTCTAATTTGTTCCTAAGATAGTCGGAAATAAAATTTTCGGGTATTACATTCGTGAGCTCAAATGACATCACTACAAACTCTTAGTGTCCATAACGGGTACAAAATACTGTCTTGTGCACGTCCTGCTCTCTCACCCTCAACTGGTGATATCCTAAGCGTAGGTCGATCCGGGAGAACACTATCGCTCCCTGAAGCTGATAAAGCAGATCATCAATACGAGGCAATAGATACTTGTTCTTTATGGTCACCTTGTTCAGCTCTTTGTAATCAATGCATAGTCTCAACGATGCGTCCTTCTTCCGTACGAAGAGGACACGTACACCCCATGGTGAAACGCTAGGGCATATGAAACCCTTCTTAGCCAACTCCTCAAGTTGCTTCTTCAACTCCAACATCTCGACAAGCGCCATGCAATATGGGGCCTTCGAGACCTGTCTCGTACCAGGCTCCAACTCGATGCTGAAGCCTACACTCCTCTGAGGCGGCAAGCTAGACGGCTCAGCAAGCACGTCTACAAACTCACAAACCATTGTAATATCCTCCAAGGCTGGACTCTATCCATCCTTCATCGCATAACACCAAAAGGCATTGTGTCCCTGTGCTATCAACGTCGCTGCTCGTACAACACTGTTGACAAAACCCCTCTTCCTAAGGTCCCGACCCCGGAAGACCTCTATCTGACCTTCCTCGGTAGACACTGTCACAGTCCTCCTACCAACATCTAAGACAACATGGTGTCTATGCATTCAATCCATACCTAAAATGACTTCTTCATGCATCAATGGCATGACTAAGAAGTCCACAAGCAACACACGAGTGTCTAAACGAATGGGACAACTACGTATCTCATGGGTACCTCTGACCCTGCTACCATCAGGTAACCCTATACTAAAGGGTATCCCCTCTATAGTAGCTAAATCTAGACACTCAACACATACATCAGAAATAAAGGAATGCGTAGCACCTGTATCAAATAAAACTCTAACAGAGAAACCATGAAGTAGAATGGTACCTGTAGCAGCTGGTGCAGGTAACTCATCTGCACTCCTCAGCTCAAAGACTCTACCCTGAGCTCCTCTGGTGTCAGTGGTACCCTGAGCTCCTCTAGTGTCAGTGGTACCCTGAGCTCCTCTGGTGTTAGTGGTACCTTGAGCTCCTCTAGGACTCTCTAATGTCCTTGTGTATGCTGCTGAGGTATCCTCTGACCACCTCCCGCCACACTGGAAGGGGAAGAATCCTACTATGATGCAACTCCACCTTGCCTATAGAAAGCATCTCTATGACTTGGTCTACCACAGGTGTAGCAAGTCACTGACGGTCTCGTACACTTTGGTCGTATATGTCCAGGATCACCATAGTTGAAGCACTGTCGTCCCTTATCTGCAGTCAGTACAGATGCGGGGTAACTTTGGCGTCTCTGGCTCCGCCCAGAACCAGAAGCTCCACCAACACCATTGGTCTGCCTAGTACGCTACCTCTTTTCAGACCGTTCCGTCTGAGAAGTCCTCCTCTAACTTACCTTCTCACGCTCATAAGCTGAGGCCTGGTCCCGTTAATCTGTCAAGGACTCACAATGGAATCCCGCCATATATGAATGTGTACTCTCCCTCAGTCGACGGGAGAACATATATACGTGTTGGTCCTCAGAAGGTGCAGTTGGACCAAGCAATACCAACTCTGACTGGAAGTGGCTGATGGCATCAGCAATCGGCACATCCTCAAAACCCACCTCCACGAAATCCTGTAGTTTCTCCCCTCTCAGCGAGGTAGGGAAGAACTATTGTCTAATCATACTCCTCATCTGCTCGTAGTTGGTGGCTTTGGCACGTACGGTCCTACACCACTGATGAGCAAGATCTCGGAATAGAGTCTGTACTACCTCTATCCGTTTGTCCTCTGGACATTTGATAGACTCAAGAGCTGAGCTACATGCCCAATCCAAACATCCGTCTCTAATCCCACCTTCCCAAAGAAAGATGGTACACCCAGCAAATGGAATACCTTCAACCAAGTGTCTGGTCGAGGCCCTCTGTACTCCGCTGGAGCTCTAAGAGTCTGAGCAGCACGTGCCAACATCAATGGCACCTGAGTAGCTCCCTGGGACATCTCAGATGATCCCTCATGCACTAGTAGATTTGGGGCGTGTCTGCCCGCTCTAGCAGCCTCCTCTACACATATGATGTAAGCACGAAACTCTGGCCCTCTCATGGAGACACGATCTGAGTCATCTGACTGGACTTAATGTGAACGTTGTCTCCTAGATCCACCACTCCTCATCTCTGGGCCGACGCTCTCAGCAATCTCCTCATGAACCTCCTCCACCACTGGTGGATCAGCAACGGGAACTGGTCCCTCTACTATCACGCCCGGAGGATGAGGTGGTCTACCTCTACCCCGACCCACAACAGGAGCAGCTCTAGTCCGAGCCATCTGTGGGGTATGCACACCTAACTTATAAGGCTCTATATAGGCCATATGTATATATATAACACATACACATAATCCATTATACATATATATACATATCTATACTACACACATACATGGCAGAGGTGATGACTTCTCGTACATTCTATCCCAAAACAACACCTTTAAAATCAAAACCTTTGAAAACGTCAGATCCCTTTTTTGGTTCTCTTTATTTTACCTATCAAACCTCATTGTAGGTAGCGAGTGCCATTGTTGTTAAACTAAGGCTCTAATGCCAACACAGTAACATCTCGAATCTACGGGACTCGGAATGTCACATTGGGTTAGGATCTCACAGTGGATCCTAACCCTAGCGTGACAACAAGTTCACTGGACCTTACAACATGGAACTGACAAATAAAAAACAAATACATAAAACTATATAAAATGTACAACCAAAAGATATATAAACCCATAGCCGAGTATAAAACATCATCCTCACACAAGAGGTAACAAAACATCGTCCTCACGTAGGAGGGAAATATACACAACCCCAAAACCAACCACCTAATGTACGAGAGTCCTCAGCCTGTCACCCTATCATTTCACTATGCAACTCTCTTACCGTGTAAGACATCTACATCACGGTATGAAACCGTTAGCTAACCATACGTATATAAATAGTAGTGCATTAACACAAACACAAATTAGGGAAGGTACACATCATCATGCTATCACACATTTACCCATTTATTATCTTTATATAATAGCAAATCACTCAAATAATATATGAATATATAGATGAAACTATGTGACACGAGGACCGATACATCCCCGCCTCTAGGCCTGACGCCCATCCGTAAGTAGTATCGATCACACAACCAATGTATCCTATGGGAGTGGATTGTGCCCTTCCTTTAAACCGGATGGCATGAGCACAAAGAACCCCCCAGCCCCTTACAGGATGAAGGGAAGGGTTATCACTTCCACACATACGGGGCTATCAATAAAACATAGGTCAGTAATAATCGACATCACATGCTATCATATCAAGCATACAACTCACACACCACTCATGCAACATCTAATATAAGGATGGTAGCTAAGTAATTTCTATGGACTTACCTCAACCTCGTACAATCACAACCACGATCAACCTCTAATCCTGAGAAGGACACTACCTAATAACAAGGCATAGAGATATATCAATCTCCTATCAATCAAAGGGGTCATACCTAGATCCAAGGGATCCATAGGATCATCCTCAACCTAAACCTCACAACTTAATAACTTCAAAGCAATAACCGGCATAACATGATCATAACATTAACACCACACCCTCAACTATACCTAGCATGATACTACGCTCTCATACTAGGAAAGGAAGGGGTAATACCAACCAAAGGCAAGCCCGGAAGCAAGACACACCAGCAGAACCAAGAGCAAACCAAGGGTGGTGCAAGTGGGCGCAGGGGCGGCGACTGGCCGGCGCTGGGGCGCTCCAAGGTGGCGCAGGGGCGGCTGGTGTGCAGAAGGCACACTACGAGCTTCTCTTTGCTTCTTCACTCGATTCTCTTCACTTCTTCTTCAGCCAGCAGCCAAGCACATACATATACATACATATATACATCATATGAAGCCTATAAAGGCTGCCACAAGATCCAACTTGTGGGATCTAAGCTAGGTATGAAGAAAGGAAGGAAAGAAGAAAGAAAGAAGGAAGATGGGAAGAGATGGAGGAAGAACTCACCAAGCTGCAACCCCTACAGAGGAAGCTCTCCACCACAACCTCAAGGATGGCTAGCATAAGCACATCAACATTCTCAATCATCAATCACAATCAAAGCCACACTCAAACTCTCACAAACTCAAAAAAAGATCCAAGAAGATCAAGAAAGAGATCTAAAGAAGGAAGGAGAAAAAGATGGACGTGAGAGAGAGAAGATGAAGCTGAGGAAGATGAAGTAAACCCTCATAAGGAAGCAAGGGAGGCTTATATAGGAAGCCATCCCAAAAGCACGAGTCAAGAGTCAACAAAAATGGATGCAACACACCCTAAACCGTAGGGGCGGCTCGGGGAGGCGCAGGTACGGCCCAGGCAAATAGCAGGGGCGGCCTTTGGCTCACGCAGGGGCGGTTCAGGCTATTCCTGGACCCTCAATACTCACTCTCAGCTCCTCAAGCCTAAGGCTCTTACAATAGCTCACAAATGCCTAAGGCATTACCTCAACATAAGCATCATCGAACTCATCATAAACCACTCTAGCCTAGCAACACACCGCGGGGCGGTGATACTCATCCGTAGGGGCGGCGATACTAGCCTGGCCGTAGGGGCGGCGGCTTCATTGCACGTGGGCGGCTAACTGTGCAAAGAGTGACTCTCTGCTTCTCTTCACTTCTCTCGCTCGATCTCTTCACTTCTTCATCATCCAACATCAAACACCATATACATACTTACATATATGAGCCTCAATTGTCAAGGAAATGCTAACACATGATCATCTTGGGAAATCCTAGACTAAAGAAGAAGAAGAAGGGAAGAAACAAAGGAGGAAGAAGATGGGAAGCTTACCAATACATCTCAGGAAAGGAAGAACCTCACTACTTCCTATCCACAACACAACAACAACATCATCATCATCTCATCTCAGCTCTCAACATCTACAACCAAAGCTCTAAAAGCTTTCTCTTGCAAGATTTCCAAAGAGAAGTCAAAAGAAGAGGGAAAGAGAAGAAGAATGTGGGAAGCGAGAGGCTTGAAGAGGAAATAGGGAAACCCTCACCTAGGAAGGAAGAAAATGCTTATAAAGGAAGCCAAGGGAAAAAACACGGGTCAAAGGAGTCAACGAAGACGGCTGCAGCTGCCTCAGCCGTGGGGGCGGGTCCAAGGTGCCGCTGGGGCAGTGCAACACACCTGCGGCCATGCAGAACCACAGGGGCGTGGTCCCTATGTTGACTAAGGATATTACATCAGTTCTCTCAAAAAACAAGTTTTGTCCCAAAACTTGAACAATTCTCAAATCCTTTCAGACCCATAAGCCGAGGTATACAACTCTCTCTATCGGAGGTATCACGTCTCCTCTCAAAAGTTCACAACCTTTAAAATTCTATAACCCAAAGCACAACATGTAGTAATTATCTACTCCAGCAACAAGATCACAATGCTAACCCAGACATAGAGGAAGACCATCTCTAGCCAACCTATAACCAAATCACAACGGCATGGAGGAAAACTATCTATATCCAAACTGTACTCACAATATAACACTCAGAGGAAAACCATATCCAACTAAACTATGTCCATAAACAATAGCATGGACGAATAACCATCTCTAGATAAACCCTAATCGTATATAATAGCATGGAGGAAAGAACCAACTCCAACTATAAACATAGTGATAGCATGAATTATTGTCTATATTTTGGGACCTGTTTAGAAGTTTATCTTTAATAATCTGCCTGTTTGGATGTATATTATGTGATTATATTGTCGTTTCATCTACCTTTGCGGGAATCGAGGTCTACACCAAGTTTCGTTGTAATCGTAGGTAAAATGAGACGTTTTGCATCAAAATAGAGATAAAGGAGCTAAGGAGTCAATGGAGCTACATGCAGGAGCTTAAGGAAGAATCCAAGAAGCATGGAAATGGATTGAAGATTCACTTTGGACCAAATTTGAGAGATTTCACATTTAGTTTAGAGTCACCTCGGTCAGCTACAGTACCATCTCGACCGAGGTGATCCAAAGGAGCTGCTCGACCTAGGCGAACACCTTGGACGCGGCGAGAGATATTTTATTCTTGGCTAAGATCTTTTATTTTTGGAAAGAGGATCTTATATTTTTAGGTTGGATTCCCGGAAGGAAGAAGATAATTTAGCCCATATATTTTACCTATTTTATGGGAAAATATCTTTCTAAGATCTTTTATCTTTGGGAGGTAATTTTCCTATAAAAAGGGTCGGATTTTCCACAAATTCGATCGTGCTTAGACACCGGGAACACCCTCTTATGCTTAGAGCATCCGACTACAGCTGGGAGATTTGAAGAACCTTTTTGAAGGTTGAAGGAAGATTGAAGGAAGAAAGTTGATAGCTTTTATAGCTTTTGTGAAGGGTTTTGTAAGATTCTCTTAGATTCCCTTCTTTGTTGATTGGCTTATTGGATTGTGATCCAAGGAACGCTTGTTTGATTGATAATTGATTCAGTTATTGAAGCCTTGTTCTTAAGGTTTTTGTGTTCAATTATTCACTTTCTTCCCTTATACTTGATTATTACATTCATGATGATGATTGGCTAATTTCCTTGTGTGATTCTAGGGTGATTGGCTGAAGGTTGTGGGAAAAACAATGATAGAATAATCTTAATCACAGTAGGACCCTGAAAGCTCGAATCTTTATCCTTAACCCTAGAACATCTCGCTCAGTCGATGAACATCTCGGCCGGGGTGGAATTCGTCTGACCGAGGTGACCTTTCTGATCCGAAACTGAGAGTTAAGTGTTAGAGTTTGCCAAATCCTATTCTTATTACACCTTTCCTGGTTCAATGCAAGCCTAGGATGAGACTTACCCGGTAATTCCTTTATTTGTTTACCTAAGATCATAAGAATAGGTAATAAAGGTTTATCCTTTATTGGGGTTTGAGTGTGCTTTCATTCCATCTTTGTGAGTTAGCCTGAGACTTACCCGGTAAAGGTTGATTCTATTCCCTTAGGTGGTGTGTTGGTTTGAGGTTATAGTTCTTTTCCTTAATTCCTTGAGACTTACCCGGTAATAAGAGTTACGGTTTGGGATTAGTGAGTAGTGAGACTTACCCGGTGATCTACTCCGCTTTAGAAACACCTTCCCTTTGCAAAATCTCAGCTTTGTCCGCTTATCTTTAGATCTTGAGTTGGAACCACAACTAGACGCTTTAATCCCTAGAATTGCATATTCCTTTAATTGACTTTTTTATCATCTTTGATTTCTTTGATTGCTTTCGTGGTTAGTAATTACATAGACAACCTATACCTGCTTTGTTTCACTGAGTCCCTGTGATCGACCCCTGGAATTTCTTGCTTTTACTACGATTGACCCGTACACTGCGGGTTCGCATCCTTGTTTAAGCTTATTTCCTCGGTTATAAATTCAAAGCTTGCACACACCGTTTGGAGCAAACACATAGCTCGCACTAACAAACAAGATCTGATAAGATCATATGCATACATCACAACTAGCTAGAAAACACATCATATCACATAAGCACATAACATAACACTCACCAAGATAGCACTAAGTTCTACTCGTCGATCCTACAGGTGTATCTATCTCAGCATATAACTTTGGATAGTTCCTCAGAATACTATCCTTAGTCTCCCAGGTAGCCTCATCAGGTCCTCGTCTAGACCACTGTATGCTCAGCATAGGAATGCCCTTCGAATGCAGGCGTCTAACACCTTGTTTTAGGACTGCAATCGGGTGCTCAACAAAAGTTTGGTCCGGCTCAACCACTAATTCATTTTAGCCGACGACATGTCTCGGATCTGGTATGCACTCCCTTAGTTGAGACAAATGTAACACAGGTGAACACCCTCCAACCTTGGTGGCAAAGCCAATCAGTATGCTGCTCTCCTAACTCTATCCAGTATCTCAAAAGGACCGACGTATCGGGACTCAACTTCTCCTTTATGCCAAAACATCTGACGCCACACATTCTCTCTCTAATATCATCCTGAATCTGCTCAGACGCTATACCACTGACAATGCTAGGCTCATCCCAACATAACGGAATACGACATCTCCGTCCATACAGTGCCTCATACGGGGCCATCACAATCGATGCATGCCAACTGTTGTACGAGAACTTGACCAATGGGAGGTAATCTGACCATTCCTATCCCCAGAACAACACACAAGCTCGTAGCATATCCTCCAATGTTTGAATGGTCCTTTTTGATTGACCATCTAGCTGAGGATGAAACACATTCGTGAAGTGTAAGCTAATACACAAGGTAGTTGTTCGCTCAAAAGTGTGTGCGTCAAAGTCTTAAATTTATATCTAGAACTCAACGCAAAACGAACCCGCAATATATGTATCAACTGTAGCAAGGTAAGAAATTCCAGAGTCGAACTCAGGGATTTGATGAGAATAAAATCGAATTCAATTATCTAGCAAAGTGCAAAAGCTTTTGTGATTAATAAAGGGGGAAATGATTCCAAGGATTCAAGTATCCGACTACGGCTTTCGATTCAAGACACTTCTAAAGATCAAAGGACAGAGCTTATATTGCCAAGGTTATGTGTTTCAAAGGTAGATATCGTACGGTGAAGTTCCGAAACCTATTTGTCAAATCCAAAGGTTCTCTCTATAAGGGTTGTTGAGGCTGCAATATAGAAAGATCTAAGGACAAGAATTACACTCAAACTAACTATCCAAAACCCCAGGATATGACTCTCCAAGGTAAGGATAAAAAGAACACTTAAAACCTTAATAAAGGATGTTGAGTCTCTCTATTACCTAAATCTTGTAATCTTAATCTATTAAATGTAGAATCAATGATGAAGTCTTTTCATACACTCAAATAGAGGTTAAAAAAGGTTAACCAAGGTTGGGATTTAGGCAAGGATTAACTTTGGTTAAAGAATAAATCAACTAAAGATCGTCAGGGGAATAAATCATGTTGTTCATAGATAAGTCGGATGACTTATTCAAGAACGGGTCGATTTTCCTGTTGTCGCAAAGTTAAAATCTAAACTCTCAAGGTCCAAATGTTTGAATGAGTTCAATCTATCATCATCTAAGCCTCAATAATCAACTATTCTCCCCAGAATCACAATGGTTTTATCCAATCATTTTCAAAATCAAATCAAAATTAAGATTGAGTGAATAAATCAAATAAACCCGAATCTTGAATAAAAACTCAATAACTTTCAAATCTGTAAACCAATCTCAAAACTAATCAAAGTATCTCTCTCTCAATCAACTCAGTATTGTGTTCAAACACCACAAAGATCGTAATGGAAACAAGGAATCTCATAAATATGATCAAGATTGACTTCCCGGCAATATCACTTCAATCCTCTTCCAAGAATCTTCAATCTCTCTCAAACGTGTAAAGATTTCCCGTTGCGGAACCCCCGTTTCCGTTCCTAGGGTTCCAATCTATAGTTCCTTGCTAATGGGCCGCTTGGAAAAAAAACTTCTCTAGCCTAAAAGTGATGGACTTTGAGTCGTCTTTACCATTGGGCCGAAAAACAGATAAATCATGCCAGCCGACTTTCAAGCAAAACCGTTCGATTTTTAGTGATAAAAATCGTCCGATTTATATTGTAAATGACACGATTTTCTTCAACAGAGAATGCTCGTCTTTTGGCCTGTTTCCTTCCTCCCTTTTGTGACTCGTTTACGTAACTCCTTTGCTCTTTGTGATTCCTCTAAGACTCCTTTAGCTTCCCTAATAGCCTTAGATGCTGCTTTCTCCACTTTTGCTTCCAAATCCACCGAATTTACCTACAATTCAACCAAAACTCGTGTAGACCTCTATTTCCGAAATATAAATGAATAAAGCCTAAAAGGTACACAAGTTCCCTCTAAATGCAAGGTAAATCGAGGTAAACCTCTAAAATATGCATGATTATAATGGTATATAATTCATGCCATCAAAATACCCCATACTTGCCCCTTGCTTGTCCCCAACCAAGACTCAAACTTAAAATATAAGATGCCATGGATTATATATGTATGAAAACTCAAAAACTTTTCATTTGGTAGTGTTTCTTCTTATTGGATCACTCTCAAAGTGATGTTTCAAGGCATAGGAAGATAAGGCATGTATCAATGATAATAATAACATTAGCTAACCCTCTTTTCTTTCTCAAAAACACAAATAAAAAACATGATAAAGATGTAGAGGCAATTAAAATCAAACAAGTCTAAGCCATGAAGTCTTAAATACATGCATAAAAGTCTCAAGGTCTTCTAATCAAAGAAAAGGTCTCAAAAACGTGTTAAAGGAGGGAATTCTTTTAGGCAATTGTGGTGTTAATCCGGGAAAGAGGAACAACATAAAACCTTCAAGAATTTTTCTTCACCACACATGCTTTGCATGTAAAAGCTTTGCTTTCTTTATACTTTACTTTTTGAGAGTATGGACAGTGGTGCACAATAACTGAAGCCTAGGAGATCGGCGTTTCTCAATTTCGAGATGCCTCAAACCCTTGATGCACATACCATATCCCGTTAGGACTTGTCGTTCAATCGGACTTTGGCAAGACACAAACACCCGACTATGTGAATGGTGCCGAGTTACTCATCCTCATGTTCAACGTCCCCAAACTTATAATTTGCTAAACTTTCACTTAACACATTTTTATTGGCCCTCCCACATCAAACATGCCTTTTTCAATCACCTATCCTAATTCCTGGATGGTAAAAAGGAGGTCACATATTTCATTGAGGAGCTAGCATGAACAAGATATGAATTAGAGAAGAAGTGAATTGCCTTGGTCATTCTTATATGATGCAAAAGAACTTATATTATAGCTTCGACTATTATTTCATTCTCTTATCAAAACATCAAAATCATATAAACCATTCATGTGTTCAAGTAAGAAAAGTAAGCTCATTCATGCTATAATCAAAATCTCAAAATAACCATGTCATCTTTTGCCTTTTCCACATCACAATTCTCATCATAGAGGTCATTTCCATCATAAGAAGCACAAAATTTTTTGAAAACTAATAATTTTTAAAGAAAGCATGCAAATACGAATGTCATAGTGGAAAGCAAGTAGTGCAAGAGTTATTACAAGCCAAATCATCAAAAGTAATACAAAGTGCATAGAGTTCTAAAATGAAGTAAAAGAGATTGTAAGTACCCCCACCCATACTTAACCTTCACATTGTCCCCAATATGAAAAATCAAGCATAAGATGGAGAAAAATACTTACAATGTAAAAGGAGTGGAATCTCAATCCTCGGTCGGTGGGGGTGGAGGTGGAGGATATGGATACATCGGCGCGCTGGGATCATAGAAGTGGCCGAACTAATGGTAGTACATGTCCCTCATCTGGCCGTCATAGGAGGAGTGTCTAGCATCCGTCTCCTGCCGGTATTCCTTGAACTGAGTGTTCAAGGTGCTGTAGTCGGTGTGGAGGGCCTGATAGTCGGAGCGTAGATCATGGTAGTCGGTGCGTAGACCCTGGAAGCTAGAGACTAAGTCTCTAAAATGGTGGGGAAGTATATGTCCTCGTCCATGGCCTCTACCGTGGCTAGGAGCATGTGCAAAGGAGTGGTGGGGTGGCTGCATGTCATCCTCTGTCTCCTCGGTGCCTCGACTAGTCCGGCTAGGTCCTGCACTATGAGTATCGGTATCCATGGCATCCGTGGCGTGACCACTATAAGTGTCACTCTCGAACTTGAGCATGGTCCCCTGGTGTACTCCAGCCTCCTGATCCTCCTCATCCTCAGTGTCACCTGCATCATCATCATAATAACAAGGAGGAGCTATCTCCTCAAACATCAGTACAAAAGTCTCCTTCCAATTCCTCTTGTTCCGAATGGTGTATTCGGACTTCCACACTATCTCAGATGGATTCTTTTGTGGATCATTTGCCCACGGCATGGGCACATGAAGAGTTCCTCTCCCTCGAGGAATCAAGACCTGTCTCGCTATCAATCTCTGTGATCCTAAGGGCTGGGCACTCTCAGCTAAGGTGCAATCCGAGAAATCTAACTCCAATGCCTTTGCCACATGAGTGACAAGGCCTCCAGCACAAATGTCACCCTTTGCCTTGTTTGCTATCTTTCCTAGATAGTCAGCAAGCATAGAGGTGATGTCGGGAATGGTGCTGCATGTCATACAATACAAGATAAAGAGCTCGTCAGCCTTGAGCTTTTGCGGGGTCTCCGTCCATGCAAACAAGCTCTCACTAAGGATCCTATGCACTACCTTGAAGGAAAGGTTGTACATGCTAGCCTCTTTCTAATTTCTAGGTCTCCACTTATCACCACCATACTCTCCCACTGAGATGGTTTCCCAAAAGGCACTAGCACTTACTCCTCTCGCGAATGTGCCTGCAGAAGAGTAGGGAAAACCAAACAAATCCCCAAAGTCATCAATAGTCATGGCATGGTTTTGGTTCATGAGGCGGAAAGAGACCGTCCTCTCTCTAGGATCATGCTCAAATGTGCTAAGGAATTCTAGGGTGATCTCGGTATAATCATCTTCCCTAATCATAGTAAACTGACTCATCCCAACTCTATCTAACATCATGTCCACATCATCTCGAACAAACAAAGAATCTAAGTCATCTAGCATAATGTATCGAGGAGGGGTGAATGGACGATCTAAGAGACGTTCATATCTCTTCTTATGTTTTGAGAGGGGAGGGGGGATTTTTGGTTTGGCTTGAGAGGGTGGTGGTGGTGGGGGAGGGGCTTTGGAAGAAGATCCTTTCTTCTTTCCCGCATTTCGAGTGATTCTTTTCAATGTCTCCATTTCTGCAACAAAAAATCGCGCTGTTCTAACAGAAAATCGGACGATTTATCTGGGCTGGATCGATTTTTCTGTCGATTTCAACAATTCTCACAATTCTGTAAAGTTCTGAGCAAACTATCACCACAAACAGTCTCTTAATGTTGTTTCTAAGCAAACCCCTCAATCAATCTCAGCAAACAAACAATCTCTAAGCAAGAATCAAAATCGAGCGAAAAACTTAGGTTTCGAATTGAAAAACCTGAATTCCGGATGGATGAGTCGATTGCCAAGCTTGTTGTTGCTAGATCCTTGTTCCTCGTCGAAAATGCTTCAGTTTAGGGTCAATAATCGTTCAAAACGATTAAGGAATAAGGAGATGAGAGGGTGGGCGATTTTCGGTTCTTTAGGAGAAGGGAAATCGGGAATGAAGAGTTTGTGGAATGAGAGAATCGAGTGGTGAAGGCTTTATATAGGCCGGAGGTTTAATGAAGAAAATCGGACGATTTTTAGGGGCGATTTATTTGTCGGGGCGATTTTCCTTCATTTTCTTAGCTCAAAGAAGAAAATCGGACGATTTATCTCAGGGGGGTCAATCTAGGGGTCGATTTTTCTCCCTGTTGCCAAAAATCGACTTGCTCTGTTCTTGAATCGAGCGATTTGCTTTGTGTAGCTCGATTTCTTTCCTTGTTTTTCTTGAAGATTGCAATTTGAACTATTTTATGCCCCCTATCTTCATTGATTTCTCAAATTGGACCTAATTTCCTGCGATTATTGACACAAACAAACCAAGAGTGCATCGAGGAACAAACAAAAGCAAAAACAAAAGAAGCAAAGCAACTAAACTAAGCTAAACTAAGTGATAAAAGAAGAAAAGAGTTATACTATCTTGGGTTGCCTCCCAAGATTTAGCTGGACGGTGCTTGTTTTGGTGTTCAATGGAGGAGGATAGGAGCTATCTCCTCAACCGGAAATTCCGGTGTGTATTTCTTCAACCATTGGCCATTTACTTTGAAACTTCCGCTTTGTTCACCCCATACTTCAACTGCACCATGGGGGAAAATTCTTTTAATTACATAAGGTCCTGTCCAACGGGATTTAAGCTTACCTGAGAATAGTCGAAGCCTTGAGTTAAATAGAAGAACTTGATCTCCTTCTTTCAAATCCTTTGGAATGATGTGGTTATCATGCCAACGCTTTGTCCTTTCCTTGTAGATCTTTGTGTTCTCATACGCATTCAGCCGGATCTCGTCCAGCTCGTTGATATCCAAGAGCCGCTTCTCTCCGGCTTCTTTCATGTCAAAGTTGAGCCACTTGACAGCCCAATATGCTTTATTCTCTAGCTCTACAAGAAGATGATAAGATTTACCATAAACAAGATTATATGGAGTCGTACCTATTGGTGTCTTAAAGGCAGTCTTGTACGCCCATAGTTTGCGGATGGTATGGTGTAGCTATCTTATGGGTCACCCCATACTTAGCCAATAGAGTCTCAAATCGACGGGTTGTGAAGTGCATTCCTTCATCACTAATGATGGTTCGGGGAGTCCCGAACCTTGGGAAGATCGTTCTATTGAAGAACTTTACCACTATCATTGCATCATTAGTAGGAGAAGCGATTGCTTCTACCCATCTTGAGACATAGTCTATGGCTAGGAGTATGTATTGGTTTCCACAAGAGGATGGGAATGGTCCCATAAAGTCTACTCCCCATACATCAAAGATCTCCACTTCTTATATGTTGTTGAGGGGCATTTCATTCCTCCTAGAAATATTACATGTCCTTTGACAAGCATCACAAGCAACAACATATTTTTGCACATCTTTGAATAAGGTGGGCCAAAAGAAACCGGAACGAAGTACCTTAGCACAAGTTTTGTGGGAACTAGCATGTCCTCCACAAGGTAGAGAGTGGCAATGGTGGATGACACTTTCCATTTCGTCTTCTGGAATGCATCTTCTGTATATGCCATCGGGACCTCTTTTGAAGAGAAGAGGTTCGTTCCAATAGAAATGCCGGACCTCCTTAAAAAACTTCTTTCTTTGAGCATATGAAAGTCCGGGGGGAATCTCCTGACAAACAAGGTAATTTACAATGTCAGCAAACCATGGATCATTACCTTTCGAGATGTGTTCAAGACATTCTTCAATCTCATGTAATTGTTCGTCAGGGAATGAGTCATCTATAGGGAGCTCATCCATCTTGTCGGTGAGGTGTTGGAAGACGACTAAGATGGTCATCGACTGAGTTTTCTGAGCCTTTCTTGTCACGGATCTCTAGATCGAACTCTTGTAAGAGTAAGATCCATTGTAGAAGCCTCGGCTTCACATCCTTCTTTGTGAACAAGTAACGGATTGCTGAATGATCCGTATAGACAATCAACTTCGCACCTACAAGATAGGAACGAAATTTTTCAAAAGCAAAAACTACGGCTAGAAGTTCCTTTTCTGTCGTGGCATAATTGGATTGAGCCTTGTCTAGCGTCTTGCTAGCATAGTAGATGGCGTGTGTACGACCATCTTTCTTCTGTCCGAGTATGGCACCTATAGCGACGTCGCTTGCGTCGCACATGACCTTGAAAGGAAGAGTCCAATCGGGTGGTTGGATGATTGGTGCTGAAATCAAAGCTTCTTTGATCCTGCAAAAAGCTTCTAGACAATCTTTCGAAAATTCGAAAGTTCCCTCTTTCATTAAAAGATTAGTTAAGGATTTTGAAATCTTAGAAAAATCCTTTATGAATCTCCTAAAGAAGCCTGCATGTCCTAAAAGCTTCTAATTCCTTTCACAGAGGACGGAGGAGGTAGTTTCTCAATAGTTTCTGTCTTAGCCCTATCAACCTCTATTCCTCTATTTGATATTAGATGACCTAACACAATTCCTGCGGTGACCATGAAATGACACTTCTCCCAGTTTAAAACTAAGTTAGTATCTTCACATCTCTTAAGAACTAATGAAAGGTTAGAGAGACAGTTATCAAAGGAAGAACCATATACCAAAAAGTCGTCCATGAATACTTCCATGATATTCTCTACATATTTTCAGAAGATTGCCACCATACACCTTTGAAAGGTGGCTGGAGCGTTGCATAAGCCGAATGACATCCTTCTATAAGCAAACATCCCCAAGGGCACGTGAAGGTCGTCTTCTCTTGATCATCCGGGTGAATGGGAATCTGAAAGAAACCGCTATATCCATCTAGATAACAAAAGTAAGAATGTTGGGATAACCTTTCCAACATCTGATCAATAAAAGGAAGGGGAAAGTGATCCTTCCTGGTGGCCAAATTCAGCTTACGGTAGTCGATGCACATTCCCCATCCCGTAACTGTCCTTGTGGGAATAAGCTCGTTGTTTTTGTTGGCAACAACGGTAATGCCTCCTTTTTTTGGTACTACCTGCATTGGACTTACCCACTTGCTATCGGAAATAGGGAATATGATACCTGCATCAAGTAGCTTAAGGATTTCTTTCTTCACGACCTCTTTCATGATCGGATTTAACCGTCTTTGAGGTTGACGTGAAGGCTTGTAATCCTCTTCAATTAAGATTTTATGCATACATAGAGAAGGTTTAAGGCCTATCAAATCATCAATAGTATAGCCTAATGCTCTCCTATGTTGCCTTAGAACATTCATGAGTTTCTCTTATTCATCATCATTCAGTTTCGCACTAACTATAACAGGATATGTAGAGTTAGGCCCAAGGAATGCATACCTTAGGTGCGTAGGGAGTTGCTTCAATTCCAATGAAGGAGGTGCTTTGATCGATGATTCATGACCTTCTAATGTCATGGGAGAAGCCTCTAAAGGTGGGGAAGGTGCACTATTAGAGTTGAGAATAACTGCAGTCAAGTTCGTAGAATCCGGAGAAATCAATGCTAAATCGCCCCCCTGTGAAGAAATCGTCCGATTTTTAGGGCAATTTTCTTCCTGTTGGCAAAAATCGAATTGCCTTTTCAGAAATCGTGTAATTTATTTTGTGTAGGTCGATTTTTTTCACAGTTTGTGGGGTTAATTCCAACTCTTCAAATCCTGCTCCTGGTTCTTCCTTTACCTCTTCTAATGCTTTTACCTCATCATCACAATCATGCTCTACTCCTTCCTTCATGAAGCTCATACTAAGAACCTTTTGAAGTGGATCTTTCACTAGGATTGAACTCACCACCTCTCTAGACTCTACTTCATCAAAGATTTTAAAAACATCTTCTCTCAAGGCTGGCTCTTTGATTAAAGAGGAGAGTACGAACTCCACTTTCTCTTCACCTATATTGAAGGATAGCTATCCATTCTTGCAATCTACCATGCATCCGGAAGTTGCAAGGAATGGTCTCCCAAGAATGATGAGAACTGGATAATCTGCAGGGATGTCAAGAATGACAAAATCTATAGGAATGTAAAACTTAGCGAGTTTTACAAGAATGTCTTCTATTATCCTAACTGGCCTGGTGATGGAACGATCGGCCATGTAAAGTGTCATCTTCACCGATCTAGGCTCTCCTAGACCAACCGCCTTGCATAAAGCAAGTGGTATGATGCTCACACTTGTTCCAAGGTCGCAAAGTGTATCATAAGTAACCTCTCCTAAGGTGATGGGTATGCAAAATGATCCCGGATCACGCAGCTTAGGTGGCATATTCTTTGTCATTGTCTTGATGAGTTCGGATGACTCCGTGCTCATCTTGACTTCTCCAATATCTTCTAATTTCCTCTTGTTAGAGAGGATTTCCTTTAGGAATTTCCCATAAGCTGGCATACCTAAAATTGCATCCATAAAAGGTATATTAATATGCAGCTTACTCATAAGTTCAATAAACTTGTAACACCCCGAATTCTCAGAACTCGGGACATTACTAGTTAGGACCTCACAATGGGTCCCGATCTCAGTTGGACAACAATATTACTAGGATCTTGCAACAAGACACAAATAAGACAAACCGAAATTCCTAAAAATACATTTGTAAAATGATGAATGCAACAAAGTCTAACAACCTATCGTACTTAAACAACGGAAAAGACTAACTGTCTTAACAAAAGGAAAAGACAACCAAGCAACAACCCAAACCCCCACTCTAAGGAGTACGGAGACCCGGCTGACCACTACTTCCGGATCACTCAGCTGCTGTTCTAACCTGCTGTAAAACTAAAAACCACAACAAAACAACCATTAGCTAGTTATCTAAACATTAGAAGAATAATAATAGCACACACACACATAAAATAAGAAACACTCATCATGCTTTCAAACAATCCATTTATTATCTTCAATTAAGTCATTCACTCTAATGATACTTATTTTGTGACACGAGGGATTCCCGAACCTCGCCTCCGCCCCCGTGTACCCATCAGGAGTGGATCCGATGCATCTCACCGTGTATCTGTATGGTCTGGGTATAGAGAACCTCCCAGTCTCCTGGCAGAGCTGGGCAGTGATGTCACGGCCCGTTATACATGCACTTGGGCCTTAACACATAATAACAACGGTCGTCCTAACAAGTTGTTATTATAAACACACATCGCACACACCACCATTATCATTCAACTAACATCCAGAAACCGGCTAAGTAAGTCGCAAGGACTTACCTGAGTCAAAATACACTCTAACACGTCTCAAACAGTCCGTACTCGTGGTAACTCAAACGCCTGTCAAATAAGGCATGTGTATCAAAATCACATCCAGATGTCCAACCTCATGCTAAGGAATTACGGAACAAGTTCTTACGGTAAAAGACCATTTTACCCTCAACCCAAGGCTTCTCAAATTTATTCTTAAACTTTCTTATTCCTTTTAAAAACTTGTTTCCATACTTTGTGTCTCTCGGTTAGCTACTTATAGGTCACCAGTTCAAACTTGAATCCACACGAAAAAGAATAACACTCTTCCTCCTTCCCGGTTACCATCTATTACATATATTATCCGTATTATATACTTTAACCTTTCTCCTCAACTCACTTATTTAATTGTGTAATTATTCGGTACTCATATATATATATATCTACATATTTTATTTACCATCTTGTACGGATATAGGCACACTTACGTCATGAGTATACACATATTCTTATGTTTCTTTATATCTATAATTCCTGAAATCCCAACTTATTTATATATATATTTATATCTCTTTTACATAATTTCAAAACTCCAACTCGTATTTATATATATATATATATATATATATATATATATACATACCAAAATCTCTAGTCTATTCGTATATATATTTATATACACTAACGTCGAATACACTGCAGTACATATATATTATTATATCTCCCAAAACCATATCTAATCTTATATATTTATTTATATCATGAAACTCCTACATCCATATATATACATACACATATACTTTACACTCTCACACACCCATACCTATATCTTATACTCGTACATGTATATACCTATATACATTCATACTCCTCATATACATATATATACCTATACATATTCAGCATTCATAAATTCATGTGTTTTATACTGCAAACAGCATGCCCTACTGTAACTCCAACAACAACAGGAACAGCACATGAGCGGGCAGTACCGGACTCACCTCGGTGTGCTCCGATCCGGTTCGGTGGCAACCCTTCCAACGGGACAGGTGCAGCGATGGTTTGTACTCGGAAGGACCTCTCCGCCCGCCTGGTTTGTGGATCTGCAGTGGAAGATCCGGCGTCGAAGCTGCGTCACCCTCAACGGTCCACTGCTGCCTACTCATCCCAGTTTGCTACGCATATACACCGGTCAGCAAATGGCTCGAAGGCTTGCCACTGGAGACGGCTAGGTTGGTCCAAGGGTGTGCAGAAGGGCGGCGTCGGCACAACAAAAGGGAGTAGCAGGGCGAAGAGAGGCGGCGCTGGTCACTGCTGCAGGGCCGGAGAGAGGAGGCGCTGGTCACTGCTGCAGGACCGAAGAGGGTTGCTGAAGACGGCGGCGCTGGGTAGTCAGCAGAGGCGACGGAAGGCCCTGGGCAGCGGCTTGCGGTGCGGCTGCAGATCGAAGAGGCGGCTGGGTTAAGTCTCTCGAATTCGAGACAGAAGGCGAGGAGAAGGAAGGCGGAAAGAAAGGGAGGCCAAGTCTTACCGGTTTCACTGCGGCGGCGGCGGCGGAAAGCACGCCGGTTCGGTGGCAGCAGCGGCGGCGGTTCGTTACGGGCTGCTCACTGGCTTGCTTCCAACGTGCAGAAGGTCTGTTTTACGTCCCGCAGAGGCCGAGCGAGAGACGTATGCGGTAGAGAAGGAGCGTCATTGAAAGATGTAGTAGGAGTAGGATTATGAGAGAATTAGGTTAATCCTGGAATTAGATTAGGGTTAGGGTTGGGCTTAAGTAAATGGGCTGGTATGAAGGTAATTGGGCCTAGTGGTGGCCCAGATCTGGCTTGCTCTTACATTAGAACAAGGCTAACAAACTCGTTAAACGCCGGATCGAAGGATGACTTGCGGGAATAAATACGGGATTAATTCCGGTTACAAATTTTTCATTATTTTATGTGAATTAAAATCACATAAAATGATAGAAATAACACTCGTTATATTTTATTTTAATTTATTTATTTAAGCTTGACGTTTCGGAAATCTGTTAAATTCAGGTTTAACGGAGTCTAAAAATTCCGGTTATTACAAAACTTACCGAAGTGTTTATCTAGCCGCGTCCGCGCTCTAGATTGAGGAAAAGGTAGAGGTGGTTTGTAGGCGGGAGGAGGAACATAGACATCTTCCTACTCTTTTCCTTTCCCTTCTTCGGTGGTGGTTTCAACTACTTTAGGTTGAGGATCGGTGGTTGTTACACCACTCCTAGTAGTGATTGCCATAACCCTTCCCTTTGGGTTTTCTTCCGTTTTCCCGGGAAGCTTCCCTTGATCTCTTGGGACTTCTCCGGCTTTACTAAATACTTGGTTTTCTAAAGCCTTGTGAGCTTTATCAACCGAAGTTATATAACTCTCCAATCCTTGTAGCTTTCCTAGGATTGTCTCCAACATGGGATCGGGCTTGTTCGATCCATTTGATGATTGCTCCTGGCTTTTCAAAGGAGTACAAGAAGATGGAGATGTAAAAGCTTTTTCATCATGTGAATAGGGATTACCTAGATTTTGTTGATTGGATCTCCAATTGCTATTGTTGGAGTTCCTATTGTTGTTATTCTAGTTGTTGTTCCGGTTGTTGTTCCGGTAGTCATTTCTTTGATTGTTATCCCTTCCCATATAGTTGTCTTCTTGCTCCTTAGCCTTTTGAAGGCTAGTTTTGATGACTTCCTTCAACTCTTTGATTTCATTGTTGAGGGAAAATATTTGTGTTTGAGCAGCGTGGTTCAACTTAGCTCCCGGATCTCCTTGATTCCGGCTATTTGGATCCATTTTTCGGTGGGAATACTTCTCAATCACCTGGACTTGCTTCTCAATGAAGTCTCAAGCATCATCTTCTCTCATGTCCATGAATGTGCTACAAGAGAGAAGATTGGAGATTGAATTGTGTTTCCACATCCAACCCCTTGTAGTAGATCTCCAACAATTCCAGCTTTGAAATGTCGTGGTGTGGGTAATCCAATAAGAGATCCTGAAACCTTTCCCAAGATTGAAACAAACTGTCGTTAGGTATCATAGAAAAAGCATTGATCTTACCTCTCAATTCCGCCGTTTTGAATGGTGGGAAGAACTCAGTGAGGAACTCCGAAGATAGATCCTCCCATGTGGCGAGCTTTGCAAATGGAAGTGTTTGGTACCAAGCTAGAACTTTGTCCTTCAAAGAAAAGAAGAACGGTTTGATCTTGTAATTACTTGTGGTAGCTTTCTTCGGCTTCATGGTCTCCATGAGAATCTCGAAATTCTGCAAGTATTGGTGTGGAGATTTAGCACTTGCTCCACCAAACTGACTTTGGCGAACCATGGTGATAACTTGTGGTGTAAAGCTGAATTCCTGGATGTCCTCAGCTCCGAAGTTTACACCTAGACGGCGTGGTTGCTGAATTGGATCCATCCTTTTCCCCAGAGTTCGTGGTTCATCTCCTCCATTAGCAACTCTCACATCCCCAGCTGGAATGCGAGGAACAACCGGTGGTCTTGGGTTGTTACGAACGGGATGAATCACTGGATTGATTTCCTCAAGTTCCGGCATGTCCGGATCGAGTTCTTCATCATCGGATGAATCATCTCTAGTGGACTTAGTTGGCTTCTTGACTTTCTTCTTCTTCCTAGCATCATTCAGCTCCAACTTCATGTCCAACATCATAGCCCTGAGTTCATCAATTTGGAATTGATGAATCGTTTCCGCATCCATACGAGCTTTCTCACTCAACTTAAGTTGACGTTGAGCATCATCCAACTCAGCTTGGATGTTTCTCTTGTTATTTTCAGCCATTTTCTTTTCCTTCAACTTTCTTCTTAAAGTTTTCTCTAATTCAGGATCGAAAGGAACTAGATCTTTGGTAGATCTAGTCTTTCGCATATACCTAAAGAACCTGCAAAGATCACTCAAGTAGACTAATCAAATCACAAGAGCAAGAGCTCCCAAGCTAGACAACCGAAAACCGAATTTGGTCTAGACCAATTCCCCGGCAATGGCACCAAAAACTTGTTCGCTCAAAAGTGTGTGCGTCAAAGTCTTAAATTTATATCTAGAACTCAAAGAAAATCGAACTCGCAGTGTACGGATCAGCTGTAGCAAGGTAAAAAATTCCAGAATCGAACTCACGGATTTGGTGAGAATAAAATCGAATTCAATTATCTAGCAAAGTGCAAAAGCTTTTGTGATTAATAAAGGGGATAATGATTCCAAGGATTCAAGTATCCGACTGCGGCTTTCGATTCAAGACACTTCTAAAGATCAAAGGACAGAGCTTATATTGCCAAGGTTATGTGTTTCAAAGGTAGATTTCGTACGGTGAAGTTCCGAAACCTATTTGTCTAATCCAAAGGTTCTCTCTATAAGGGTTGTTGAGGCTGTAATATAGAAAGATCTAAGGACAAGAATTACACTCAAACTAACTATCCAAAACCCCAGGATATGACTCTCCAAGGTAAGGATAAAAAGCACACTTAAAACCTTAATAAAGGATGTTGAGTCTCTCTATTACCCAAATCTTGTAATCTGAATCTATTAAATGTAGAATCAGTGATGAAGTCTTTTCATACACTCAAATGGAGGTTAAAAAAGGTTAAACAAGGTTGGGATTTAGGCAAGGATTAACTTTGGTTAAAGAATAAATCAACTAAAGATCGTTAGGGGAATAAATCGTGTTGTTCATAGATAAATCGGACGATTTATTCAAAAACAGGTCGATTTTCCTGTTATCGCAAAGTTAAAATCTAAACTCTCAAGGTCCAAATGTTTGAATGAGTTCAATCTATCATCATCTAAGCCACAATCATCAACTATTCTCCCCAGAATCACAATGGTTTTAGCCAATCATTTTCAAAATCAAATCAAAAATAAGATTGAGTGAATAAATCAAAAAACCCGAATCTTGAATAAAAACTCAATAACTTTCAAATCTGTGAACCAATCTCAAAACTAATCAAAGTATCTCTCAATCAAATCAGCATTGTGTTAAAAAAACCACAAAGATTGTAAGGGAAACAAGGAATCTCACAAATATGATCAAGATGGACTTCCTGGCAATATCACTTCAATCCTCTTCCAAGAATCTTCAATCTCTCTGTTCGCTCCAAATGGTGTGTGCAAGCTTTAAATTTATAACCGAGGAATTATGCTTAAAACAAGGATGCGAACCCGCAGTGTACGGGTCAATTATAGTAAAAAGCAAGAATTCCAGGGGTCGATCACAAGGACTTAGGTGAAACCTAAGCAAGTGTAAGTAGTCTATGTAATTACTAACCACAAAAGCGATTAAAGCAATCAAAGATGATAAAAAGTCAATTAAAGGAATATGCAATTCTTGGGATTAAAGCATCTAGTTGTGGTTTCGACTCAAGATCTCAAGATAATGCAGACAAAGCTGAGATTTTGCAAAGGGAAGGTGTTTCTAAAGTGGAATAGATCACCGGGTAAGTCTCACTACTCACTAACTCCAAACCAAAAGCTCCTATTACCGGGTAAGTCTCAAGGTATTAAGGAAAGGAATTATAATCTCAAACCAACACACCAACTAAGGGAATATAATCAACCTTTACCGAGTAAGTCTCAGGATAACTCACAAGAAGGAATGAAAGCACACTCAAACCCCAATAAAGGATAAACCTTTATTACCTACACTTATGATGTTGGGTAAACAAACAAAGGAATTACCGGGTAAGTCTCATCCTAGGCTTGCATTGAACCAGGAAAGGTGTGATAAGAATAGGATTTGGCAAACTCTAACACTTAACTCTTAGTTTCGGATCAGAAAAGGTCACCTCGGTCAGTCAAATCTCACCCTGGCCGAGATGTTCATCGACTGAGCGAGATGTTCTAGGGTTAAGGATAAAGACTCGAGCTTTCAGGGTCCTACTGTGATTAAGATCATTCTATCATCGTCTTTCCCACAACTTTCAACCAATCACCCTAGAATCACACAAAGAAATTAGCCACTCATCATCATGGAAGCAATAATCAAATATATGGGAAGAGAATAAATATTTGAACACAAAACCCTTAAAAAAAAGGCTTCAATAACTGAATCAAATATCATAAAAATAAGCGTTCTTTGGATCACAAATCCAACAAAACAATCAACAAAAGGGAATCTAAGAAAGTCTTACAAATCCCCTTAAAAAGCTATGACAAAGCTATCAATCCTTCCTTGATTGATCTTCAATCTTTCTTCCTTCAAGAACTCCTGGAAGAATCCCTTAATTGCTGGATGCTATCAGCCCTCTAAGCATGGTTGAACTTGTGGAAAATCCAACTCTTTTTATAGGAGAATTATCTTCCAAAGATAAAATATCTTGAAAAGATATTTTCCTAATAAAAATATATCCATATCTCTAAAATAGATCTCCAAAATATATGATCTTCCTTCCAGAAATCCAGCCCAAAAATATAAGATCTCTCCTACCAAAAATAAAAGATCTCAGCCAAGAATATATGATCTCGCCGCGTCAGGGTATTCGCCTCGGTCGGGGCGCTCCTCAAGATCACCTCGGTCGAGATGGTACTACAGCTGACCGAGGTGACGCTTGTGCGGGAGCAATTTCAGGATGGGTGACCTCCTGGGAAGTTTTCTGCGCGAGCATGGTTGGCATGGGGACAGCGTCCCTAAGACCTCGGGTATTACAATATTTCACGATCAAGTTCTTCATGTCATACCAACGGCCTCGGTGGAATATGGTCTCATACACAAATATGTCGACGTCGTAGCCACATGCTCTAATCCTCTGAGCTATAGGCCCCATCGGTCATCTTGTTTCCACGCATAGAGTAACAAATTCAGGATTTAGTACAAGGCGGTTAAGGCACCGAAAAAAATACGTACAAGGACAGTGCTTACCACCTTGTCTAGGAAGGCCATGCGCTGATAACTACACTTGTTCAGGTTTTGTTGCTTTGCTTGCTTATCGGAGTTCCTCACGTGAACAACTTGGGATTCGGCCCGGTAAGTAATCTTGTCCAATGTGAAACGAGCAGTTGACATGCAGCTTTCTTAACATGTGGGATTTACTTTGTAAAGATAGTGTCATGAAAATGATGTCATGCAAATTCAGGGTCAATTAATTAAAGGGAAAATATGCAGGCAGTTTTCCAGGCCATTAAGAAGGAGTAAAAGAAAGAGGCAAAAAAAGCAACGGTTGTGCCTGCTTTTCACATGCACACAAAGGGAGGGGGGACCAAAAACATGCGCAAGAAAAAGGGACATGTATGAAAAAGGCAAGCAAAGATTGTCTTCCCACATGCAGACAATACAAATAAACAGTTGGTACTATTCTCAAGTATCTAAACATGTGAAATGGTCGAACATGCAAAAAATGTGCATGAAGACCAAAAGGCCTAACTTACATTGTCAAAGAGGGGGACGTCACAATCTACAGGAAATTGAGGGGGCGAGTATGTAGTACCTGCACACACGGTTGGAAAAGTCAATATCTACTCCAAGGTGACTAAAGACTAGCCATTACTGAAACAGCATGAGGGACACAAAGGGACGGTATGGAATCAAAACCAAGCAATGAACACCATCAGGGGGCTAAAAACAAAGCCGGAGGGAGAAAGGAAACTTGCTACAAAGAGAATGGCAAATAAAGGAAGCAATTTTCGGGAAAAGAAAGAGTCCCAATAGTGGGAAGTAGAGCATGTCCATGCAAACAAGGAGCGAGGAAGAGAAGTGAAGGTTAGAGGAAAAGCAGTAAACCACATTTCAGAAGAACGAAATGATTGGAAAGAATAATAGGAATGCTACTTACCAGTTCGCGCAGGAAGAGAAGAAAGTGACAAACCAGTGACCTAATGGATATAATAATGGGGCTTCAATCATGATATAAGTGTATTGCATTCGGGGCGGCTCCCAAGTAGATCTTCCATGGGGAGTACGTTGGCAAGCCATTCTTTAGACACGAAATCCACCACATGTCACGAAGTAGATATGCTGGAGTAGGCATCGGGAATAGAAGGTCAAAAGAGAAAGCAACAGACAAAAGAAATGGAAGACGAAGGGAGTATGGTCTCGGGCAGTGGGCATCTGGGCAGTCAAAGACAACGGGCTTTGTAACCCTACTAACGCCATTCTTGTTGAGTGAAGTTTGGGCCTCGTCAAACGCGATATTTCGGCCGCACGTTAAGGCCTGATATGGTCCGTACTTGAGTGACATTATTCTAATTCAAACCATAACAAGCCTCGTATACTGATTTAATGTGCTTTGTAATCGAAGGGGCAAATGCGGGATTAGACTATTCAAAGGAGGAACTCTCCTTTATATAGTTATAATCATTTCCTTTTTCTATTATAATAGTTATTATTATACTAGTTCGTTAATATTTATAGTATAGTTCATTTTCAACAATAATAATTTTTCATGGATGAAAAGAAAAACTTTAATGTATGTAAATTAATTGCCACTAAAAGAAATCAATTGTGTTGTTGACCGATTGACCCATTTGAAAATCTCGATACCATCACCAATTTTTGTAATGATCCCAAACTTTTTGTTCTCATCCGCATGATATTTTAGGATGGACTATTTTGGGAGGTAGATCAACCTAACTGTTTTCCGTTCTGAGAATAAAAAATGATTTTGGAAAGTATGCATTTTTTTTAATGTGTATAAAGTATGCACTTTTGTAATAGGTAATGTTTTTTTAATAATCATAAGAAGAAGGGGGGTCATTACATAACCAAATTCATGTACCCAACTTCACGTACTCAACTTTCACATACCAACTTCACATTCCCAACTTTCACATACCCAACTTGATGTACTCAACTTCACTCATGTACCTAACTTTACGTACCCAACTCCACGTACCCAACTTCAAATAACCAACTGATGTGGGACCATCTCCAATACAAGGACCAGTTACACGCTCAAAGGCTAAAGCATTAAAAGATAAGCCAACAACTCCTTCATATTTACCTTCTTCGGATTCGATTATAGATGGAGCGATCACACAGTCAAGAGCTAAGGCAATCCAAGATGAAGTTACGGATCTTCTCATGGCATTTACCCTCAAGGAAACTCTCATCACTCTCAAGAGTTCCTTAGTGACATTTTTTACTGTTATAGAAGAGTCAAGCCACGGCCAAGAAGATCCATCAAGCAAGGAAGAAGGATAAGAGGAAAGAAGAGTTCCAAAGAAGGAAAATCGACCGATTTGCCAGAAAAATCGACCGATTTTCCTGTAGGAAAATTCAAGCAATTTCATGATCCAATTTCCTTCACTAGAACGAGTTGCAAAAGATCCGGCCATGATCTTCTATCTTTTGGCAATTATATCTTTCTATAATTCCTTAAATCTCTCAAACTATCTTAAGGGATTATTTAGATTCTATCTTTTAGATTTTATAGTTTTATATATTTGAAAGATATCTTTGCAAGATTATCTTTAAATACATTTTCCTAGTTTTAGTAGGATTAGTCTCCCTTATAAATAGCCTTAGTGGGGGAGATAGTTTAGTAGATTAGATTTGATACATTTTCCACATATTGTTTGAACTTACAGCTTTGCTTACGAAGTTTGTATTTTATTCATTCCTATTCAATCAAAGAGAGAGCCTTGATTGAATCTTTGTGAAGTACTTGCTAGATTGTGCTTGTGTGTGTTAATCTTGTTGACGGTTGGTGCTCCTACTCAATCCTAGTCCCTCCTTGTGCTTGTCTTAATTAGAAGACTTGTGTAAGGTTAAATAAGTGCGGGTTAAGGTAATCTTCTCGTTTAAGGGTTTTGACACTTGGTCAAGGTTCTTTTGTGGAACTATCTTGGTTCATATCTTCCTATATCTTTCATTTATCATTCCGTATAATCTTCTTTTCTTTTTGTATCATTCATTAATCCGTGTTTTGAGTTTTTCGAAAAATCGACATGTTCATCAGATAAATCGATCAATTTATTCCTTAGAACAGCCCGATTTTATCTCAGTTAAGGACTTTCAATCTAGATCGGGAATTGCGGCTTATCCCCGCATCAAAGTGGTATCAGAGCTAAGCGATTGAAGTCCGAACGTTCATAAAAAGTTTTTGATTTTTATTTGAGTCTTCTTTGAGTCATAAGTTGAGTCTTTTCTTGTTCGCCTTTCTTGCGAGATTATTTGAGTCTAACGTGTGTTGATGTGTGTAAGTTCGGGAAGAGAGAAACGTCATCACCCAAACACAAGCCAGCCATTGACCTTGAAACCTTGCTAATACAAAAAAAAAAGAAAAGAAGTTCTTGAACGTCAAATCCAAGAGTCGAATTTTTTTCAAACAAAATCGGCCTGTTCTTTACTAGATCGACCGCTTTTTCACCCAATTTTTGCTACTGTTTGCAAAATTCGAAGAAATCTTTGAGGCATACTTTGCAGAATTAAAGTGCACCCTATGCAAGAGTATTACAACAAAAGAGTTTCGGTATATACCTTGAAGCAATCAAAGAGATCTAACCATACTTAAACCCAAATCCGGCTATCTCTCTTTCTTAACTTCGCAACTCAAGGGACGTACTTCTCTCTTCTTAATCTCTTGTGTGCTTTTCCTTAGACACTTTTCTATTCTAAACAATGAGTCTTTCTTTGAGTGTGTTAATTAGTATCTACACTTCTTAACATAGTAGTTGTCTATCCGCAATATTGTCTCTCTACCTTGTCGTGTGTGGAGTAAACTTCTTACAGGGATTCCTTAACCATCCCACCCCACAAGAACCTTTATCCAAACCAAGTTAACTACTTGATTCAAACAAGGAGTTCTAGGGAGCCGGGGCATTGATTTGTAAAGAAGCATTAATCCATACAAGTCAATTCCGTCAACCAGCTTGCAACAACACAACAAGAGCGTTGAGTGCGAGAGAAAATAAGAAAGGTCTTTTCAATTTTTCTAACTTAACAAGTTTGTTGTTACTGTGCGTGTTGGTATAGATGTTAGAAAGAAATATTCCACACGGTTCTCAAAGGGACAACGCACCAGATATAGCAGGCATGCTCATGCAGATAATGACCCATATGTCCAACATGGATAAACGGCTTGAGCAAGTGGAAGCAAGGCCGAGTACGGACCTTCGATCAGAATCCCGTATGAGATTCGATCCAAAGGTTGTTTATGAAATAGGCGGGAGCTCCGCTAATCCATCACAACCCTCACCCCCAACATCTGCAATAAACCATCCACCAAAAACCGGTAATACTCACCCTAATCAATTCTTGAATACTAATCGCGGTCCATACTTTGGTGAAGAATTTCAGGATATGAGTGATGACTAGGATGAGGGAATGTGGAGAGAATACTCACGACTTCATCGATGAAGAGGACGCTATCATGAACATAATCGACCTCCACCGGATAATGACGGACTTGGGAAAATAAAAGTCAAAATTTCGAGTTGCGAAGGACGATGCGATCCGGATGCTTACATGGAGTGGGAGACCAAAATTGAACAGCTTTGGTCTTGTCATAACTTCAGTGAGAAAATAAAGATCAAACTTGTTGCGTTGGAATTCCAAGACTACGCCCTTATTTGGTGGGATCATCTCATCAAAGAACAGAGAAGAGCGGGTGAACCGGACATCAATACTTGGGAACAGATGAAGGCTTTGATGAAGGAAAGATTTGTGCCGCCACACTATGGACGAGAGTTGAGACAGCGTTTAGAGAACCTTAACCAAGGTTTCATGTCCGTAGAGGAAGTCTACACCGCCATGCAAACGGCAATGGTGAAAGCCAACATACAAGAGGATGAGGAGTCTATTATGGCTTGATTTCTAAGACTCTTACATCCTTCTTTAACTAATGAAATTGAACTCTATCCCTATGCTTATATGACTAACTTATTACATTTGTGGTTGTTGCTCGCTTTTTTAAAATTGCTCATTTTATCGCTTGCCATAAAACGGATGATGCATATAATGTAGCTAACTTGTTTTTCAAGGAAGTTGTTAGATTGCATGGGATTCCAAGAACTATTGTGAGTGACAGAGATGTCAAGTTCCTTAGTTTATTTTGGAAGACGCTTTGGGGAAAGTGTTACACTAAGAACGTGATGCACGCAAAAGCTTTAAATTTATAACTCGATATATTTCTCCTAACTCCTAGCGAACCCGCAGTGTACAGGACGTTTTGTAGTAGGGATAGTATTCCGAGGTCGAACACAAAGACTGAGGTGAGATTGAATCGATTAGTGACTAAGGATAGTGAAGATCTAGGCTAAGAAAAGAGAAAGGAATATAGAAATGAAAATCTCAATGTTTTTGGTTTGGTTTTTAGGTGATCAATCAAAGATCATAAATCATGCGAAATCAACAATCAACTAAGCTAACACCACAAGTAAACAAGCAAATACGAAATATGTAATCAAAAGGAGAAAAGCGGATTCTAGGGGTTGGAAATTCCGGTTATGGCATAGGACTCAAGCTATCTAATCATTCCTTGGATCAACTAAAGTATGTTGGGAGTGAGCGTTTCTAGATTGGGATCAATCACCGGGTAGGTCTCATGGTCCACTAGTCCGTTCCTAAGGTCTCATCACCGGGTAAGTTTCAAAGAGCCTAAGGATAGGAATTCTACACAAACCGGATGGTTATCTAGGGATCTAACCTCTCCTTACCGGGTAAGTCTCGGGAAGGCAAGTCCTAACATCAATCCTAGCACACTCAGTCCAATAGCGGCTTATGAGGCTCACTACTACCTAGAGTTCGTCATCTTCGGTATCTAAGAGCAAGAATCACCGGGTAAGTCTCTTCTAACTCTTAGTTGCTAACACTAGGTCACCCTAGGATAGATTTAGCTCAACTAACACTTGGATTTCAACAAATCAACAACCTAACACTTAGATTTATCAATAAAAGCAAGTTAATCAAAATTACGGGGTGTTCATCCCTTTCCACGGCCGTGGAAAGGCAAGATCAAACCGTGGTTTTCGACAATGACTAGGTTTGATCAAGCGAGTCATCCAAGCATACACTTAAGTCTATTCTATCATAGTCCAAGTCATAACCATCTTTTCCTCACCCTAGAATCACATCTACTTAGCCAACAACACGCATCATCACAATCAAGATCATCAAGCATAAAATTATGGAATCCATATCAAGAAATTGAAAATGAAAGGAAGATGAAATGAAAGGAAGATGAAACAAGTGGAATAAGAAATCCAAGCTGAATATGAGTTTAAGAAAGACTTACAACCCTTCAAAAGAAGGTTCAATCGATTCTTACAAAACCTTGCAAAACGTCTTCACAAAACTCACTCAAAACTATGAAATAGACTAACAATGGTGTGTTCTTCTCTTCTTCTCCAATGGAAGCTTTTCTTCTCCTCCAAGAGTAGCACCAATCCAATCTTCCAATGAGAGAATCTTTTTTTTTGAGAGTGTGAGAGAGAATGGAGTGATGGGAGATGCCCCTAACAGCCTTGCAGGACCACCTTTTATCCTCCAAATTTGCAAGAGTCGGCCATGAAGATCGTGGGACAGCTGTCACAACTGTCTGGGGATAACCACGGCCAAAACCACGCCCGTGGAAGTCCCAGTGGCCGTGGTTTTGGTGCCTCGGCTTGTTTTGGATCATCAAGCCTCAATTTGGTGCATGGCATGCACCAACAAGGTCCCATGTGTCCTCCTTAGCCCCTAGCTTGCATCCCAATGAGTCCGAAGGTGTGTCATCTCGAGGAACGATCCTCAAATGTATCGATTAAGATCCTAAAACTCCTAAAATACCTACAAAGCATGCAAAAGTCCGTGTAGACGTCTATCTCGACAAAATACATGAATTGAGTGCAAATCGTCACGAACTAGTGCAAACCATACATGAATGAGCGGAAAAACTATCTAAATGAGTGCCTATACCTAAGTCATAAATCGTGTTATCAGAAAGATAGGTACAAAGTTGTTGTTTTCAACTTCTAGTCATCCTCAAAAGGATGGTCAAACAAAGATAACTAATTGGACTTTGACTACGATTTTACGAGCTGTTTTGAAAAATAATTTGAATGCTTGGGAAGATGTATCACCACATGTTGAATTTGCTTATAATCGTACCTTGCATTCATCTACTAACCTAACGCCGGTTGAGTGTGTGTTATGGAGTGAATCATTTGACTCCCTTTAATCTTATACTGTTGCCTTTAGAGGAGCGAGTAGATTTTGTTGCAGGAAAGCAGGTGGAGTTCATAAAGGAATTACATGAGAAAGCGCGCTCACGGTTGGAGCAAAAAGGGATTTCCGTTGCTTCCAAAGCAAATCGGAATCGCAAGGAGATGCTATTCAAACCCGGAGATCTTGTAAGGTTGCACCTACGGAAGGAGCGATTTTCGGAAAAGCGGAAGTCTAAGTTATCTCCACATGGAGATGGACCTTTTAAGGTCAAGAGTAAAGTTGGTGATAATGCTTATGTTTTAGAGCTTCCAACTGACTATGGTGTAAGTCCCATATTCAACGTTGGTGATTTAAGTCCATACGAACTTAGAGATGAATGTAACGGTGGTTCGAGGACGAATCCTTCTCAAGAAGGGGAGGCTAATGTGGGACCATCTCCAATACAAGGACCAGTTACACGCTCAAAGGCTAAAGCATTAAAAGATAAGCCAACAACTCCTTCACCTTCACCTTCTTCAGATTCGATTATGGATGGAGCGATCACATGGTCAAGAGCTAAGGCAATCAAAATGAAGTTACGGATCTTCTCATGACATTTACCCTCAAGGAAACTCTTATCACTCTCAACAGTTCCTTAGTGATATTGTTGACTGTTATAAAAGAGTCAAGCTATGACCAAGAAGATCCATCAAGCAAGGAAGAAGGATAAGAGAAAAGAAGAGTATTAGAGAAGGAAAATCAACCGATTGCCAGAAAAATCGTCCGATTTTCCTGTAGGAAAAATCAATTGATTTCATGATCCAATTTCCTTCACTAAAACGAGTTGCAAAAGATCCGGCCATGATCTTCTATCTTTTGGCAATTATATCATTCTATAATTCCTTAAATCTCCCAAACTATCTTAAGGGATTATTTAGATTCTATCTTTTAGATTTTATAGTTTTATATATTTGAAAGATATCTTTGCAAGATTAACTTTAAATACATTTTCCTAGTTTTAGTAGGATTAGTCTCCCTTATAAATAGCCTTAGTGGGGGAGATAGTTTAGTAGATTAGATTTGATGTATTTTCCACATATCGTTTGAACTTACAACTTTGCTTACGAAGTTTGTATTTTATTCATTCCTATTCAATCAAAGAGAGAACCTTGATTGAATCTTTGTGAATTCTTGCTAGATTTTGCTTGTGTGTGTTAATCTTGTTGACGGTTGGTGCTCCTACTCAATCCTAGTCCCTCCTTGTGTTTGTCTTAATTAAAAGACTTGTGTAAGGTTAAATAAGTGCGGGTTAAGGTAATCTTCTCGTTTAAGGGTTTTGACACTTGGTCAAGGTTCTTTTGCGGAACTATCTTGGTTCATATCTTCCTATATCTTTCATTTATCATTCCATATAATCTTCTTTTCTTTTCATATCATTCAATAATCCGTGTTTTGAGTTTGTCGAAAAATCGACATGTTCATCAGATAAATCGATCAATTTATTCCTTAGAACAACCCGATTTTATCTCAGTTAAGGACTTTCAATCTAGATCGGGAATTGCGGCTTATCCCCGCATCAAAGTGGTATTAGAGCTAAGCGATTGAAGTCCGAGCGTTCATAAAAAGGTTTTGATTTTTATTTGAGTCTTCTTTGAGTCATAAGTTGAGTCTTTTCTTGTTCGCCTTTCTTGCGAGATTATTTGAGTCTAACGTGTGTTGATTTGTGTAAGTTCGGGAAGAGAGAAACGTCATCACCCAAACACAAGCCAGCCGTTGACCTTGAAACCTCGCCAATACAAAAAAAAAGAAAAGAAGTTCTTGAACGTCGAATCCAAGAGTCGAATTTTTTTCAAAGAAAATCGGCCTGTTCTTTAGTAGATCGACCGCTTTTTCACCCGATCTTTGCTACTGTTTGCAAAATTCGAAGAAATCTTTGAGGCATAATTTGCATAATTAAAGTGCACCCTGTGCAAGAGTATTACAACAGAAGAGTTTCGGAATATACCTTGAAGCAACCAAAGAGATCTAACCATACCTAAACCCAAATCCGGCTATCTCTCTTTCTTAACTTCGCAACTCAAGGTACGTTCTTCTCTCTTCTTAATCTCTTGTGTGCTTTTCCTTAGCCTCTTTTCTATTCTAAACACTGAGTCTTTCTTTGAGTGTGTTAATTAGTATCTACACTTCTTAACATACTAATTGTCTATCCGCAATATTGTCTTTCTACCTTGTCGTGTGTGGAGTAAACTCTTCTGTGACCGGTCTTTCTCCGGCAACGGGAGGAGATCCGAGCTTGGCAGTGGCGTGTTGTTGGAGACCCAGCCTTGCTCGAGAAAAGACAAAATATGTGATGAGTGGTGAGGTGCTTCTTGTGGTGGTGTGACTTCTCAATTCGGCAACGCCAGATTCCGGTCAAGGACAAGGAGAGGAGAACGTGGACGGTGTAGATCCAAGTTTGCCAGCGGTGTTCCGTTGGAGGGTAGATTCGAGTTCGCCCGAATCCGGACAAGGTCCATTGTTGTTGTTGATTTTTTTTATTTTTATAATAAAAGTGTCTAGTTTGTCAAAAATAATTGTGCATACTTAATATCCTCAATAAAAAGAACATCATTAGCTAAATATGTTCAAACACAAATCCAATAAATGAAAATCGAAAGACCATATCTATCTATCTATATATATATATATATATATATATATATATATATATATATATATATATATGGGGTGCGGTTCCCATGACAACAATCTTATTGTGTATCGTGAGAACAATCTTAGACCGTCGGATGGTGAGTATTAAGGGTCGAGATTTAAGGTAGATATTATAATTTATAATAACTACGAATAATAATAACTACGAATAATTCATTCAACCAACAATAACTTCGAATAATCTATTCAACCAACAATAACTACGAATAATATATTAAACAATAAGGTATGTTCTCATGATTACACGATAAGCCTGTTCTCATATATATATATATATATATATATATATATATATATATATATATATATATATATATATATATATATATATTACTAAAGCAATGTACATTGAAGATGACATGGCAAACCGTGCATATAGGATTTTGAAATGAAGCTCTCACAATTAATGCTATAAAATCTTTTTTTAAATTAATTATTGATTTTTTTACATTTTTTAGTTAAAACAAATCCTTATATTTTAATTTTAATTTTATTTTATTTAACAAAATCAAATAATTATTTTTCCGTAAAATATACATTATCTTTTATGTAATTGTGCACTTGAAGTTTTATTTTTTGGAACGATTTTCCTTAACTTTTTCGAAGATATATCTCCGCAATCTATTTACTTCAAATATTGTCATGGATTTTGCTATCCCACATCGATTATCAGGTGAGACTGATAGTTTGAAACTTGTATAAATACAAATAGAACGTTTAAAAATTAAACAAATTATACATTGTTTTGGCTAAGTTTCAATATAATTATTATTCATATCGGACTAATATTTGTTATGTGAATCGTTGCCCTACTATTATGTAATCGTGCACCTGAACTTTTATTTTTTGGAACAACTTTTCTTTTTTTTTCGAAGGATTATTTGTGCAATATATTTACGTTAAATACTTTCATAGATTTTGTTATCCCACATTAATTATCAAGTGAGGTTGATAGTTTGACTACTTGTATAAATAGAAGGTTTAAAAATTAAACAAATCATACGGTCATTGACCTTTTGTTGGTCGTTGAACTACAGTTATGTGGGTCTTTGACCTACAATTATGTGGGTCGTTGACCTATAGTTACGTTGGTCATTAACCTACAACGATGTGCCTCATTGATATACAATTATGTAATCTTGTACCAAATTTTTATTTTTTGAAATAATTTTCCTTAATTTTTCTTGAAAGATTATCAACGCAATCTATTTACATTAAATATTTTATGAATTTTACTATCCCAATATCCACATCGATTATCAGGTGAGACTCATAGTTTATTAACTTGTATAAATAGGGAGTTTGAAATTAAACAAATCATACGTTTTTTGGCCTTTGACTAAGTTTTAGTATAATTATTGTTCATGTGAGACATTGACCTACAATTATTTGGGTTGTTGACCTACATTTACGTGGGTTGTAGATATATGTATCGTTGACATAAAGTTATGTTTGTCGTTTGACTACTTATATGTGGGTTGTTGTTTGTATTTAATTAAAAAACATCGTTGATCTACTAATACATATTTGACTTTGTTATTTAATTTAATAAACTCAAATATATATATTTTGATATAATTTATTTTCTTCTTTTTTTTCCTAATAATTATTTACAAAACATACTTGTTATATACATTTTTTTATGTAACACCCCGAATTCTCAAAACTCGGGACATTACTGGTTAGGACCTCACAATGGGTCCCGACCTCAGTTTGACAACAACATTACTAGGATCTTGCAACAAGACACAAATAAAGAAACCGAAATTCATAAAAATAGTATTTTTAGGGTAATGAATGCAACACTGTCTAGCAGCCTAAAGTACTTAAACAAAAGAAAAGAACACTGTCTTAACCAAACGAAAGAAAAGACAAACACAACTCCCAACCCCCACTCTAAGGAGTACGGAGACCCGGCTGACCACTACTTCCGGATCACTCAGCTGCTGGTCTAACCTGCGGTAAATCTAAAAACAACAACAAGAAGAACCGTTAGCTAGTTATCTAAATATTAGCAGAATAATAGCAGCACAAACACACACATAAAAATATAAACACCCATCATGCTTTCAAACAAGTCCGTTTTATTATCTTGAGTTAAGTCCTCTTTCACGCTAATGATACTTATTTTGTGACACGAGGGATTCCCAAACCTCGCCTCCGTCCCCGTGTAACCATCAGGAATGGATCCGATGCATCTCACCTTGTACCTGCCTGGTCTGGATATAGAGAACCTCTCAGTCTCCTGTCAGAGCTGGGCAGTGATGTCACGGCCCGTTATACATACACTTGGGCCTTAAACGTAATAATAACAGTCGTCCTAGCAAGTTATTATTATTAAACACGCAAAAAGCACACACAACCACTATCACTCAACTAATATCCAGAAACTGGCTAAGTAAGTCGCAAGGACTTACCTTGATCAAAAATCGCTTTCTCAAATCTCAATTCGGTCTGAACCCATGGTAACTCAAACGCCTGTCAAATAAGGCATGTGTATCAAAATCACATCTCGATGTCCAACCTCATGCGAAGGAATTACGGAAAAGCTCTCTTATGGTAAAAGACCATTTTACCCTTGGTATCGTAAATTCTCGAAGTTTATTCTTGAATTCTACTAATTTCTTTCCTATCTTGTTTTCCATAAATTATATCTCTCGAATATTTACTTATAGGTTATAAGGTTAAAACTCGAGACAAATCGAAGAAGGACAACACTCCTTCCCCCCGGTTACTAATTACGCTACTACATATATTATACCGTCAAAAAATTATGTAATTCTCGAAGTTTTTTTTTTTTTTTTTTTAACCTTTCTCCTCAACTCACTTATAACTACATAATTTCATAACTCTCAACTCGTACTCATATATATATATATATATATATATATATATATATATATATATATATATATATATATATATATATATATATATATATATATAATTACATAATTTTTTGTGTATATAACTACATGTCCAAATTCCAAACCATTCCTATATATAGTTATACATTCACGTTCCTCACTACAGTACACATATATGTGTACATTTTTCCTCTCCACACTATATATACTCATACACTCACTACAATTATAATCCTACATAATATTGCATACCCTAAAAATCTTTATCCCATACAAGTGTACTGCTGTCAAGGTAACATATATATATACAGCCCCCATTTTCTTCTCAACATTCTAAACCATCAACTACAGCTACGGTATTTGATTATTATATAAACTTGAAGCCTATAGAGTACAGGGTACAAATGCATCGATGTATATCAAGGTTGTGGGCTCACCGGTATGACTCGATCGCTGGCTGTAAGGCTCAGGTCTCTGCGTCGTGGTCCGGTTGGGAGGGCGGCACCGATCCAGAGAAGTCTGCAGTGGAGGCGTCCAAGCTGATTCACCCTTAGCGGTCCACTGCTGTCTCTTAGTCCCAGTTTGCTGGAGTCGGCAGCCGGAGTCGCACGCGAGAACGGGGTAGCCGCACGATATGGCGTCGGAAGGGTTGCTTCGGTCTCGATGTCGGTGGTGAGTCCGAAGGACTGCGGTCCTGCAGCAACACTGGTGTCACGCTGCTACTGGCGGTTGGCAACATCGGCGAACGAGCACCCGGTGGCTGCGCGTGGTTCAGATTAGGCTCCGCCTAGTGGTTCCGCAAACAAGGAGAAGGGGAAAGAGTAGGGACGAAGGCGCACCTGGTTCGGTATGTTGTTGGCTCGGCTTTGGGGCTGCTGCGCAGGTCGAACGGCGGCGACAAGGTAGGCGGTAGTCGGCTTTTGTCGATTGCACAGCAGGAGAGGGAAGAGACGTTCGCGTAACGTTGCAGTAGAGCGAGAGAGAAGCGGCAGCTTAAGGAGATAGGTTAAACGCATGATTAAGATTAGGGTTAGGATAAATTAGGTTTTAATTAGGATTAGGAAAGGGGCTGGGCTGGGCCGGCCACTCAATGCAGATGGGTCCATTTTTCCTTCATTAGAACGAGCTGAAACGAACCCGTTACTCGTACGGATCGGTAGGATATTTGCGTAATATTTTACGGACTTATATTCCGTATTAGGTAAATTATTATTTTACTTTAAAGGTACGGAAATATCTCCGGTTACATCTTTTATTATTTTATGTGAACTAAGGTCGCATAAAATGATAAAATTTAAAATTCATTTTTTTTTTTACTTTATTTAAGGTTAGAAGTTAGCGGATCGGAATCCGGTTAAATTCCGTATTAAACGGAGTTTAAAGTTTTCGGTTATTACATCAGTGCCCTCTTAAAAGAAGTTTCGTCCCGAAACTTAGAATGATTCTCTTAATCACACATTTCCTTTGGTGTATTTTAGTTTTCTCGACATTTTCATTTTCTACCAAGCAACTACTCAATCATCAAAAGTAGACATGTGTCACATCAACGTAATCGCTCAACTCAATATAAAAACGTGAAAGGTCAAACAACACAACATCCGAGTACTAACTCGTCAAACAGGAGTAACCTCTAACCCCGCAAAAGCTCAGGGTAGTTACGTCTAATACTCTCCTCAGCCTCCTAGGTATCCTCATCAGCTCCTCGTCTAGACCACTGGAACTCTACAAAAGCATCGACCGGCTAAATTTTCTGATCTTCCTAGTTGATGACGTATCTCGGATTCGGTAGATACTTTCTTACGGTTTGGTTTTCTAAACTTACCTCCAGCTCTATTGATGACTCTACGAAACCATAAAACTTTTTCCTTTCAAAAGTTCCCGTTATGAAATAATGATCTTAAACTTCTGTCGCCTAATGCTCTTTGTAATACAAACCGCTTGACCCGGTTTCCTCAATGTGACCTTATCGGATCGTTCCTTAATTAATTGTTTTCATCTACTTCGGGTCAAGCTTTAAAATTTATATAACTCCAAACAAATCACACACCCAAGTGGACTTTTTTTTTTTTTTTTTTTTGTTTCATACAGATCTCTAATTCCTTATTGAAATCATAGTTAACCTAATATTGATTTTCTTCATCTGTGGTTTATGGGCCTACCACGCTTTTGGTGTAACACCCATGTTGTAACACCCATTAGTCACAATGGCGTCTTTCTAAGGGTCAACATGATTTACCCATCTCCCGCCTATACTTTTCTTCTACTACTATCAAGATCCTCCTCAAACAGACCCTTACTCTCTTACTCACCCATAGACTGTTCTTAACCAACTAGTAAGCAACCTCTAACCGATTCTCTCTATATCTTTAGATCACCCCAGAAAGTTGTAGTTGCCTACTTGGGGATTCCTCCAAATCATCGGTAAAGTTATCTCTTAATTTCGCAGTCACTAATATCTCTTCTTAACGGTACCTGCTCGGCAATACCAATCAACACTTATACATCCTCAGTTAATGTCGGTCACTCTATAATTGACTTATCTCAATATTCCGGACCTGCTCTTCTCATACCTATACTGGCGTTAAATTCTTGGCGAGCATCATCTGCTCGATTTCCTCTCATGCTTCACTAATTCGTTTTATATTCCACACTTCTGTTTCCTTAGGCTAACTCTACTTCTCGAGCTCAACTGGGTCATTCCTCTTGACCTAAATAGTCATTCCAAGTCTTCAACTATAGTTGTAAGTGTCTTGTAGTTCTGATGATTTTAGTTACCATCCCCTTGCAGTTCCCCTTACACGGACCGTCGGTTTTGATGACTTAGGTCCCGTGATAATTGGGGTCACCTTGGACTTTCGAGTCTACCAAGGCCGTTCTCATATATACATTCCTTCGCTGGTGTTACCAGCAATATAGCCTTCATGCAACACCGTTGTTTCCGCTACAGGTTTCAACTCTTTGGTACCGACATCGCGATTTCTTTCAAATTCCTAAATTTTTTGAGGAGGTTAAAACCTCTTCACACTTGTAAAGTCTACATTTGCATCTACACTCCGTAGTAGGTATCCCTTCCATGCACCTTAGACCCTCATATCCGGGTAGACATTTTATCTCTTTTGGTCTTACAAGCTTGTCTTGTGAACTCTTCTACTAGGTGACTCGTCTTATACATTTTTCTTCTCTGCATCGGTCTCTAACTGTCTGTTAATCATTACTACCCATTCTGTGTTGGAACTTCAATTGCTTTGTACTCTTGCATAGATTTCCTAAGGACATCCTCATCTCAAAACTTTATTTAAAATTTATCATAACCCGCAAATTTGATACATGACTTTCCTTCTCGCTGGTTATGTTATGCGCTTGGTTTACACTTAATCTATCATAGTGTCATCAGTTTGATAGTATGATTTTTATAAAACATCTAATGGTACCATTTGTACACGACACATCAGATGCATATGATTTTCTCCCAAATCAAATTTCTCGCATCGCATTTATTATGTCTTCCTTATACTCATGTCGCTTGATCTTCTTTGATATTTACACCACGTAAGATAGTTAAATCCCTTTGAGTTTTCTCGTACACGCTTTACAACTACGTTGGTGGGTCTTATTACTTCCATCAACTCTTAGGTCATCAGTCCAGCTGAATTTTCCATGGAGTACCTCCCTTTCTCTTTAAATAACAGTCTTTAGTCCTTTCGATAACCATCTTATTGGTGTGATACCGGATCCATATAACAACCTTTAGTCTTTCACTTTTACTCCTTCTCATGTCTATTTTAGTCGACTTGTAGATTCTATCTGCAATCACCTCACAACTCGACCACGCATTTCACCAAGGCTTTACATCATACTCTTTATGTTTGTGCCGCCTCGGAATTTCCAATTATTCTGTGTCACATCTTTAATCACAAGGGTTTTCCCTCTCAATCTAGACAGTCTGACCTTACTTTTTCTCGAAGGAGCACCATCAGTCTTACTTGTGTGGAATGCTAAGACATAGGACATGTTTCTAATCATCTACTTCCTCTTAGTCTTCTAGTTCTTCTTACAGGGATCCCTTCATTCTAACTCTGATATGTATCTTTCGTAGTCAGTAGTAAGTAACTACTTCCAACAATTCCCTTTTTCACCATTACCATCATCAAGGGTCATTGCCGACCGTCAAGAGCTGCTCTTAAATTTCTTTATTAGAGTTATCAGAATGGACTCATCTAACGTTATCATCCAGGCTACTAGTACTTGTATTGATTTAACTTCACCATTTTCGTCGTGGATCTCCGAAAGAAATTCACTAGATGTCGATAAAATTCTTTTATAACCTTGTGGTTATTCTTCTTATCGGTTACTAACCATCACTAGTTAACCCACACATGTAACTTTTAAGTTGTCCAAGTAGGATGTAGTTGACCTTCTACAACATCATGAACTTACTTTTCTTCCATCTCTTTTGAGGCTTGATATACTTGGTGAAATATATCTCCTTCAGTCTCTTTGTTTATTCTTCTTTAGCTCCTCCTACAATCTATACTTTTGTAAGATTGTTATACTCTTACGAGTCCAGTTGTGTCATTCTTCTTCCATCAACAGACTTTTCAATCCTTCTAGGGTAGCTTGTAGGTATATCTCCGTGATTCTTTTACTTGAGTTATCGTCTATTTGCGGTTCTCTATTATGAACTTGTAGTGTTGTTAGCTTAAATTCCTTTTGAATGAGAAGTTATTGGGGTCCCTCGGGTTCACCAATACTCCTCTCACACACTCTTCTTCCTTGGGTGTTGCTTGTAATGCTGCCTTTACAGACGCTGGTTATTGTTGTATCACGGTCTAGGTCAAAATTCTCCTGTGTTCTATGAGATCCCTCCACTTCCACGTTGGTGAAATCCACCTTTCCCCTTCTGGCAATGTGTAAGCTTCCAAGTTGCAGCTCTTTAATTCTTTCTATTTGGATGGATAATGTATCTCGTGTTGACTTCCATACTTTTGATTGTCTCGGTTATCAATCTGGATTGTGGTGGCAATTAGCTTGTTGAGAGTGATCATATTTCGCCTTGTTTTTGGCATCAACTTTCACTTCCTAGTCTGTCCGTGAGCTTAAATTTTATGTCCCTTTTCTTGATCGCTACTATATCTCCCCTTTGACTTTCATGTCTATGGCAAATTTTCCACGTCATCCTCTTTGTTTGTGAAGTTACTTACACAACTTGAAAGAGCCTCTCCGTTGTCTTTCTCAAATTCCCTAGTTGGCGATCATCTCTGGCTTCTCCGAAACTACTCTCTTTAATATCCGTCATTTGATCCCGTTGAGTTGATTCGGGATTCTCTTCTTGTCATCGTAATTGGTGTTGTCTTTGAGTCTTCACTTTTCCATCTCGACGTTCCTCAACAAGCTCGAAGGAGTTGTCCGACGTTCGTCTACCCTAATGCACATAAGATGTACATACTAATCCTCACGTTGACACTCTTCAAAAACTTAGGTGTGTCAACTGAATGAGGATCTCAAACTGTTATCTCCATTAAGGGCGTACTATAACTATAAATTCTACTAATCTTCGGCATATACCCATCTATATAACATATCTTTATAAACAAGCTAAAAGTCCAACTACAGTAAAACCTAAAGTCCATACTAAGCAAACTGAGATCCGCGGTAGTAGTGGTGGTCAGCCGTACTTTTCTATTCCCAATGAGACTATGCATGCATTTAAAAACCAAAATTCTCTTTTTAAAACTCAGACCCCTTTTCGGGTTCTGCTTAAAACTTATTCGGTCTTTCAGAAGATTTCAAGTGCCATTGTTGCCAACCTGCCTCTGATACCATGTTGTAACACCCCGAATTCTCAGAACTCGGGACATTACTGGTTAGGACCTCACAATGGGTCCCGACCTCAGTTTGACAACAACATTACTAGGATCTTGCAACAAGACACAAATAAAGAAACCGAAATTCATAAAAATAGTATTTTTAGGGTAATGAATGCAACACTGTCTAGCAGCCTAAAGTACTTAAACAAAAGAAAAGAACACTGTCTTAACCAAACGAAAGAAAAGACAAACACAACTCCCAACCCCACTCTAAGGAGTACGGAGACCCGGCTGACCACTACTTCCGGATCACTCAGCTGCTGGTCTAACCTGCGGTAAATCTAAAAACAACAACAAGAAGAACCGTTAGCTAGTTATCTAAATATTAGCAGAATAATAGCAGCACAAACACACACATAAAAATATAAACACCCATCATGCTTTCAAACAAGTCCGTTTTATTATCTTGAGTTAAGTCCTCTTTCACGCTAATGATACTTATTTTGTGACACGAGGGATTCCCAAACCTCGCCTCCGTCCCCGTGTAACCATCAGGAATGGATCCGATGCATCTCACCTTGTACCTGCCTGGTCTGGGTATAGAGAACCTCCCAGTCTCCTGTCAGAGCTGGGCAGTGATGTCACGGCCCGTTATACATACACTTGGGCCTTAAACGTAATAATAACAGTCGTCCTAGCAAGTTATTATTATTAAACACGCAAAAAGCACACACAACCACTATCACTCAACTAATATCCAGAAACTGGCTAAGTAAGTCGCAAGGACTTACCTTGATAAAAAATCGCTTTCTCAAATCTCAATTCGGTCTGAACCCATGGTAACTCAAACGCCTGTCAAATAAGGCATGTGTATCAAAATCACATCTCGATGTCCAACCTCATGCGAAGGAATTACGGAAAAGCTCTCTTATGGTAAAAGACCATTTTACCCTTGGTATCGTAAATTCTCGAAGTTTATTCTTGAATTCTACTAATTTCTTTCCTATCTTATTTTCCATAAATTATATCTCTCGAATAGTTACTTATAGGTTATAAGGTTAAAACTCGAGACAAATCGAAGAAGGACAACACTCCTTCCCCCCGGTTACTAATTACGCTACTACATATATTATACCGTCAAAAAATTATGTAATTCTCGAAGTTTTTTTTTTTTTTTTTTTTTGAACCTTTCTCCTCAACTCACTTATAACTACATAATTTCATAACTCTCAACTCGTACTCATATATATATATATATATATATATATATATATATATATATATATATATATATATAATTACATAATTTTTTGTGTATATAACTACATGTCCAAATTCCAAACCATTCCTATATATAGTTATACATTCACGTTCCTCACTACAGTACACATATATGTGTACATTTTTCCTCTCCACACTATATATACTCATACACTCACTACAATTATAATCCTACATAATATTGCATACCCTAAAAATCTATATCCCATACAAGTGTACTGCTGTCAAGGTAACATATATATATACAGCCCCCATTTTCTTCTCAACATTCTAAACCATCAACTACAGCTACGGTATTTGATTATTATATAAACTTGAAGCCTATAGAGTACAGGGTACAAATGCATCGATGTATATCAAGGTTGTGGGCTCACCGGTATGACTCGATCGCTGGCTGTAAGGCTCAGGTCTCTGCGTCGTGGTCCGGTTGGGAGGGCGGCACCGATCCAGAGAAGTCTGCAGTGGAGGCGTCCAAGCTGATTCACCCTTAGCGGTCCACTGCTGTCTCTTAGTCCCAGTTTGCTGGAGTCGGCAGCCGGAGTCGCACGCGAGAACGGGGGTAGCCGCACGATATGGCGTCGGAAGGGTTGCTTCGGTCTCGATGTCGGTGGTGAGTCCGAAGGACTGCGGTCCTGCAGCAACACTGGTGTCACGCTGCTACTGGCGGTTGGCAACGTCGGCGAACGAGCACCCGGTGGCTGCGCGTGGTTCAGATTAGGCTCCGCCTAGTGGTTCCGCAAACAAGGAGAAGGGGAAAGAGTAGGGACGAAGGCGCACCTGGTTCGGTATGTTGTTGGCTCGGCTTTGGGGCTGCTGCGCAGGTCGAACGGCGGCGACAAGGTAGGCGGTAGTCGGCTTTTGTCGATTGCACAGCAGGAGAGGGAAGAGACGTTCGCGTAACGTTGCAGTAGAGCGAGAGAGAAGCGGCAGCTTAAGGAGATAGGTTAAACGCATGATTAAGATTAGGGTTAGGATAAATTAGGTTTTAATTAGGATTAGGAAAGGGGCTGGGCTGGGCCGGCCACTCAATGCAGATGGGCCCATTTTTCCTTCATTAGAACGAGCTGAAACGAACCCGTTACTCGTACGGATCGGTAGGATATTTGCGTAATATTTTACGGACTTATATTCCGTATTAGGTAAATTATTATTTTACTTTAAAGGTACGGAAATATCTCCGGTTACATCTTTTATTATTTTATGTGAACTAAGGTCGCATAAAATGATAAAATTTAAAATTCATTTTTTTTTTTTACTTTATTTAAGGTTAGAAGTTAGCGGATCGGAATCCGGTTAAATTCCGTATTAAACGGAGTTTAAAGTTTTCGGTTATTACATTTTATTTCGGTATTATGTATCTATTCGATATAATTATTTTCCCCATAATGTTATTTTATAGTTATTTAGTTTTCCAAAGTCAAATACGTATATACTCGCAATAAACTTTTCTTTGTTTTTAATCTTTTTCTAATAATTATTTAAAAAAATATTTGTTATCCATCATTTTTTAATTCGGTCATATTTTCATAAATTTTGTTAGTACACGCCACTAATATTGTTGTGTTCAATGAAATCATTAGTAACATATTTTAAGGTACATTTATTTCCTACTTAATTTGATATTAATGAAGATTTGTTATATATATTATTACTTACGAGTCAATATTATCAAATAATCTTAGTTGAATTTGCCCTTTATCAATTATAATTTCTCTAACTCTAGAACCAATTATTTTTCCACAAATGCTCATTCATTCATTACAAAGATGGATAACGAAATGAGTATTGTAATACATGTGCACTGCTTATTTTATTTTGCATCGCTTTTAATAAATATTTTTAATTGAATAAAACTTTGATACTATTTTATGTTTAATTTTAATTGTATTTTTTATCACACAACAATGAATAGTCTTGAGAGAGTGTGAAGTCCCTTTTTTATTTTAAGGATTTTTTCATTTGGTACCCCTAAGTTTTTGGTTTTTTTGGATGGTGTTCAAAGTTTTTCACGTTTCCGCTACATATTCCTAAGGTTTCGTTTTTCCGTTTCGTACCCTTATTTCTTTTTTTTCTAAAATAACGTTTCCTTTATTAAATTTATATAAAAAAAGGAAAAAAAAAATAATTAATAATTATAATTTTGAAGACAAGTATATTTTATTTTATTTTGGTGGGAAATAAGTATATTTTAGTTAAACAAATTTAATCAAATATTAATAAATTATGATATTTTTTTAAAGTATAAGATTATATATTTATTACTATTTGATACTTTATCATATTTTGCATCAAAACATGAGAAATTTATTATGTTTTAAAATTAAACATAACTTATAACTATATGATATTTCGTTATTGGTATACTACGTGGATTTATTTGTTGATTTATTATATAATATTGGATGATTCATATCCCTAATAGTATTATATTAAAGAAAATTTTGATTAGATGTGAGAGTTTATATTATGGGGACAATCATCTAAAATCATAAGATATTCACTTTTTTTGAAAAACCAAATGTCCGTTTTGAATATTTTACGTTATGCATTTATCAATGATTTATTTCACATATCATGATAAATAAAATATATTTGATAAAATAATTTTTATGGAAAAACTTGATAATACAAATTTTCTTTATAAAAATTATTTTGTATAAAACATAATATTTTTTATGTTTTTATGTAAAATATGATAACGTTTCAAATAGTAATAAATATATTAAAATCATTAAATAATATGTAAAAATCTTATATTTTAAAAAATATCATAATTTATTAATATTTGATTAAATTTGTTTAATTAAAATATACTTGTCTTTTATAATATAGAATTATTATATATATATATATAGAATCATACTCCCATGTAAACAGCCCTTATAGTGTACAATGAGAACAAATCGTAGCCCTTGATCTGATTAATCTAAAGGCTGAAAATTAACATAAATATTCAATGAAAAATTCAGCACACTCTCCTCATTGGAATGTGTAATACACTCTCCAAAATAAGGAAATTACAATATTTTTAAAAAATTATAAATGAGATCTTCTTCCACTATTTTAGGGAGTTACAATATACAGAATCTTCCAATTAATTTCAACAAAATCGATCAAAGCAATATCAATTATATGGATGATACGTTTTGCTGAAACGCCATACACTCCATTGTCGCCGGAAGAACTGAACATATTTTCGCCGGAATAGTTAAAAGTAAGTGTTTCTTGTTCAGTATACAATATTCTCGTCATCAAACAATCGGTTGATTTGTACTCAGGTTGTTCGTTTTTCATCAATATATGTCCTCAAATGATCGGTTAATTTGTGTAGGGGATTCAGGCAAGAAACAGATTCGGAATCGATGGAAGAAGGTAACTGAACGTGGAATAACATAAACAGTTAAAGTAATATGTTAACGGATATTTGGTTTCATAATAACGAATATATTTGAATATACCACTGAATACGATTCGGTGACGGTGAAGGTTTACCTAAATATCAACTATTAAACAACTCGTATTTAAATTATCATAATATAAATATTTATTGAATTTTTTACAGATTCCCCATGTGAAAGAGATTGGGATGTTGATGGATCCGGCATTGATGCTAACATGGAGAGTATGGATGAATTTTATGAAGCAGCGGCAAACGAAGAATTCAATGCCGGAATAGTCATGACGCAATCGCCGGGTAAAACGAAATATTGGACTCCGCATTATGATGAATCAAACCATCCACGTATTGGAATGTGTTTCAAGACGCCAGAGGAAGGTATAGATTTTTATAAGACGTATGCTAAAGAGGTCGGTTTTGATATTCGGTTGTCATCTTCACGTATATGCTCAAAAGATGGGACTTTATTACATCGTCGCATATTGTGTAGTCGGTCAGGATTCAAGGGAAATGTACCCACTACTGGAAAGCGTCATAGAGTTTCAAATCGGGTTGGTCGCAAAGCAATATTTGCTATTAAGTACGCCGGAAACGACGGGTACATTGTATCAAAATTTGAGGCTCAACATAATCATTCGCTACTTGAAGGAGTGTCGAAGAAATTCATGAAAACGAACAGGAAGCTTGATTACGGACATCAGAAGTTTCTTATAAACTGCGCAAAAGCTAATTTAGGTCCAGCTATGTCACACCGTTTGATGAATGAAATTATGGGAGGGTGCGGAGATGTGGGACCTATTGTAAAGGATTGTCGAAATTTCAAGAGGGATTTAATGGCATACATATCCGGTGCGGATGCACAAATGATTCTGGATACATTCCACAAGAAACAAGAGCGGTGCAGTGGTTTCTACTTTGCATATGACGTGGACGAACAAAAAAGACTCACAAGGTTGTTTTGGTGTGACCCAATTGCTAGGTCAAATTTTGCAGCGTTTGGCGATGTGGTATCTTTCGACTCTACGTATCGATCAAACAAGTAAGTTTAAATAGTTATTTTATATTCAATCAGCATAATTCATTAATTCGGTATAATTAAAACTATTTATTGTATCATGAACATATCATCGCACACTGCAGGTATAGTATGGTATTCGTTCCCTTTACAGGAATGGATAACCATCGTAAATCTGTCACATTTGGTGCCGGTCTACTTTTGAAAGAGGACGTAGATTCTTACACATGGATTCTACGCCACTTTAAGGAAGCAATGTTCAAGGATCCCGCTGTTATCGTCACCGATCAAGATCCTGCCCTTAGGATTGCTGTGCCAGACGTATTCCCCGATACTAGACACCGCTTTTGTATGTGGCATATAATGATTAAATTGCCGCTTCACGTAAGGATCACATTTGTATATTTGGTATACAAGTTTTAGATGTCGCATATATAATCGATTCATTGACGAATATATTATACTATTTCATTGAATATATTTAACAATTATCATTCTTTACAATATGACAGGTGGACAAAGTTGTGCTGTTGAACAAGGATTTTAGGCTGAAGATTAACAAGGTTGTTTGGAGTTACGAGACTACAGTCACGGAGTTTGAACAACAATGGGGGGAAATGATCGATGAATTTGACTTGGGTGCAAACACTTGGCTTTCATTAATGTACTCGTTGCGGTAATTATGGATTCCTGCATATTTTAGGGACGTACTATTGGGTGGACTGATGCGTACAACTTCGATATCTGAATCAGCCAATAGCTTTTTCGGTAGATACAACAAGCGGAATTTCACACTCATAGAGCTGGTGATGCAGTTTGATAGTGCTATGGATGCTCAAAGGCATGCCCAATCAAAGTTGGACATGGAATCTGCAACCATGACACCCAATTACAAAACACCGCATAAAATAGAGAGATTTGCATCGTCTGTATACACTCTCAAGACATTTTTAAAGGTACAATATGAGATATACTTTGCGTGTGTTAACTGCAATGTCACTGAGGAGACTGTTGTGGATGGTTATAAGACACATGTTGTTCGTGACGAAGGGTTTGGATTATTCACTGTCCAACATGATTCGGATGTGAGAAAATCAACATGTACGTGCAACATGTTTAATAGGGTTGGTATCCCTTGCCTTCACATATTCTGCACCTACAAATATATGTATATGAAGGAGATCCCGAATGAGATGGTGTTACCTCGGTGGAGGAAGGATGCTAGACGGGTAGCCAACACGAACATAGATCAGGTAGTTGTCCAACAGTGTATTGCATTGGAAGAGAAAAAAGAGTTAACAAATAAGGTATGGAGTGTAATATACTCGACAGTTGGAAGTGTAGTTGATGACACTGCAATGCTAGAAGATTTGTTGCAAACCTTCAATGCAAAAAGAGCCGAATACATGAAGTCTGATGATGTGTTACTCACTGTAAATCCATCAAAACAAGACATGGTTGAGAGTTTTGTTGGAATAAAAGTTCCACGAGATGTTACCATTCAGCCACCAGTGAAAGCAAAAAACAAAGGCACTCGTATAAAAAGTAGTCTCGAAACTGCAACTACGAAAGCAAACAAACCACTACGCAAGTGTGCAAGATGTGGTCAGCTCACCACACACGACAAGAGGAATTGCAAGGAGTCCCTCGAATGAGTACTATATGCTCATGAATTTGCAATAAATTGTCTGTATTAGTTGACTCTTTATAACACTCAGACAGTATTATCGGATATATTTGAGAACTCAAATCTTTATATTCTACACTTTACATCGTCTGTATTCAATAAGAGAGATCATTAACATAAAACCCACTAATATATTAGATATCAGTCAAATATACACTGTCTATTATACAGAATTTAACATCATATACGGTAAAAAATGTAAAGGGTGTTATTATCAACATACTACATATTATATATGCGACAACTTGAACATATATATTCGTTACATATGTTGACTATATTCAGTAACTTGATCATCATCAAACAACATACTTATATTGTCTATATCGATTATATTCAGCAATTCAATCCTTTATATTCATTACATATTTCGCATATATTCAAAGGTAATGGTCATTAACGTACAACACACTAACATATATTTAAAGGTAAGGGTCATTAATTTGAGTTAGCATACAAGAATCAAATCATACACGAACGGCTGTTGTAAATTAGTGCATTGACATTAATAAAGACAGTAGTGTCAAACACAATAATCCATACATAAGTGGTCAAAATAGCAAAACATAGAAAGACACGTTAGAATATAGTTTGAGAAACTGTAGCGAAATTGTTTTACAAAGAAACATAATAAGACACCAGTTTGGTACGTCTATTCATCATCATCTTTAGCGTTGTTCATCTTCAAAGCCCCTCTAGCAATCATACGCGATATGTCATGCAACAATGTGTTCTCAGACCAATGGAGCAAAGTATATAAATATTTGACCCTCAACACCCCAATACTTTTCATGGTTCCTCTTGCAAAGTTACACTCCCAGTTGACATCCCCCTTGTAAGTTTCCATGTGACGCATCGCATATATACCGTTGTCTTGGCTAACACGCGTATCTCTCCATTTCATATTCACGTTGTGCATTCTGACCATGCTTTTCACTTTATGAGCCAGATCCGCATAATCATCCTCCAACAAATAGGCTTGGAATAGCCGCTTCTACATCACACACAAACTCACAATTGGTCAGCAAATATGTACGCATATAGCACCTTAGCAAGACCAACGCACGTGTTAATTGAAATAAAACTCACAATTAAAGTGAAGTGTTTAATGTATGGATGATTGAGAGTTGGTGGTCCACCCAGTGAGTTGTCAAGTATGTCTATGACTCCCTCCTTCATTTTGAAGCACATAACGTAATAATGTTCATATACGCACATCGGAAACATAACCTGTGATACAAATAAAATATAGCCTTAGTTCATATTCTATAAATATTGTAATGTTAATTTTAAAAAAAAAATTAATTTTATGTTACCATGTCAAGATTTCTGAAATCTTCCATATGATTTGTTGATATTATGCACTTGTTGAGCTCGTAATTGAAAATTCTGTACATTTCTTCGAACTCAACTTCCTCTTCGTCACCCATTGAAAGTAGCTGCGTACAATGTTGCACCAATTGACAGCGTTAAGTTCCGGTTAGAAACAAATAAGATTATACAGAATAGTAATCGAAATGGTATTGAATATATATACACAAAATGACAGAATATATATTAATTTTTCACATTACCGTGCACGACACACCCACAAAAAAGATTTTCGGTGAGTTTTCTCCTCTATACCACTCAAGTGCGTTTAAATATGATGCCCAAGCATCCACAATAGCTGGCGCCACATTTGAGTTTCTTTGGATGGATTTACATATTTCAGTATCCATCACAATTGCTCCACGTTTGAAGAGTATTTTCCTAAACAATATGGTAGTTTTATTTTAACCAACAATATATTATTAATACAAATTTAAGTTATAAATAACAATTACAACTGCTAGGAAGACCAATCACAATTACCTGACATTCAATGCCCCTACGAACTTGTTCAATGAATTCTCCTCAGCAGAACTTCGGCCAGCAATTTTCACAACCCTATCAACATATGGACTTTTATCATACACAGATCTCTTCATCTCCCTCTTTGGACGCGGAGTTTTTGACTTGACAACAGTGGGAGCATCCACTTTCTTACCCTAAGCATAAAGGTTATATACATGTCAAATATAACTTTATAAAATCTACCTGTCAAATGTGCAGCATATATATTCAACATCATACCTTTGACGAAACCAAGGTGACCCCTGTTTGCACATCTCGTACAGAATCTTGAACATTATTTTTGATCTTATCAGGATCATAAACAACGATTTCCTTCCCCTGCACATATACAACAACAAAATAACGTAAACAAGTAATAGATGATTTTACAAACAAACCGAATATAATATAAAATTCAAATGAATACACATAAATAAATAGATGAATGTAAGATATTAATTTGCATACCTTTGATGAGTTAAACGACACATCCATTTGCAATGCAACGTTGGAAGTTTGTGGCGCTGTTGTTGCGGTGATTTGATTATCAATGTCGACATCCTTTCCCTGCACATTTATAGATAAGTCCAAAACGTACACTTACAAGTTTATAAATACACACACATTGAACTGAATATATAAACACAAGCAATTGAATATAAATACATAATAATTGTGAATAAAACTTAATGAAATACATACACTAGATTTGTCAACAGCCCCAGACCGCATGGTATCATCCGCACACAATGTATCACCATCAGTTGCTTCATCCTCATCAACCACTCGTACCGGGAACATCAAATATTAAAATAGTATTTTCTATATATATAATAATAAACATTTGTAAACGAATAAATAAATCACCTCTGGTGCGACATGCGGTGAATTAAATATAATATCTTCTTGCTCATCCGTCCGGTTGATGATTTCATCATCTTTATCAACGGTCAAGTCTTGTCCCTTTAGGATGTTGGCGATGACAACATCGACGGGATCCAAACTCTTACCCCTAACACCGGGTATCCCAAGGTCAAAAGAAGGCCATTTGTTTTTCTCAGCTAAAATCGCGTCCCGCAACTTCATCGCATCATCAATTTTCTTCATGTTCGCCAACAATGTCTCATCGTTGAATATTTGAGTACTTGACTGAGTCATTACACACCCCAATTGTGTTGCAACGTCACTTGTGCTACCACCGGAGCTTGATTCACCACCACCTAACATTGACTTAAATAACCCATATGCAGCTTGAATAGCGGGATGACTCGTATATTCTTTTGGCGTCTCTTTCACCATATCAATGACTTTAGTTACAGCACCCGCCATCTCGACAAACACATCTACAAACTTTCCAAGAAATTCCTGTGCATAACAAAGGAAAAAAAGTATATCAATAAAAAAAAATTGCAGCAAAATATGGTGAATATGGAAACAAGCAGAATATATTCGTTATCAATATAATAAAATATTCAACAAAATACCTCAACAGATTCATTTTCTTTCATTGAATTCACTCTATCATCATTTGTTGGTATGTCACTACTACTAGTGGGACCACATTGTTTACCAATATGTGTTTGTAGGATCTCAACTCTTGTAATGGGTGGATCTACACGACCTTTGTCAAAAGAAGCATTGTTCTTGTCTATCTTCTCCCTTTCGTATATCAAGTCATTTGTCCAGAATTTGAAAACAGGGACTCCCCTTTCCACAAGTCTGTTGTTCGCGTTAACAATCCGATCAATATACACAAGCTGCAAACACAAATTCAAAAACATTTATATATTATATACGTTAACTTTACACAAATAAAGTAAAATAAAACATTGAAATACTCACAATGAGTAACAAGACTGGACCTCTAAAACTTCCTTTTTCATTCAACCTGTAGTCTCTCTTCGATTCAACGAGGTTACGAATAATGTATTCGCACCAATCTAATTGTTTAATTTCATCCACACTACACAAGTGCTTCACAATGCCCTTGTTAATTTCACCACACTGGTGGCTGCGAACTAGAGTCGTGTATAATAACACCACGAAATTCTGAATAAACTTGAAGCCTTCATCACTACACGATCTTATTTTTTCATTCAACTCCTCAAACCTGAGCTTTAGCGAGTTGTTACGAAACTGAGACTTCCATTCCTTTACAACCTCACTAGTTTCCTCAAGGCCAGTAGTACTAATCCGTTTGCCTCCCAGTGGAAGTCCAAAACATATATGAACATCAATCTCAGTAATGTAAATGCTACGCCCTCCTGGCAATTCCAAACTACAATTATTCTCGTCAAAATTGTCAACCAACCACTTCCCCAATGTGAGTGGTTGCTTCGACAACCCCAACTCCAACAAGCTACCTAAGCGAATACCTTTCACAGCCTCTACTTGCGCTTCATTCAAGCTTTTCAAACCATTGACTAAGGTCTTGGGTGATCCCCTAGTATCCAACTTTGGGAACTTGCCCACAACATTAGCCGTTCTTCTTTTTCTTCCACGTGTAGGCTTCTCATCATCACTTTCTGTATTAAGAATAAAAATTTCATACTTATGAATGGAGCAAAATAAAGGAAATAGATACTGAATAAAAAAATCATGCAATATCGAATATATACATTATAAATCATCGAATATCAACTCATTAACAAAAGATGAACAAATCAATTTTTTCATAATATCACAAGAAGAACAAAACTAGATGTTATGAATTAAAAAATAAGTAAACCTGAAAAAAAAAACAAATTAAACTGTATAAATGTTACCGGATTCCAAACGGGTGTGTCTTGTAGGAACAGGATCTATGAAGTCATCATCGCTATTAGTCGAAATTGCTGGTTTATCATGTTTTCTTTTTGTTCTTGAATTCCTTACAATGTTAGCATCTTCTAAATCGTCTGAAGATTCTTGCATTGAAACAATCTTGTTTTCTAAACACAACAATCAAACAACGACGAATATAATACATCAAATTCATGAATATATAATGCGCATAGCAAATGCATCAATCAAAAAGGCATGGAGAACAATAGAAACCCAAATTTGTGTAAGAATCGACGAAGAACAGAATATTATGATGTCGTAGGACGAATATAGTAACTTAATATACTGAATACGGTCACCAAACAGGATAATATGATGTAGAACACCTCATAACTTCTTAGCCCACAAAAACCCCTAAATTGAAAAATCGAAAAAAGTAGGGCATTCAAGAATGTTCATTACCTCTACTGAAGACGATGAAGGGAGAATAAAGAACGCCGAATACAGTCAATGTAACAACAGAATATGGCAATCAACTAGTTTATGTAGTTCTACAACTCCGAATACAGTCGACCACAAAACCGAATATGAAATCGATCTCCAACCACTTGGCCGGCGACTTCAATGGCTCCGAATTTTTGAATGCAGCAGTTGAAGAAGAAGATAGTCACAAGAAAATTAGGGATTTCGTTAGTTCTAACCATGAAAAAACCCTAAATTGAAGAATCGGAAAAAAAAAAGAGTGTTCTTGATGAATACCTCGAGTGAAGACGTAGAAAGTCGAACACGGTTGCTTGTGTAGATGAATGGGGAAGAAAGGCGACCACAGAAAGCTCCTGCAACTATCGGCACCAAAGAAACGATTCAGTTGAAGAACACGGGATTGTGTTCTGAAGGAATAAGCGGGATACGAAATAACCGTAGAATATTTAGTGGTTTTATTAAAGGAAAATTTTAAAATTGAGGGAAGTTATGGAGAGTATGGTATCACACGCGCCTGCAACTTCCCTAAATTTGTTTAGCATTTATATATATTTTTTTTGTTAATTAAGAAACTGCTTAATCTCAGCCGTCTATTATATTGATCCAACGAATATAATTCGTTCTCATTGAACACTATAAGGGTTGTTTACATGGGAGCCAAACTCTATATATATATATATATATATATATATATATATATATATATATTAAAGTTTAATAAAAAAACGTTATTTTAGACAAACAAAATAAGAAATAAGGGTACAGAACAAAAAAATCAAAACGTCAAAAACTTTAGGCATCACCCCAAAAACCCAAAAATTAAAGGGTACCAAACAAAAAAAAATCTTGTACTTTCCATCGCACTGCAATTAATAGTCTTGACTTGGCAATACTATTTTTGACTTGGCAATACTATTTGATATGGTCATAAGTAAAGGACAAATTGAATAAACAATTATGACATTACTTTTCTACTAAATACGTTAATTTTCTTAACATAAATATAATTTTTCTTTAACAAATTTAACTAATCATATACACATATACAATTTACCCACAAATAAATAAATATATATATATATATATATATATATATATATATATATATATATATTTATCATATGAGAACGGGCCTTATTGTTAAATACCGAATATGTAAACACCGAATATGTGTCAATATCGTCGAATATATGTGACTATACCATTGAATATATGAATTAGGTCCGGCAAATATTTCTTCCACTAATCACACGATTTTTTTCTTCCTTATATATATACTAGTTGAGAACGCGCGCGCATCGTGATTTGAATTCGTGTCATATGCTAGCGGAAAATTAAGTATCGTGTTGATGTAAAGATTGTAATGTTAAAATTTGGTACAAATTTAATATTTTAATAGAAATGGTAAAAATAAATTAAATTTATTGAACATATGTCTCAAAAAGAAAAACATAATAAACTGCAGCAGCAGCGGTGCTAAAAGCTTGAAGTTTAAATTACATAACTTTGTTGTGTCCTATACATGTAAATGAAACCAGAAAATCTAAACTTACGGGTCATAGGCTATTCGTTCTCGACACAACTTGTGTTTGTTCCCATTGGCGTGGTATGAGTTTGATTTCTCCATGGTTCCTTGTTGGATGTGCATATTTTAGGATGTTCTGGGTCCATGGGAATGGTTTTGAAGTTTGCAAGTAAACTGATTCGATAAAGTTCAAAAGCAACACCAACCATTTGACAAATGATCTTCATTTACAGTATAAGCTGCCGCATGCATTACAACGTACACCTCTTGACAACATCAAGACTCGCTTACAGGTGATAGCTCTACTCCTCTATATTCACACAATTAATCATTCAATAATTCATGGTCTAATTTTCTTAATGTTTTTCACCTTCCCCTTTAGTATAAATTCATACCAAGATTCTCTATAGGCCTTTTTCATCCCCATTTGACAAATGATCTTCATTTAGAGTAGTTGGATAAGCTTCAGCAACTTGACAAGTTTGGCTATTCAAATAATTTTTAGACCAGCCACTTTGAGACTATGATGGCACAGATGGTATTTGTGCGGGTCATCTTACAATAAGAGGGCCACCAGAAGATGGAGTTCGCATATTTATGGTATGCTGCATCATCAAGGGTCTTCTTTTCTTTTCTAGATCAGATTCAGAAGAAAAGTAATCCCTCTCAGCAGGAACTCCAAGCAAGCTAGGTTCTGCAGTGAAAGTAATAGAGGTCTTAAATGACTGTTATAACACTTAAACACGGCATGTGTAAAATTTGATGTCTGCATAACATAAAAGTTCAGAAGAAAATTGTGGATTTTCAGCACTTGAAGAAAAATGCGAGGGTAGTTGAGCAATATCAAGCTCCACTTGGGGAACACATGTGGGTGGATTGCTAGCAGAATTGACAGTCTTTTCATCCTAAAATGCGGCAACAGAAATAAAAGGGAAATATCATGATATGGTTATTTGTCGTTGTTCAGCCAAAAGAAGTATCATACACGTACCACCTCCAAGCATCTACAATCAAGTTACCTAAAACAACATTAATCCCACCCCGCACACATGATAAAAGTCAGACTATAATTCACTCAAGATGTAAAGTCACAATGTTGGTACTTATAGGTAAATCAAGCAACTTAAACGTGTTTTGTGAGCTACGACCAACCAATGTAAGATGTAAAGTCTCAATATTAGCACATAAAGTCTCACTATTAGTACTTATAGCAATTGATGAATTTAACTACATGAGTTGTGACTGTGTGAAGGCTGAAGTAGGACAAATGTCCTATATATCCAGATGCTCCGAAGTCACTATTTGTACTCTACATTGTGGGTTAGGCATAATGGTATACATTAAATACGAGATTGCTATTCGTATCACCATGTTCATTCTAAATGTACACAAACTATAACTACGCTTCTCGTAGGCGTAGTTATTGGGTAGTCATCAGTTCAAAAAAAAAAGAGGAAAGCAACTACGCCTACGCCTTGCTTCCGTACATGAAAAAGCAACTACGCTTGCGAGAGGCGTAGGCGTACGTCGTTAAGTGTACAAAGGTTGACGTAGCCGCATTCTTCGTCTTCTTCCTCTTCTCCCTTTCGTTTTCCACCATCGCCGGCAATTTTCCTTGTTTTGAAATTTCCGACACCACCAGCATCCGGCACCACCAGCAACCACCAAGAAGATGGTCAGAACTAGAGGCAGAGATGACGGGATTGTCCGAACCGGTAGCCGCTCCGGCAGCGGAGGAGGTGATTCTTCCGGCAGCAAGGTCGGCGATAGCCGGCGACGAGGCGTTTCCGATTTGGACGCCGGACGAGGACGAGGACGAGGAGGGCGCTTAGGTGTTGTTCGGGGATGTCGCACATCCCGCGTTGTTAGTGGGGTAGGTTTTTTTTTATTTTTATTTTTATCTAATTAGTAAATGTTAATTGAATAAATTATTTATCAATTAGTGAATTATTTGTTAATTAGATAACCAATTAGTGGTTAGTTAGTAAATTTCTAGACAGTTAGTCGTTAATTGAAGAAATTAGTTGTTAAATAGATAATTAATTAATGAAATTAGTAGTTAGTTAGAAAATTAGTCGATATTTAGTCGTCTAATTACTCAATAATAAATAAAATTAGTTGTTAAGTAATGAATTTGTTCAAATTAGTCAATAATTAATAAAATTTGTGTTTAATTATTAGACAATTAGTAAACAATAAGTCGATTATTAGTCGTTAATTAAAGAAATTATTAATTAATTACTGATTTAGTCGTCAATTAGTAAACCATTAGTCGAGATTTAATGAAATTAGTTATCAATGACTCGTTGTTTGAAGAAATTACTCGTTAATTAGTGAAAGACTAGACAATTAGTAAACAATTAGTCAAAAATTAATCATTAATTAATGAAATTAGTTAACAATTAGTCGTTTGTTAGTCAATAAGTAATATAATTAGTAGTTAATTAATGAAATTAGTTAACAACTAGTGAATTATTAGGCAATATTTAATTTTATTAGTCGCTAGTTATGCAAAACTAGTTAACAATTAGTCGTTTGTTAGTCAATAATAAATATAATTAGTCGTTAATTAATAAAATTAGTTAACAATTAGTGAATTATTAGGCAATAGTTAATGTAATTAGTCGTTAATTATGCAAATTAATTAACAATTATTCGTTTGTTAGTCAATAATTAATATAATTACTCGTTAATTGATGAAATTAGTTAACAATTAGTGATTTATAAGGCAATAGTTAATGTAATTAGTCGTTAATTATGAAAATTAGTTAACAATTACTCGTTTGTTAATCAATAATTAATGTAATTAGTCATTAATTGATGAAATTAGTTAAGAATTAGTGAATTATTAGTCAATAAATAATGTAATTAGTCGTTAATTATGCAAATTAGTTAACAATTACTTGCTTGTTAGTCAATAATTAATGTAATTAGTCGTTAATTAATGAAATTAGTGAATTATTAGTCAATAAATATTATAATTAGTCGTTAATTAATAAAATTAGTTAACAATTATTGAATTATTAGTCAATAATTAATATAATTAGTCGTTAATTATGCAAATTAGTTAATAATTAGTGAATTATTAGTCAATAACTAATGTAAGTATGCGTTAAGTAATGAAATTAGTTAACAATTAGTGAATTTTTAGTCAATAATAATGTAATTAGTCGTTAAGTAATGAAATTAGTTAACAATTAGTGAATTATTAGGCAATAATTAATGTAACTAGTCGTTAATTATGCAAATTAGTTAACAATTAGTGAATTATTATGCAATAATAAATGTAATTAACCGTTAATTATGCAAATTAGATAACAATTAGTCGTTTATTAGTCAAAAATTAATATAATTAGGCGTTAATTATGCAAATTATATAGGTTGCTGGGCCTAGTATCCGGGGATGGGCCGCTACGGTTTTTAACCGTAAGCGGCGGGTGATAGAGATGGGATTAGAGGATCCCGTTGACGTCCAGGAGGATCCTCAAGAGGAGGAGGAGAGACTACAGGAGACCGATGCGCATGTAGACGAGCGGATGGACATGCTATTCGGTTCCTCCGACGATCCTGGCGGCCAGATCCTACCCGAGGCGGACGTGGACGCTTTTGTGATGGAGTTGCATGAGTCCATGGAGCGCCGTTCCCCTGCCCCCGCTCGTTTAGAGAGCTCTGCTGCCGGTACTAGGAGTGTTGGTCAGTTTGCACAGGAGGGTGGACCTCCACCACCTCCTTCTCCACCTCCACCTCGTCTCCGCCTGTTGCTGCAAATGTCGACGATGGGTATCCTGGAGGTCCCGCTATACGGGACCTACTCGTGAGCTACGAGACCCACGTTGCTCGCAATGTATGGGTCGGTAAGGTACAAATTTATATTTAAATTGGTACTTTATTTTTTATTACATTCGAATGTGTTATTGACATTTAAATGATATTTTCATTACAAGATAGATCTATCTTACGGGTCTATCGGCTAGGAGCCGCTGTCACTAGCTTGCGTAGCCTTGCTCGTCGATTTTCTAACTCGGAGTTGATGGCACTTGTCAAGGAGAGTGGACTGCACGGCCTCCTAGAGATGTAGTGGGTTGGGGTGGACCATGCGCTTGCATCTACCTTTGTGGAACGGTGGTATCGAGAGACCTCGGGGTTTCACTTCCCATAGGGCCAGATCTCGATCACCCTCCATGACGTACATCAGCTGTTAGGACTTCGCATCGACGGGGACGAGGTTATGAGCGTCCAAGATGATACACTTTTCACCTCCATGTTCGGCTTCCCGCCGATAGAGGTGAAGGCCGCCGTGAAGGCGGTTGGGTGGCCGACATCTCATCTCCTCTCTACGCTCAAGACTATGGCAAAGTCCCTAGAGGCAAGGCAGGAGTACATCGCCAACGGATTCTTAGCTCTTCTTATTGGCTCCACCCTGTTCATTGACAAGTCCACGAACAGAGTGAAGTCTCATCTATTGAACGTTTGTCGCGACCCCACCATGATGGTGTCTCGTGCTTGGGGGACAACTATGTTAGCATATCTGTACCGACAGCTAGGCGAGTCTTCCAGGAGGGAGGTTCATATATTAGCTGGTTGTTCCCTTCTTTTGGAGGTATGCAATCAATTATGACTTCTTTGTTTTCAATCTTATAGTATATGAACTAACATTAAATCGTTATTTTGTTGTGCAATCATGGATTCACCATCATTCCCCCCCCCCTCCCCACTTCAGACCTAGAGGGCATGCAGACCCTCATAGACATAGAGATGCCCGACATGTACTGAGGTCGGAGAGGGGGACTACAGGGCAGTTTGAGAGATCGACCTTCTTAGGTTTTATGGCACAGCTATCGATGTGTAGGATGGAGGAGGTACTTTCAATTACCTTTATTAAATGATAATCAAGGACATTTACTTGTGAATTGACTCTGTAAGTTTGTCTTAGGTGACGTGGATGTCGTGGGGTACTCTCGACGGCTTCCACACTAGACAGATGCGTATATCAACCTATTTGGGGGTGATTCGCTTCTGTTGAGTGGAGGAGCCATATCACCCCCAGTTTCTGCTATGCTAGTTTGGGCGCGTTCAGATCATCCCTCCGAAGCTTCATACAGTTCCTCCAGGATGGATCATCCGCCCCTTCGTGTTGAAGAGGTCGTCAATGATAGGAAAGTATGAGCTGTTATTTTCTCCTGAGGTGTGGCATCATTGGGCGACGTGAGACCAACATCTATATGGCATACACAGTGCCCCAGCGGTTCTCGACCCATGGCAGATGGATGAGTACTTTCTGGATTGGTTCTTACCACGTACTCACCCATACCTGCAGCCACCTCCAGATGGTGCACCACCACCGCCTCCAGTTGCACCTGTTGTCCTTCTAGAGCGGGTACAGATACTAATGTTTGTTACTTTGAAGTTCAATATCTTTAAGATTTAATTGAGTAATTAAAGTTTTTTTTGTTCTACAGCGCTTACAGATAGATATAGGTATGACACGAGAGGCGGTGGCTCGTGGTCCTCCGTTACCATTTGAGTTTGCTCACCGACTATTAGTTGTTCTAGTAGGAGACGATGCACCAGAGGCGCCACCTCCTGTTAGGGCATCTCAGCGGCAGGATTAGATTGCATCTCTCGAGCATTTGTTTTTAAACATTTTGTTACTTTTTAGGTATGAACATGTTTTATGACTTCATATTGATCATTTTGTTACTTATTATGCGTGAACATGTTTTATGACTTGATATTGATCATTTTGTTACTTATTATGTGTGATTTGTTTTTGAATCTTTTGTTCATAACGAAAATTGAAAATCACAAGTGAAAACCACAATTGAAAATCACAATTGAAAATCACAAGTGAAAACCACAATTCAATAACACATTTAAAACAACAATTCAATAACACATTCAATACAACAATTCAAAACCACAATCCTTGTTACATGAAAAAACAAACTATTACACTTTCAAATATGATAGACTTCAAACTAGGAATCTGCCTCTTCTAATCTCTGAAGCAGCCTTTTGTATCTCGTTATTCTCCGGTCATATATGTGGGCGAAACCATCAACTGAAGCATCGTGACCTCGCATCCAATCATGACATATCGGAAGCAATGTAGCGTTTTGATGAAACCAAACCTGTTTTCACAATTTAAGGGCAAGTTAATCAAACATCTTTTGCATTTTAAAACGTATTAATAAGTACATTGGAATTAAATGGACTTACCGGAACGTACTGATGATCATTGAGTACGGAAATTGCTTGCACTTCTGTTGGAGGTTGTTGTTCTTCTTCAGAATCGGCAATCAAGGGCAAGCAAGTGTAGGAGTCCAACCTAGAGAACAAGACGACAAGGGACACCCGAAACAAAGTGGCGTATGCGAGAGCACAAGTAGGAACCTCCATCCAGAACTGTGATGCGCAAGGTGCAGGGTTAAGGTAGTTGACGTTGTCAATCAGTTCTTCGATCTCATCATCACCATGTATTCCGGAGTATACATGCATGTGTCTACTCAACTCCCGTGCAAGCTCTCTCCGGATACGAATGTACTCATCTGGATGGTAACCCAATAACGCACCAACTGATCGATATCCGCAATGTTCATCACCCGGAACATCTATCACACGATCAACGTAAGATAACATAAAGGTTGGGATATTCCGATAACCCCAGTTGAATCCTCATACCACTAGTTCAGACGGCTGAGTTGGAACAGTCGTTTGAGACTTCGGGATGGTACTAGCCTCGCCTGTGGTGTCAGCTCGTCCTCGACCACGTCCTCGGCCTCATCCTCGACCTCTTCCTCTAGAACTTTATGACGACTTCCTCATCTGTGACTCCTTATCAACTCGAGCATGCTCAAATCCAGATGACACTCGACCTTGCTTGTTTCCCTTGTCAGAAGGATGTGAAATTCTCGGCTCCTGAGCAACTGACTCCGTTGGCTTCAACATAGTTGCCACATAAGCCCCAAACTTGTCCACAATGTCTTGGTTCAACCTACCGTCCCTGTGCATGGTCATAAAAGATGTCAAAGTAATATCCCCCATCGACAGAGGAATAGCCTCGGGTTCTTCCACTTCTTAGGTGACTTCATGCCACACAACCTGCCTCCAGAAAGGATGTACTGTAGTAAAAAACATAGGCCTATTTTCCCGGATGTCCGCTGCAAAACTCATGCACGCATGGGATCCCGTACGATTGCCTCCAATACCAGTTGTCACATGTAGCATCAAATGTCCCTTGGCGCGCCAATTTGCAGTTCTCGATCAAGTACTTCATGCATTTGTTCGACACCTTTCGGATAAGAAATGTAAACATAGGGTCTTCTTGGATGCCTACGATAGTATGAGTACGCGACTTCTCTATGCTACCCTGAATCTCATCAATCTGATCTCCAATCATTCTATGGATTGCCTTGATGAGAGTACCAAATCCAAAACGAGTAGACTTAAGAGTTCTCTTCAACACCGAATGAGCACCCTCGTCCCTAAGATTAGAACATAATTTAAAATTATAGAATAGATCATTATTAGTAAACTTAACAATGAAAGATGTAATGAGTATTTGTCTAACCTTCTTGTCGTCCTTTATCCGAGATGGAGGTAGTGATCGGTCCAACAACGAACAATAACTTCCTTGTATTTGTCCAACCATGTCTTCTCGAGGTACTCCATCAAATGATACTTGTCCATCCAACTATCCCTCATATGCAAGAGCCTCGCCTCATAAGCCGCAATAATAGTCGAGTCAAACAACTCATGACAATCTCTCATGAATTTTGCTTGGATTGATGGCGAATGTGACTTCCATCAACTATTTGATTCGATGTTTCTGAACACGTGCCACTCACACAAAATATGTTTGGCATTTGTGAAGACTCTCGGCATTGCTTTTATGAGACCTAATTCACGGTCCGTCACTATCACTTTCGGCTTCTTTCTATTGAATAACATGGAAATGCATGCCAAAGCCCACTCGTAATGATCCGTCGTCTCCCGTTTCATTAACACAAACACAACGGAAAAAGTCTGTTCTGTGCTAGTCAATCCGACGATCTCCAACAACGGCATGTCATTTCTTCAAAATATAATGTATGAGACTTTGTAATTAAAAAAGAGTTTAATATAAACAAAATAAATGAATTACATAATAACTTGTTCGTCTTGTATGTAGCGTCCATGATGACGACGTATGGAAACATGGCAACCCAACGCTTCGACTCGGGATGGGCTAGGAATAAGTCGCTCACTTCCTCTCCTCCTTCAATGGTTTCCATCCTAATATCCGACAAGTAATCCTTCTCTTTCCAGAATTTCAACGCTTCTTGAATTACCGTTCGATCTCCCATCGCTTCCAACCTGATTTTATTCCGAGCGTTTGAAACTTGCTTCCTAGAAGTGACCATTTTATCGGGATCTTCAAAATCACTCTTTAACAAACGAACAATTTTCCTCGGAGGCATTCCCGCTTCGGTGTAGATTTGGACTCGTTTCATTTGTACCTTCGTCAACCGACCAACAAATGCATGACCTACCAACTTATGCGGAAGAGGATGATTGTGAATTCCGTGAACATTCCTCACACCCCAAAGACCTCTTTGCACCTCATCAACGTGTAAGCAAAAATTATGATCGAACTTCTTCGTTTTGTATAGTTTCCTCAAGCCCTTCGCCTCACTCTTGCGGACTCCGTAATTCTCACACACAAATATCACCTTTTCAAAACGACGATCATCCGACTTGTAGGAATTTAGTTTGATGAGAACCATATTTCTGCTTCCAGCTCTCTCAAGAACCCACGCAAGTAACGAGTCCATATCCGTTCATAACCGATGGTCCACGAACAAACTAGTATAGCCATAATCATCGGGAATATCAGCAGCCTACAATAATTATTCCGAAAATTTCATTCACTACGACTATATCATATGTTCTAACATTGTTCAAATTAATTAACGACTAATTACATTATAATAGTCTACTAATTCACTAATTAATGACTAATTTCTTTAATTAACGAGTAATTTCTTCATTTAACGACAAATAACATTACTTATTGACTAACTGTCTACTAATTCATTAATTAACGACTAAAGCATATAAGTTAAAACTAACTAAAACATATAACACTAAACTACGTCAAAACAAACGAATTGAAAATACTAACCTCAATAACCGAATACGGATCGTAACTACTAAGCATCTCGGGATTGAACAAGCCCTCGTCACCCTCCACATCATCTTCACCACCACCGAGATCAACACCGTCATCTCCATCATCGGTGCGAAACTCCTCTTCTCCATCACCGGAATGATATCTCGCTTCTCCATCGTCGGAATTCATCTTCAAATGATATTTTCTTGCGAAACAACGTTTGATAATGAGGTTTTATGGATTGATTATGTACGAGTTCGGTCGAATGCATAATACTTATACTAATGTTTGGGTTACATTACCGTTGGGTAACGGCTAGTTCTCAATACTACGCTTACGACTTGCGTAAACGTAGTATTCCCAACGGCTACTTTGGGACAACTATGCCTACGAAAGATGTAGTCGTAGTAATCCACATAGAAAATTTGTGTAAGGGAATGCTACGTCTACGAGAAGCGTAGTCGTAGTAGTCCCTTCCATAATTTTTCTATGTGGACGACTACGACTAAGCCTTTTGTAGTCATAGTATATCCTCTTTCATTTTTGCGAACAAATTTGTGTTTCTACTACGACTACGTGAAGCGTAGACGTGTATTGGGTACGAATAGCATGAATATGTGGGTACGAATAGTACGAACCTATTAAATAATGTATTCTCATAAATGAAACTGAAACTATGTGGGCAGAGGCATATACTTGACATTTAAGAGAAGGAAATCACATTTCCCTATAACAGGTTGACTTTCACATCTCAAAAGCTCTTCAAGCTTGACATCACATGTGACTATTGAATTTGAAGAATCCTAAGAATACCAATTGCAATTACTCATATGAGCACACTTGATAGACACACAACAATAAAACTGAGCAACAGTAGTTCTAAAAGCACAAACAAGAACGTTAGGAAACTTCTCACTGACCTTTAGCTGGTATATTCAGAATTTTGGCAACACATAGATCATCACGGATCTTCCCCAAAGGAAAGAGCGCTTGAATCAATGCAAAAATGATCAACACAAACACCTCTTAGAACAAAAAGGGGCCGAGGAAGTGTGACTGTTGAATTTGAAGAATCCTAAGAATAGTAAGTGCAATTACTCATATGAGCACACTTGATAGACACACAACAATAAAACTGAGCAACATTAGTTCTGAAAGCACAAATAAGAACTTCAGGAAACTTCTCACTGACCTTAAACTGGTATATTCAGAATTCTAGCAACCGTAGATCATCACTGAGATCTTCGCCAAAGGAAAGAGCACCTGAATCAGTGCAAAGATGATCAACACAAACACCGTTGAGAACAAAAAGGGGCCGATGAAGTTGAAATCATAGGCTTTCTTTGCTTCCCAGAATGTGTATAAGGTTAAGCTCACCACCACCGACGTCGTCAGAATTACTAATTCTAAGATCAACTTGCCTGCAAACAACAACGGCATACACCAATTTCAACTTTAGTCTCTCCCCAATCGATTGTAGTAGAGAAGGAAATAGTAAAAGAATTGAACTTATACCTGTATCGAAAATCGCAGCCACGAAACCAAAAGCAGGCCATCGAAAACCCTAGAAGCGAAGGATACACTCGTTAGTTCTTCCATCACTATAGACCGGAAACCCTAAAAGAGAACACAATAAGAAAGGAGAAATAAGGAAGAAGATAAGCGAAGAAGACATGAGACAATAGAACAATACCTAAAGGACAAGACGACGGATGTTGGTGTCGAATCCCTATCACGCCGACGAATCAGAAGCAAAGAGAATCGGAGAAAAAGGTGCCGACGAATCCGAAGCGGAGGGAACCGCACCTCAAGTTCCGAAGTCGAGTAGGGAGGGAGGGAGAGGGATTTAACGGCATGGAGAGGAAGAAGGAAGGCTAAACCAATTTCAACTTCAATCTCTCCCCAATCGATTGTAGTAGAGAAGGAAATAGTAAAAGAATTGAACTTATACCTGTATCGAAAATCACAGCCATGAAACCAAAAGCAGGCCACCGCAAACCCTAGAAGTGAAGGATACACTCATTAGTTCTTCCATCACTATAGGCCGGAAACCCTAAAAGAGAACACGATAAGAAAGAAGAAATAAGGAAGAAGATAAGCGAAGAAGACATGAGACAGTAGAACAATACCTAAAGGAGAAGACGACGGATGTTGGTGTCGAATCCCTATCACGCTGACGAATCAGAAGCAAAAAGAATCGGAGAAAAAGGCGCCGACGAATCCGAAGCGGAGGGAACCACACCTCAAGTTCCGAAGTTGAGTAGGGAGGGAGGGAGAGGGATTTAACGGCATGGAGAGGAAGAAGGAAGGCTCAACCTAGGGTTTATATGGATCCCTTTGTACCCTTATTTGATGAGTCGTTGATGTAAAAACAATACCTAAAGGAGAAGACGACGGATGTTGGTGTCGAATCCCTATCACGCTGACGAATCAGAAGCAAAAAGAATCGGAGAAAAAGGCGCCGATGAATCCGAAGCGGAGGGAACCACACCTCAAGTTCCGAAGTTGAGTAGGGAGGGAGGGAGAGGGATTTAACGGCATGGAGAGGAAGAAGGAAGGCTCAACCTAGGGTTTATATGGAGCCCTTTGTACCCTTATTTGATGAGTCGTTGATGTAAAATTTTGCGTGCCATCTTGGTTCAGCTTGTATCCTATCGTGTGGCTTTCTCCCGCTGCTCTCATATATCTCACCTTTCTTCTTCCCTGCCCTCTCTGACTTCTCCGCCTCTTCCGATTAATCGTCAAGTATACCTATATTTTCTACGCTTTCTTCAGTCGCTCTTCTCAATCGGTCGTCTTCTTCGATGGATCAAAACCGTCGTGACTGACTACGGCCTCAGGTATGCTCTTGAATGATCTACGACCTTCGTCTCCTCCATCTTCGTTTGCTTATAATTGCTGATTGAATTGAATGCTCTACGCTTACGATCTGTTTGTTCTATTTGAAGAACTTCACCACATGAACCCTAATTTTTCTTTCTTCCTCCATGTTCATTTGTTTTTTGGTTTTTTCTAGGGTTGGTTTCCGATCAAATGAGGTGATAGGAAGTCCAGGGACTAAGAGCGGCCTAATCTTGAGATTAGGGCGGGTATGTTTGTAGATGCTTCGTTAGGAGTTATGGTAGCTGCTTTTGTCTTCTCTAGCTATATTTTCTCTCTTCTTTGTTCTTCCCTTAAAGAACCCTAATTCGATGCGATCCTAACTCAAATCCAGGAAGCAACACTACAAGTAGGGATTTCATCCTTTCTATAACGAGTCTCATATACCTTTCTCTATTTTATATTGCATATTCTAATCGATTTATGCCTTTTCCTATGCTCAGCTTGCCTGCACGTAGCGATTTCTACTCCCCTTGGATTTCTTCCTTCTCTCCTTTCCATAAATTGATTTAAATCAACCTGTTTGATTAAGCCTTCAAATGTTTGAATGACAAGATATTTATTGATCTTTTAACAGAATTTTGTGACAACTTGATTGTTGATGGCTCTGTCAACTGATTGCTCTGTTATACCCATTGCTTTTGTCAACAAGTTCAAGATACAAAACCTCCGCTTCATTAAACTTGGTGGTGATACGAGTGCAGTATCCAACCGGACCTCTAAACACTAGCAGCGTTCAAGTTTGCTCCTAATTGCTTTTGATTCAAGTTGAAGTTGATAGAAAGAAGTAGAATTTCAGCAATAAAATGGTGGAAATGCTATTTTGTGTTTAGGGCTTTCCCAATTTAGCCTTTCGCTTCCGTGTTCCAATTTCCATTCGAATTTTGCTTTATATCTTACTTTATACGAAATAATCTAGACTCATATATCAAGATCACCGTTGTTGTCTGTTTTAATGAAATTATGAGAATAACAACACCCGATTCTCCATACGATGACATGAGAATGAAGGTGGGTTATATCTCTTTCAAGAGCTCAAACTGTTTAACACATTGAACCCTTATTTTATCAAGTGTATTTTACATGAACTGTGCTGAAAATTTATTATCCATTGTTCACCCTTTGTTTGCTTACACAACTCACTTTATACAAGAGATTTTGGAGTTTATAGTTGGTTCGTTAGACAAATTATCTCTCCTATCTGATAATTCCTATTCAAAGGCCCTCTAAATAATTGACAATGTGGCTCAGGTTAAGCCATGTGTGATAATACTAGACATTGAGTGTGATAAATTTATCATTGAAATGTTTGAACAATTCAATAGGAATATTCGGTAAGGATTTAGTTGATTTTGTGTATTAGCTTTCTATATGGAATAGGTTTGTGTCCTACTAATTTGAAAAAGCTGAGCAATCTCCAGGGGTTGATTATCTTATTCTTGTGTATGGGTTTGCTTTACAAGTTTCTTCTATTACCAAATTTTATGAATTTATGGGAACACTGCTGCTCTTGAATTTCAGTAAGCCTTTTGGATCAGTGCAAGGATTTGACACCTAAATTCATATAATGTTAGGAGGTTTCTCTTGTACTTTTTTGGGGAAGGGAGTTACTGAGAACATTAGAACAATTGGTCTCTTTTTGGTCACATTATTACAAGAGTTCACTAAGGGCTTTGTAATTTTTCCCCTTGTTATTCACCCTCAACATACTTACCGGAGATGATTATTTAAAGGAGTTGTTGAATGTGGCAACTCTGACAATTACATTTGAAACACTTGGACATGCTTAGACACCATCTACTCAGAGGACGTTATAGTTTTTCATTTTGACTAGCAAACTTGCAGAAAACATCTTTTTAGAAACTTTTGTTGGTAATAGTTAGATGATCCTTAATGTGATATTACTGCCTTGTTGTGTTAGAGAACCCATGTCAATCCAATAGATTTGCCTTCGGTTTAACCACATTTAGCCGCAGCTATCAAAGTCATTTGACTTATTAACTTCTCTTTTACAGTTATTTATGCCTTCCATTTTTTCCCACGTCAATGTTGCATCTTCTTTATTGCACATGAACATGAAAACTCAACGGACTAACTTACAACCAACACAATCTCAAGTTCTTCACCAGTCATTTCGAGAACACTAAAGACCATATCAACGTAGGCGCGAAGATGGCCCCCACTTGAGGCTCGAGCTGATTAAACCAGATCAAGTCAACAAACACTAGATTGAACCCAACGTGCGCCCATAGTCACTAACAAATATGTTGCAAACATCTTATAACGAAATGATCATCTCACCTACATCTGTAAATTAAATTTATTTCTTTTAAGCAATTTAATTTGCCAATTGTAAATATTACTTCGCCTTGTCATATATGTGCCATTTTGACGTACTCCGGTATATTTCAAAATATTGTTATCACCTGCTTGTCTGAATGTATTTTTCTTCACTTTTATATATATATATATATATATTTCATAAATAACTGTAGAAGAAAAAGAAAATAGTGGGGCCGCTAAGAATGCCTGCGAAGAGATAAAAGGGGATCGATGAATGGAGAGGAAATCCAACCATTGGCCATGTATGCTCCAATCTTCCGTAACCAGATTCTCCCAATACCCTTCACACGCCATCTCTCATCTCCTTCTCTCCGGCTCGTCGTACCCACCTGCAGAGCTACCAGAGACGACAGCAGCGCCGCCGGTGAGGATGAAAGCAGCAGTAGCAGCACGCCCACGGAAATGGTGGAGATAAGGTTCAGAAGAGGCTCAAGGAGGAGACGGCAACAACAACGCCAACAAGAGACGAACGCAGGCGAGCAACTGCCCAAGAAGGATGTTCCGCCAAAGAGCTGGGAAGAGATGACGCTGACGGAGAAGGCGTTAGAGCTCTACGTAGGGGAGAAGGGAGCCCTCTACTGGCTCAACAAGTTTGCTTACGCTTCTATTTACATCATCATTGGAGCTTGGATCCTCTTCAGGTTTGTCGGTCCAGCGCTCAATCTCTACCAGCTTGATGCACCCCCTCTCGCACCAGACACCATTTTCAAGGGTTCATCCTAATCATAATCATCTCTGATGAGAAGAGAGCCAGATTTTGTCTGTGAATCTGTTCAGCTGCTGCTATTAAAGAGAGAATCTGAGATTTTGCATTTCAACATTGTGTAGAGATGGAACCACTTGCATCAATCTAAAAACCATATATATAGTATTCCTTGCTAGCACATTCATGTGAATTTGAATACAGTAAGCGCTTATGGTTTTAAATCAGTGATTGTTGATGTATGAGGTTGCTGGTGAAATTTCATGCGCAAAAACAAACTTCAAAGAGTGTGAGATTAATCAACATTAAGACAAGGTATCCTAAGTCTGCAAAACCCTAAATCATCCTTGAACCTCCGATTGAGTTCCAAAGCTCAGGATCACAAATCAGTTTGCAATGTGAATAATGCACGGAAAATTTCCGAATAAAAGTAATAATTTGAGGTTATAGATGCTTCAATTTACTGTCTAAACGCCAAAAACTACCTTATGCACTTCCAGTAATCAACTTCGAACAATGAAACAACATCAACAAGAGCAACCTGCAATTACATTGCCAGCAAAAGCGAAAATCAATGGTTCAATATACTGCGAAATTAATAGCAGAAGCCAGAAGGAGATAGAGTCAGGTAATAAGAGAAACGGCGCTGCAATTGGATCAGTACTACCTGAAATCTTGTCGAAAATCGGCTTCCACCGTCGATCACCGGGGAAAGAGAAAACTATGGATGACATTATTTACCAAAACCGTTCGACTTATTGGGCCTTGAGAAGTGGGCTGGATATGTGGGCCTTTTTTCTTCTGAAATATGTGAATCATAACAAAATAGGTTCTATAGTTGCAGATATATCCCAATCAAACCCTAGCGGAGCTGAGAACAAAACAACAGGAACAGAGGAAGGGGAAGAGAGGGAGAAGGCGGAAATGGTGAAGTTTTTGAAGCCAGGAAAGGCGGTGGTCCTCTTGCAGGGAAGGTACGCCGGGAGAAAGGCGGTGATTGTCCGATCCTTTGATGACGGCGTCAAGGACCGTCATTACGGCCACTGTCTCGTCGCCGGAATCTCAAAGTATCCGAAGAAGGTGATCCGTAAGGACTCGCAGAAGAAGCAGGCAAAGAAATCTCGTGTCAAGTCCTTCATTAAGCTCGTGAACTACAACCATATCATGCCAACTCGCTACACCCTCGATGTCGATCTAAAGGATATTGTAAGTGTCGATGCTCTTCAGAGCAGAGACAAGAAGGTGGCTGCGGCGAAGGAGACGAAGGCCAGGTTGGAGGAGAGGTTCAAGACTGGAAAGAATAGGTGGTTCTTTTCAAAGCTCAGGTTCTAGAGATTACCATTTTTATTGTTGTTTGCAAGATGTTTGGATTTACTCGTTTTTGTTTTGAATATATGGATACTTTCACTGCGACGCACATTCTTCGTCATTCCTATGTCAGTTGAATTGAAATGTGTGCTAGGTGATAAATTTTGCTCAGCTGGTTTGTTCTCTGTTGATCTGATTGTTCTTTGCGGACCGGCTGATTGATTAACATTGTGAAAGAGAAACATTTTGTTCATGCTGACTTCGAGCAGGCTATACAACAAGATTTGTTTCAGTCATGATATTGCATTCAAGGTTTTAGAGAATAATTGAGTTTTTGAGATGTTTCAACATTGGATTTGAAGTCAATCCAATGCTTTAGAGAATAAATGAGAGTTGTTTGAAGTTTATAAAGTATGATTATGGTGGTTTTATGAGCTTGTGTGATTTCCATCTCCTGCTTGACGGACGATCTGAGTGCTGAAGTATACAGTTAAAGTGCAATTGCTTTTTGAATCGTGAGTTTGCTAGATGGTTGACTGTAACGTGATTATGAAAATCCCTGTTCGTCAAGCAACAATAGAACTGAATTGCTGTTTGTCTTAGTGATGTAGTGAAATTTGCATAATTTTGAACAACGAAATAGGTAAATCTTGAAACAGTTCAATCAAACTTAACAACAATAAGGAGATTCAACACACAATCAAACGGAAATGGACACAGGATTATGTGGTCTTCATCATCAAAAGCACATATCTAGAGCACAGCAGCAACATAAGCCTGCACAACTGCATCCGCACACCAAATACAATTACCTGTCGATCAACCGACACATAAAACCAAGAGAAATACCGCAAAGCTTACCAGCCCTTCCAGAAGCCATCTCCTTTTGACCTTGTCCCGATAGGACGAGCAACCCCTTCTTCTAGTGTATCCTTCACAGGGTATCCAATCGGCACGGGTGGCACCATGATCGGACTACGTTGATCAGGATTCGAGCCCCCTGTGTTCATAGGTGAGTGCTTAAGAAGGAATTATGCATGAAAAGCATCTTGGAAGATGAGAAACAAGAAAGCTACTCACCGGCGGCAGTGACGGGTTGTCCGTCGTTGTAAACATCCATTCTTGTGAGCTCTGAATCTTGAAAAATACTCAGAGAGAAGATGGTAATGTGCCATTGATATTAGCGAAAGGACAAATTTCTTGGTGGAAGTATCATGGAGCAGGTGAACAACTCTTTTCAAGTTATTGCAACATGAAATAATTGTTCCAAATGGGTTAGTTAAGTGCATGAGGGAGGCAGCATAGCTCTTACAGTGACATAAGGATAACTGGAGTTTATATTTTGGCAATGGATTCTTCTATAAGAAAACCACATAACTCTTATAGTGACATCACATATAGTAGTAATTCTCAATTACATGTGTAACCTATAATGCAATATCAAATAAGTTCACAATATAATGCACAAAGGGCGTGTTTAGTAAAAATGCGGTTGCGGTTGTGGTTGTGGTTGCGGTTGCGGTTTTAGGGAGGTTTGTTTTGAGATTTGCGGTTTATAAAAAAACTCGTATACGTGTTTCGTTAAAGGTTCGAAATTAGTTTCGACTATAAGTAAAGACCAAATTACCCCCTCATTTATCATTCAGCCCTAATTTTATGCATCAGCAACTCCAACACACAGGAACATCGACGTTCTTCTCCTGCGTTCTTCTCCTTCTCATTCGTTCTTCTCATCACATCTTTCTCATATTTTTTCGGTTCTTCTCCTGGCAAGAAGAATAAAGATTGTCCTCCTTAATTTCTCTATTTCTTCATTGATTTCTCTACTTCTCCTCCGTTTATTTCTCCACTTCTTCATGGATTGTGAAGGATACCATTGAAGAAGAGAAGAAGGCATTGCTAATGGAATTTGTTTTGTAATACTCGAATTGAAGAGAAGAAGAACATCTGATGGAGAATGCTTGAACGATTTGGGAAGAAATGAAGGAAAAGGTTTGGGTTACTCCATTGTAGTTTCAATTGGAATCTGGGAAGGCTAGGGTTTGGATTACTGTTGATTCAACTGTAAAATTGGTGCTAAATTATTTGAGAAGAAGAGAAGAAATCTCAATCGATCGAGAGATGGTATCCTTCATTGATTTCTCTGCTTGAACGATTTTTCTTTCTTCTCTATTTCTTTGATTTCTCTGCTTCTCATTGAAGGTTTGCTATGAAAGAAGATAAAAAATCAGCAGTCGATAGAGAGAAGAGGAAGATGAACGAGGCACTATTGAAGAGGATATTTTGGGCATAATTCTCCAACAACAACCATAAATCTCCAAAAAACTTGAATGGCTAGATTCTGAAGAAATACCCTAAAACCACAAAACTTGTTGAAAACCCTAACCCTAAAACTCTAACTAAACATCTCTAATTTTGCAGAACTCCAACCACAAAACTAAAAAAAATCTCCAACCCTCTAACTAAACAGGCCCAAAACTTGAGAAATAACCATCCTGATGCACAATCAAACAGGAGCTTTGCCAAGAAAGATGATCAAAGGAGTAAATTAATTGCATTTTCCTGGTCAAATAGCTAGTAGAAATTCTTGGATTATGTAATCCAATGTGAAGACTAGAATGAAAAACTGAATTGTTAGGTACACAATAATGTATTTACTAATGTATAAATGACACACATTGTGTTCGCGCGACTTAAGCGCAATCGTAACGGGTGTAATAATATTTTTTTTTTATAAATTTTATTGTCCATCAATTAATTTAAATTATATAATACGAATATTTCATTCAAGATGTAATGTAGCCGGAAAATGCTCGAAATAATATAATTTGTTCAATTAGAAAAAATATATTTGATGGAAGAAATATATACATGTTTATTTGGGTTGACGGTTGTTTAGTGTTTAATCTTTAAGTTATTCGTTAGTCTTCATTTTTCTTAAATGTAGTTTAAAAATAGCATATATTTACATGATAAGCATTCACACATATATCATCAAATATGATACGATTTCTCGTTGCATAACTCATATAAAATAAAAAACACGTGTTAAAAATATTTCATTCCAACATCATATCAAACACCAAGTATCAGAAATGACTTATTTCAATTCTTTATTCCATTCCGATTCCTGATTCCAACCTCATTCCTACAATCATACCAAACGAGCCCTAAATGGATTGATGAAATTCATCCCAAAATTTCAACCTTTTAGTATCAGATTACGGGGAATGATTGAGAATGATAGGGATTCATAAATATCCTTCCATTTATTTCGAACAAACCCTAATTGTATTTTTTTGAACCGATATTTTATGAAAAATTATTGAAAAAAACTTAAATTAATATCAACTATCAACATTGAATCAAAAATAATAGCAACTTTAAAAATTACTAGGAGCGATACAAACTATCAACATATTTACCAAAAATAATATGTCTTACTTTTATGGCAAAAACTCTAACTCCAACGATGGCGTGGCAACCGGAATCTTACAAGTTATCAAAAATTGATTAATTTGTGACGTGGATTTTTTTTAAATCAAGTTAATAACATAAAAATGTTTAAAATATAATTTAATATTTTTTTAATCATTATATTTAAATTATCAATTTTTGTAACTATATTTTAAAAAAATATTTTTGTAAAATATATTTTTTAATAAATAAATCATTTTCTCTTGAATTTTTTAATAGTTTTTTTTGGCAATTTTTTTAATTTGTATATATTTTAACTAATTTTTAATATATAAAAAAAGGTTGAAATTTTGATTTTTTTTTATTTAACAATTAGTTAAAATATATCAAAATTAAAAACTTTCCAAAAAGTTTAAAAAATTCACAAGAAAAAGATTTTGTTATGTACAAAAAAAATTCTACACAATTTATTTAAAAAAAATAATTTTACAATTTTTATTTAAAAAAACAGTTACAAAATTATTATTTAAGCAAAAATATTTTAGATTTTTAACATATTAAATGTTATTAACTTGATTTATAAAAATAAAATCCACATCACATAATTATTTTTTGATGACATTTAAGATTCTGGTTGCCACGTCATCACCAGAGTTACGATTTTTGCCGGAAAAATAAGACATATTATTTTTGGTAAATACGTCAAAACACTTGTTGGGAAGTAATTGCTACCTACTTACATGTAAAAAAAACGAAGAAAGTTAAATATCGTAATTTCAATCTGAAATCCATACTTGTTCTGGAGAGAACAATGAAAAAACGAAGAAAGTTACATATCGTAATTTCAATCTGAAATCCATATACAAACCTCACAAGTTTTAAGTACATGTTGTGGCTCCACCTTATTACAACAGATGACTTTGATGATTCGCTACACGAACCAAATTATAATACGAAGAAGATGATAAGTGAAGAACCGAATGGGTAAATAATAAGGATATAAATACTCTAAAAGGGGTCGAATAGACTATGAGAACTTTTCGCAATATCGTATATCAAGGCTTTGAAACTAATCTCAAGGCTTTGAAGCTAATCTCAAGGCCTTGAAGTCGATATGTGCGCTTAGTGATAAAAAGTGCGGAATAGAAAAGATTGACACAACGATATGTTTACGAAGTTTGGCCGTAACAACCTACTCTCCGTCAAGGGTTTCCGACCCTAGGATTCTAACTATCTATTATCTGCTTTTTGTGAGTCCTAGATACAACCTAGAAGAACTTCCCTTATTCTCTCAATGTAGCCTCAATGCTACGATCTAGTCAACTTTATTCTAGTAATAATAGCCTAGTTATTTCGCAGAATAACACACTCGAGTATAACACTCTCTAAATATGCCAATGGAGCTCTTGTATTTATCTTCATTCTAAGGAAGTCGACGAATGTAAGCTTAAAGAGGAAGAAAAACTTTTGGAACAATGAAGATGTTTGATCGCTTGAAGACTTGGGTTCTTATCCGTGTAAGCTCGTTCTTTTTTCTTCTTCAATCGTCATCTTCATTTATAGTCTTCTAGAGATCTTCTTATCCGTTGTAAGATAGCCGTTATAACGTTTTTCTTTCTCCATGGATTACGCTTCTTGGTTGAGGTGAAGTAGACGTTGTAAGATCTTTTGTCTCCTAGATCTTCTTTCTTCAACTTCTTCTCTTTGTCGTTGAATATGTTTACTGCCGTTGAAGATCTTTACTTAAGATCCGAGATCTTCTCACTTGGAAGCCGTTGGAGATCTTCATTTTAGATAGCCATGATATTCTCCTTGAGAAACCGTTGAAGATCTTCTTATCTTCTTGATGTGCCGAGATATTCTCTTAATCAAGTCTTCTAATTCCTTCGGTTGAGATCTTCTTGTTTTGGTCATTGAGATGTGCGTGTCTTGTTGTGAAACCCTTAGCCGAATCTTTCCTTTGTAATGCTTTTCAAGGCTTTGAGTTCGTCCTTTGTAATGCTTCTCAAGGCCTGCATACATTTGAACAAATAAACCAAGACATGCAATCTAGATATATAATCGATATTTGTTAGTTTATAAAACCGCATTTATATGTTAAGTCTTCCATCATTTTCATAAAATAATTCCTAATCAAGGTGGAGTTATCAATAAGTGAAGAACCGTATAGGTGAATAATTAGGATATAAATACTCTAGAAGGGGGTTGAATAGAGTATGAAAACTTTTCGCAATATCGTATATCAAGGCTTTGAAACTAATTTCAAATCCTTGAAGTCGATATGTGCGCCTTGTGACAAAACTAGTTTTCTAGGCTTTGAAAGAGATTTCAAGGCCTTAACTTTGAAACCTGCAAAACAACGTTAGCCACAATTTAAGTGAGATAAAGTGCGGAATGAAAAGATCGACACGGTAATATGTTTAAGAAGTTCATCTCTAACAACCTACGTCTTTATCCTAGGGTTTCTTTACCATAGGATCTAACTATCTATTATCTGCTCAAAGAGTCCTAGATACAACCTATAAGAAATCCCCTTCTTCTTTCACTGTGTCATTGATTACGTTAGCGGGAAAAACTATACTTATTTCGACTAGTTTTAACCCTGACTATATGGTGTGAGAGACCGAGGGATTTGTGGGCAAATTGTAAAATCAACACCATAAATGACAGTTTTGAACCACAAAACCATAAAAAATAAAGTAAATCATCCAAATAAACGAATTAAAGAATAAAAAAACAATTTTAAAAGTAAATTTCACGAACACTATGCGTTTTGAATAGGGTTGTGCATACGGTTCAGACCGGTGGACCGTAAATTGCTAAAACCCTGGACCGTAGACCGGATCGTAACGGTCGGTCTAGACCGGTCCGGTTCCGGGTTGGACCGATTTGTACTTAAATTGTGCAATTTTGAATATTTCGGACCGGACCAGTTTGTACCTAAATTGTGCAATTTTGGTGAGGTTTTTCGTTCCAAAATCGGGCCCGGATCGGATCGGACTAGACCGGAATGGACCGGACCGGACCGAATATTCGTAGTTTATTGTCCAAGCCTAGTTACGGTTTTATACAGTCCAAAACCGAAATTGGACCGTAACCCGAATTTTCAAAAAAACCTGGACCGTAACCGGTCCGGTCCGATTTTGCACAACCCTAGTTTTGAAAAGGGAAAGGAAGAGAAATCGACGTACTGAGGTTACAAAGAACCCTTTGACATCCATGGAAGCTACAAGTTCTCCCTGAGTTTGGGTCGAACATAATCAACATAAGTTATGGCAAAGATCGACAAAATTAAAAAAAAAAAAGTGCTAGTTTAAGACCTTGAATATGCATTGGAGTCCTCCAAACGCACCAACAGTAAAATTTACTTACAAATATATATATATACAAATATATATATATATATATATATATATATATATAGGGTTAGAATCAAGTAAGAACAAGTGTTACGGTAAGAAATAAGAACTTATATAAACCGTCAGATCAAATAATAAACGTATGTGATTAATCGTTCATATATGAAAATATAATACACATTTAATGCTACATATCTTTATATGGTAAATGTGAACAATATATGCACTAAATGCGTACTCAAATGGAAACTGAATATTATGAATTATATAATTAAATGTATAGTCATGTAATTAATTGGTGAATCGTGTAGAGAACTTGCATGAATTAGACGTGCAATTCAGTAATTGTAATTCACATTTGTGTACATTTTATTTGTGCATGCACGTGTATGTGCTTTTGTTTGTATGCACGTGTTTATTAAACGTGTCCATGCAACTCAAATTTGTGTTGAATTGATAAACTTAAGCACGTGTTTTGTTTACAACTTTTGAAGTTGCACGTACAAAATGATATTTTTGTGAACTTCGTGTTGAATCATGACTAAATTGAAGCACGTGTTTTGTGTCTGCACGTGTTTGTGCATTTGTTTTTATGCACATGTTACATGCACGTCTAAACTTAATGTTCATCATGCACTAGGTGCGTCACGAGTAAGCATGACACATATGAGTTAAATTTCATCATGCACTAAGTTAAACCTGTATATTAATTTGGCTGTAAATAAATTTCATCCAAACATGGTAACCAAATATAATTATCCATATATAAAACATAACTAATTATTATACAAAAATAAGAATGCATCATGGACGTTGATTGTTGGCTGTTCACGGACTTGCTGTACCTACCGTTTCTTTTTTGGGGTCAATATCCGCAATGCAATTCATCCAACGATAAACAAAACCTAATCCGAATTATAGAGCTACGACACAATCAAACCGACTTGTTGTACCTACAGTCATGGGTAATTCTGAGATGAGATCCTTCCGAATGGGATAAGAAAATGACTACTCTATATATTAATATATTATTCTCCCTCGTTCTTTTTAATTGAAAAAATAATTTGAAAATAAAACAGCAAGTACAAAAATGAGTAATAACCCCCAGTAGAGACTGGTACGATTCAATTCAACATTTTGTTCGTTCGGGTTTGATTGTGTCGTAGCTCTATAATTCGGATTAGGTTTTGTTTATCGTTGGATGAATTGCATTGCGGATATTGACCCCAAAAAAGAAACGGTAGGTACAGCAAGTCCGTGAACAGCCAACCATCGCACTGTTTAATCATGGGGATGATATTTGTTCTCATTTTTTTACCGTAAAACATGTTCTTACATGATTTTATCCCTATATATATATATATATATATATATATATATATATATATATATATATATATATATATATATACTAAAACAAGCGACATTGATGTTGACGTGGTGAATTCACGTTTTTTCTCGCAATTTATTTTGTAATAATTTTGCAATTAATCCATCAAATCTTTTTTCACTAAGCTATAATTATCTAGTAAAAAGATTTGTTTCATCTCTTAACCTAATATATAATGTTGAATCTCAATTTTCGATATATCCCTCATAAAGTTTACTTGAATTTTTACTTTTAATAGAATATAATAAATATTTTTCTTGTAATTATTTATGAAAATCATTCATTCATTTTTTATGGATGATTTTTTAAAAAAATTCGGTCATATTTGAATTTTATTATCCCACGTCGGATATCAAATTAAGATGATGGTTTAAACAAAAATAGATGGTTTGAAGATTCAATAATCATAAATTTTTAGGCCTTTTGGCTAAGATCAAGTATAATATTTATTCATATCGTATGTGGATCGTTGTAACCTACTCGTGTGTGGATCGTTGACCTATTATATTCATAAGTTGTATTTTATCAATATAATAAATATACGAAAATTTTAAACTTTCATTAACAAATACCCATGTAAACTAGTTTGAATTACTAAATCTGTGTTTAACAACCTCAAGTAAACTACTCATATAATTCCTATGAAATTTTAAATTACTTAATGCGCTTTATATGTCGTTTCGAGATATGGGTTTAAATATTATATATTTCCTTATTGAAAAATAGATTATTCGATACACTTACTTATTATAAGTTAGAACATGTTACGGGTTTAAATATAATATTTTTTGTATAACTTATATATTAGGCTCAATAAATTTAATCAAAACGTGGTTTCATCCCGCCATTTATCATGATTTTAGAGCGTTTCATCTAACAACAAGTGCTTCAACACTACATTCTGCCAGTTTAAAGTTGGTATCGTCCGAATCTAAACCATTGGCTTTTACCAATTCAAAATCACCAGCATTGTAATCTAATTAAAAACATCAACTTTGTCCGGATTCAAAATTATCGGCATTGCACGGTCCAACATTGGTCTAGCCTGATCTCCACACCTTCAACATCGGTTTTATCTTGATCCAAACCAGTTTTGGCATTATCCAAATCAAACAATATAAATACAATTTATATGTCGTCGGCTTCATCCGAGAAAAAGATCCAACATGCGGTGTCATTTCAATGTTTAGCATTACCTATACTTCAATCGCGGAGGAATATTGTGACAATGATATTACAACTATCATTATGATATGATGATATCTTTTCCCTATCGGAGAACTAGAGTTGACCAAACTCGGCACACCCGGAAAATGGAGGGTACAAACATGGTTGAAAGCCCAACCCGCCTGCCCGGCCGGATCAGGACAACACCAAAAGCACGGCCTAGATTAATATTAATTTTAAAAAAATTATATATTCAATTATATTAAATATTAAATCATATCATTTATCCTTAAATTAAATATAATAGAATACTATGTATATTGTAAGAGCCTGAGCCTTTGGAGCCTAGGAACCTTGTTGAGCCTTAGCTGAGTTAGCTTTGATACTGTCAGACGCCCCAGCGGACCCTGCCAGCCGCACCTGCGCCCCAGGTGAGCCGCCCCTGCGCCTTAGTCGGTCCGCCCCTGCGGTTTTGTGCGGCTGCAGCCACCTTTGTTGACTTCTGACCTTGCTTTTAGGGGAGCTTTGTATATAAGCCTCCCTATCCTCTGATGAAGGGTTTCTTCACTCCATTGCAGCTCCTTCATCACCTTTACGCTCTTCTTCTTCCTCTTCTCATCTTTGCTTCTTCTTGATCTTGTGAGAGAGTTTTGAGTGTGGCTTTGGCTTTAGATGACCTTGCTGATGTTGATGTGTGTTGTTGTTTGATGTGTTGAAGTGGTGAGGGGTGTGGATACTCCATAGTTGCAGCCTAGGGTGGAGTGGTAAGTCCTTTCTCTTCTTCTTTCCTTCTCCTTACTTCCTTCTTCTTTTTCTAGCCTAGGATCACAAGTTGGACTTGTGATTTGATCCTTCCTGGATGTTGTGATGATCATGTGTGTGCATATTATGTATATGTGTTGCAATGATGTGTTGAAGACGTGAAGAGAATCGAGAAAGGAGTCGAAGAGAAGTCGGGACCAACTCTTTGCACAGTTGGCCGCCCCTGCGCCTGTCTTGAGCCACACCTGCGCCTGTTGTGGACCGCCCCTGCGCCTTTGGTGAGCTGCCCTTGCGCCTCACTGAGTTGGTTGGTGTGTTCTTGCTTCTGTTGGTTCATACCTTATTGGTATGTCTTCCTTCCTTCCTTTCCTTTGGCCTTGGCTTAGTTGATAGCTAGGTTATGATGGTTAGGATGAGTTGCTAGGCACTTGTGTTGATGTTGAGAGTATGCTATAGGCATATGTGAGCTTGTGATGATCTTTAGCTTGTAGGTTGGTTCTGGTTATGGAGACGAGTCTCCTAACCCTTTCAGGTTGTGATGTTGTGTGCCTTGCTTTTGCAGGCGTTGGTTTCTTCCCCGAGGGGAAGCTGTGACGTGATAGAGGATACGAGTGTATCAGGTAAGTCCATAGGACTTACTTAGCGTGCAGTTGTGGATCGTATGATTGTAATGGTTGTGTGTGTTCATAGGGTTGTGCATTATATCTTAAACCGGACTAGGACGACCATTCATTACATTTATATGGCCCAAGTGTATTATAACAGGCGGTAACCACCGGTCTCCGCCTACTGGGTTAGGAGGAGGTGCTCTGAAGATGATCTCACAGGAGGGGACAAGTGACGGTCACCCCATGCAAAACTCCTGTGTTACGTTGGATGGGGCGGGGTTCTTGAGGCTCCTCGTGTTACAAAAGAAGTTGAATTAGTAATTGTATAACGTAATTAAAGATAATAAATGAATGTGTATGACATTGCATGTATGAGATGTTGTGGTGTATTTGTGCTATTACTATCATGCTTATCTATTGCTGTAGCTAACGGTGTATACCGTGTTGTAGATTATTTGCAGGTTAGGAAGACTGCAGAGTGAGCCAGATGGTGTGACAAGCCGAGGACTTTTGTACATTAGGATGCGTGGGATGGGGATCTTTGTACCAATTGATGTTGTTGTTATGGTTTTGTGCTCGGCTTTGAGTTTGTAAACTCTTTTGTTGTATCATACAGTTTTTATATATTTGTTTTTACTCTACTTTTGTCTTGTTGTAAGATCCAGTGAACTTGTTGTCAGGCTAGGTTCAGGATCCATTGTGAGATCCTAGCCCAATGTAGCATTCCGAGTCCTAGGGATTCGGGGTGTTACATATATAATATATAATATGAGAAGATTGATCTATAGAAGGCGTTTTTGTATCGCTGATACAAATTATGCCGCTCTATTATCTGATAAATTTTTAATTCTAAAATTAATTAATGAAGGGGGTTTTAAAGGTAAATTGGAAATAAAATAAAAAACTATAAGGGTGGGAGGGAGGGAGGGAGGGAGGGCTTGTCGTCCAAAGTTCAAAACTGACTAACTCACCCTAAGTTTTATCAATTAACCCTTTCAGCTAATCATTATAAATAAATAAGAGGTAGACCACCTCTTCCTCCAGGAGAGAGGAGACAGGGACCAGCTCCCGCTGCAGATCCACCAGTGGTGGAGGAGGCTCATGAGGAGGTTGCTGAGAGCTTTGTTCCAGCTACGAAGAGTGGTGGGTCTAGGAGACAGCAGACCCATCCAGGCCAGTCTGATAGCTCAAACCGTGTCTCCATGGGCGGATCAGAGTTTAGAGAGTATTTCAGGCAGTTTGAGGAGGCCATCAGAGCGGGTCGACGAGCTCCAGACCTACCAGGGCAAGAGGGATTATCCGAGGAGTCCCATGGAGCTACTCCGGTGCCAGCTGTACCAGTTCGTGTAGTTGAGCCAACTCGAGTTGTGGAGGAGACTAGAGGGCCTCGACCAGATACCTAGTTGAAGGCATTCCACCAACAAGGAGTACCACACTTCTCTGGGGAGATCGGCCTAGAGATTGAGGTGTGGATTGGACATGTAGACTCAGCTTTAGAGTCTATTCGTTGCCCAGAGGACAGACGAATAGAGCTAGTATAGTCTCTATTTCGTGACCTGGCACATCAGTGGTGGAGGATAGTTAGAGCACGGGTCACCACCTATGAGCAGATAAGGACTTTGCTGAGGGAGCAGTTATGCTCTGCCTCACTGAGGAGGGAGAAACTGCAGGATTTTGTAGAGACAGGCTTTGAGGATGTACCCATTACAGATGCCATTCGTCGCTTCCGGACTGAGTTAGCTTTGCTGGTTCCAGCTGCACCTTCTGAGGACTAGCACGTATACCTATTCTCCCGACGTCTGAGGGAGAGTACACGTTCATATATGGCGGGATTTCATTGTGACTCTTTGGCAGACTACCAGGATTGGGCCTCTGCTTATGAGAGAGAGAGAGGGCTAGCCAGAGGAGGACTTCTCAGACCGGACGGTCTGAGAAGAGACAATGTACAACACCGACTAGTGTAGGAGCATCTGGATTCGGACGAGGTCAGACTCAAGGTCGCTCAAGTATTCCAGTGTCTGCACAGACTACTGATAGAGGCCAACAGTGTTACAACTGCGGGGCCTATGGACATATGAGGGCTGATTGCCCTAGAGCACCGTTGACTTGCTTCTTGTGCGGGAAGCTAGGACATATAGCTACGTTTTTCCGTCAGGGCAAGGCGCCATCACAGTAGGGTTCTTCCCCTGCAAGTGCAGTAGGAGGTGGGCAAAGATCGCCTCAGCATCAGGGACAGTAGAGGGTTCCAGGGACACTTGCTACTCAGGGTTCAGTTCCTGGACCGAGTAGGGGTAGAGGTAGAGAGGCTAGCACTAGTGACGCACGAGGAGTTTGAGGCCGTGCTTTTGAGTTGAGGAGTGTTGAGGAGCCACCAGCACCAGCTGCTACATGTACCATTCTGTTACATGGTTTACCTGTTAGAGTTTTATTTGATACGGGTGCTACGCATTCATTTATTTTTGCTTCTTGTGTTGAGCGTTTGAGTTTGTCTACCATAGAGGGGGTACCCTTTACTATAGGGTTACCTGATGGTAGTAGGGTCAGAGGTACCCAGGAGATACGTAGTTGTCCCATACGTTTAGGGACTCGTGTACTACTTGTTGACTTCTTAGTCATGCCTTTGATGCATGAAGAAGTCATATTAGGTATGGATTGGATGCGTAGACACCGTGCGGTGTTAGATGAGGGTAAGAGGACTGTTACAGTCTCTACCGACTTAGGTCCGATAGAGGTCTTCCGGGGTTGGGACCTTGGGAAGACAGGATCTGTCATCAGTGATGTACGAGTAGCTAGACTGATTGCACAAGGATGTGATGTCTTCTGGTGCTACACCATGAAGGATGGAGAGAGTCCAGCTTTGGAGACATACCTATGGTATGTGAGTTTACAGACGTTTTTGCAGAGCCGTCTAGCTTGCCACCTCAGAGGAGCGTAGAGTTTGGCATTGACTTAGAGCCTGGTACGAGACCCATCTCGAAGGCCCCATACCGTATGGCACCTGTCGAGATGTTGGAGTTGAAGAAGCAACTCGAGGAGTTGGCTGAGAAGGGCTTCATATGCCCCAGCGTTTCACCATGGGGTGCACCGGTCCTCTTCGTACGGAAGAAGGACGGATCGTTGAGACTGTGTATAGATTATAAAGAGCTGAACAAGGTGACCATCAAGAACAGGTATCCACTACCTCGTATTGATGATCTACTTGATCAGCTGCAAGGAGCGACAGTTTTCTCCAGGATTGACTTGCGTTCGGGGTATCACCAGTTGAGGGTGAGAGAGGAGGATGTGCATAGGATGGCATTTCGTACCCGTTATGGACACTACGAGTTTGTAGTGATGCCATTTGGGCTGACGAATGCCCCGACAGTATTCATGGAGTTGATGAACAGCATCTTCATCGACTTCTTGGATCAGTTTGTGGTGGTCTTCATCGATGACATTTTGGTGTACTCTCGTAGCAGAGAGGAGCATGCGGGACACTTGAGGACGGTTTTGCAGATTTTGAGGGATAGAGAGCTGTACGCCAAACTCTCTAAGAGCGAGTTTTGGATGTCTGAGGTTGCTTTCCTTGGACATATCATCTCCGACGATGGGATCATGGTTGACCCGGCGAAGATTGAGTCCGTTGCTGCATGGACGACACCGACGAACGTCAAGGAAGTGCGTAGCTTTCTTGGCTTAGCCGGTTATTACAGACGCTTTGTGGAGGGATTTTCTGTGATTGCCCGCTGACTAGTCTTTTGAGGAAGATTACTAGATTTGTATGGACCGACCAGTGTGCTCGGAGTTTTGAAGAGTTAAAGAGGCGTTTGACTTCTGCTCCTGTCTTAGCACAGCCAGAGGGTTCTGAGGATTTTGTGGTCTACAATGATGCATCCAAGCTAGACTTGGGATGTGTGTTGATGCAGAGGGGCAGAGTGATTGCATATGCGTCTAGACAGCTGAAGACGTATGAGGAGAACTACCCGACTCATGATCTGGAGTTAGCAGCGGTAGTTCATGCTTTGAAGATCTAGAGACATTACCTGTATGGTGCTACATGTCAGATCTTCACAGACCATAAGAGTCTGAAGTATATTTTCACGCAACGGGAATTGAATAACCGCCAGCGTAGATGGCTTGAATTGATTAAGGACTTTGACCTTGAGATTTTGTATCATATTGGCAAGGCGAATGTGGTAGCTGACGCCTTGAGCAGGAAGACGCCTCGAGAGAAGGCGATTGTCAGACTTACTGTATAGCCCCAGCTTCAGAGGGATCTAGCCTGGCTAGAGATGGACATCCAGTTTCCCGATGAGGATGCCCAGTTGTTTACCTTAGAGGTTCTACCTGGTCTGTTGGATGAGATCCAACAGAAGCAGGGGACCTGCCCAACCCTGGCAAGGATCAGAGATAGGATGTCTCGTGAAGAGGCACCCTAGTTCACTATTGGGACAGATGGAGTTATGAGGCGACATGATCGTATCTGTGTTCTTGCAGATACAGAGCTAAGACAACGGATATTACAGGAGGCTCACTGTACACCTTACTCAGTACACCCTGGTACGAGTAAGATGTACCATGATGTGAGACGTTCATTTTGGTGGGGAGGGCTGAAGCCCAATGTAGCCAGATTTGTGGCTCAGTGTGCGACCTGTCAGCATGTCAAGATAGAGCATTTTAGGCCTGGAGGTGAGCTCCATCCACTGCCAGTGCCGCAGTGGAAGTGGGAGGACGTCTCCATGGATTTTGTGACCGGATTGAGGATCAATAGGAGCTTTGATGCCATCTGGGTGATTGTTGATAGACTGACGAAGACGGCACGTTTCATCCCTATCAGAGAGACGTGGCCCGTGAGCAGATTAGCTAAGGAGTACACTAGACAGATAGTGAGACTCCATGGAGTACCGAGAACGATCGTTTCTGATCGTGATGGACGATTCACATCGAGATTCTAGCAGCAGATTCAGACTGCTTTGGGGACGAGTCTACACTTCACGACTGCGTTTCACCCCCAGACAGATGGTTAGTCAGAGAGGACCATCCAGACCTTAGAGGACATGCTGCGAGCCTGTGTGTTGGATTGGGGACAGGGATGGTCTGATTACCTTCCACTCGTTGAGTTCTCATACAACAACAGCTAGCATGCATCTATAGGGATGGCTCCTTATGAGGCATTGTATGGACGTAGATGCCGTACACCGTTATGCTGGGACAAGCCTAGCAGTATCAGTGGGATAGCGTAAGAGTAGATTCAGGATGATATGGCTCAAGTAGCGCTGATCAGAGAGGGGATATTGGTTGCACAAAGTCGCCAGAAGTCGTATGTAGACAAGAGGCGTCGACCTCTAGAGTTCAGGGTAGGAGCTCATGTCTGGTTAAGAGTATCTCCGACGCGAGGCGTCAGACGTTTTGGCATAAAGGGGAAGTTGAGTCTCTGATATGTAGGCCCTTTCGAGATACTAGATAGAGTTGGACGAGCAGCTTACAAATTATCTTTGCCTCCGAGGTTAGAGGGTGTTCACCCCGTGTTTCATGTGTCTCAACTGAGGGAGTTGTTAGCATGAAATATTGTGATATTTTAGGCACGTTTCCTAAACGTATTTGATTCATATTGATAGTCTTTGATTGAGCTTTGTGCATATGTAAGCTATTATTACCTATATTGTCGATATGGATATCTACACTAGTTCTATGTTGATTTTAGGTGATTTGGAGCTATTTCCGAACGGAATCGAGCAAAGGAGAGTTGATTGAGTATGTCCATAGATTGAGGACACTCTTTGGAAGCAAATTGGAGTTTTAGCTTGAGGAATGCACGAGGTTAGGGAAGAATTACGTTCTTGCCCTAAACCACGCTCTAAAATACGACCGTATCACATTCCACATTCAATTCCACGACCGTGGATTTGGAGTCAGAAATTGAAGTTCATTCCAGTGGATTACATGGCCGTGGAACATATGGTGCAAACCGTATTTATATCCACGCTCTAAATTACGGTCGTGGAACACTTCCACGACCGTGATCTTGGCGAATCTTTTCGCCACACTTTGAAGCCACGATCTTTTAAAGATTGGGCCGGGCCGACATTTTGCCCTGCACTATAAAAAGACGGACGAAGCAAGAATCCGTCATGACCGCTTATGATCGCTTATCCTCGCTTACCCTCATTTACGCTCGCTTAGATCGACGCGTAGGCCGGCTACACCTCGTTTAGCTCTTGCTTGGAAGCATCGACATTCTTTTGGAGATTGAAGTTCGTGTTTGGGAATTGCCCTAATCTCGCACTTTTGGTGGAGATTGCTGTTGAGATCTCCGGATTGGCGGAGGATCGAAGTTTCGGAAGATTTTGCAAGAAGATCTCTCTTCTTGTTTAGGTTTGATTCGGAAAACGGATTGACATCCCGTTTTTCTTTCTTTCCTAGGATTACGATTGCTTGTTCTATTGTGAATCTTTTGACAACATTCGTTCTTGATTGTGACTTTGAGATTGAATTGAAGATTATTGAAAGTTCTTGAAAGTTTTCATCTTTTTATCTTTTAAATTCTTGAATTGATATCAATATGACTGTTATTGGCTAAAAACCCTTAACAATTCTAAGGTGAAGGGTTGATAGTTGTGGCTTAGATAATGATAGATCGATTGCAAACAGATTAGACCCTGAGAGTTAGAGAGAATCGCCGACAACCCTAAATTACGGCCTGTTCTTGAGTCCACGGCCGTGGAACCTCAAGAACTGACCGTGATTTCCTTTAAGTCTACGAACTTGCTTTTACTTTAATCTAAAGTTAAAGATTCGCTTTAGCTTAGTTTAGACTTGTCTTTTCTAGGTGGTAGTGAAGCCTCAACAACCTCTACCTCGATTGTGAGTGTCACAACCTCAATCGGCTAAGTTAGTCTTGATCCTTGGATTACAAGTTTGGGTATTTGACACTAATTCTCATCTTTAGAATCTTTCTATATTGAGCCTCAACAACCTGTATAGAGAGTGCCTTGTAAGTGAGTTATATAAGGTTTTTGGAACTTCACCGTACGATTACCTTACATTAGTATACCTTCGCATATCTCAACTCTGTCTTTACATCATTAAGTATATCTTGAATCAATTGCCACAGCTGGATACCTGGATCTTTAGGATTGTTGTTTTCCCAATATTTGCAAAACTCTCACATTTACTTGCTTGATAACCTGAAATCGAGTTCGTTCCCACCCAATTCCCTGTGTTCGATACTCTGGAATTCTTGCTTAGCTACGTCGATCCGTACACTGCGGGTTCGCTGCTTGATTCTAGTTTTATAAATTTAAAACTTATTTGCACACACCTCTAGGGGCGAACAAGAGTACATACCAGATCCGAGGCACATCGTGAGTTATGATGATCTGGTGGTTGAGCCGGACCACACATTTGCAGAGCACCCTATCGCAGTCCTAGAGCGAGGTGTGAGACGCCTGCATTCGAAGGACATTCCTATGTTGAGGATACAGTGGTCTAGACGAGGACCAGATGAGGCTACCTGGGAGACAGAGGATAGTATCCAGAGGAACTATCTAGAGTTTTATGCGGAGTTAGAGGCACCAGTAGGGTCTATGAGTAGATCTTAGCGCCTTCTTGGTGAGTGCTTGTATGTTATGTGCTTATGTGATATGTTATGTTTCCGTGCTAGTTGTGTATGCATATGATCTGTTAGATCCTGTTTGCTAGCACGAGATAGGTATAGCTGGAGATGGTTCTTTCCTCCATGTTATGGTGTATGTGTTAGGATTAGCAGGAGACGGTTCTTTCCTCCATGCTATGTTTGATGGACATAGTGTGAGTGGAGATGGTTTTCCTCCACATAGTAGTGTTAGGTGTACGTGGTGGCTGGAGACGGTTTTCCTCCATGCCAATGTGATGTGGTTTGTGTTTGGCTAGAGATGATCTTCCTCTAGGCCTTGTGTAGAGTTGTGATGTTGGAGTTGTGATACCTCCATGTTGTGTTAAGGATATAGAATGTTATAGGTTATGACCTGACGTTTTGAGGAGAGAGTTTACCTCGAACTTTGGGTCCGAGAGACTTTGGGTTTTTGCAAGTTTTAGGACAAAACTTGTTTTAAGGGGATGAGATGTAAGAGCCTGAGCCTTTGGAGCCTAGGAACCTTGCTGAGCCTTAGCTGAGTTAGCTTTGATACTGTCAGCCGCCCCAGCGGACCCTGCCAGCCGCACCTGCGCCACAGGTGAGCCGCCCCTGCGCCTTAGTCGGTCCGCCCCTGCGGTTTTGTGCGACTGCAGCCACCTTTGTTGACTTCTGACCTTGCTTTTGGGGGAGCTTCGTATATAAGCCTCCCCATCCTCTGATGAAGGGTTTCTTCACTCCATTGCAGCTCCTTCATTACCTTTACGCTCTTCTTCTTCTTCCTCTTCTCATCTTTGCTTCTTCTTGATCTTGTGAGAGAGTTTTGAGAGTTTTGAGTGTGGCTTTGGCTTTGGATGACCTTGCTGATATTGCTGTGTGTTGTTGTTTGATGTGTTGAAGTGGTGAGGGGTGTGGATACTCCATAGTTGCAGCCTAGGGTGGAGTGGTAAGGCCTTTCTCTTCTTCTCTCTTCTTTCCTTCTCCTTGCTTCCTTCTTCTTCTTTCTAGCCTAGGATCACAAGTTGGACTTGTGATTTGATCCTTCTTAGATGTTGTGATGATCATGTGTGTGTATATTACGTATATGTGTTGCTGTGATGTGTTGAAGACTTGAAGAGAATCGAGAAAGGAGTCGAAGAGAAGTCGGGACCAACTCTCTGCACAGTTGGTCGCCCCTGCGCATGTCTTGAGCCGCACCTGCGCCTGCTGTGGACTGCCACTGTGCCTTTGGTGAGCCGCCCCTGCGCCTTACTGGGCTGATTGGTGTGTTCTTGTTTGTGTTGGTGCATACCTTGTTGGTATGTCTTCCTTCCTTCCTTTCCTTTGGCCTTGGCTTAGTTGATAGCTAGGTTAGGATGGTTAGGATGAGTTGTATGTTAGAGATGTGCCTTAGACACTTGTGTTGATGTTTAGAGTATGCTATAGGCATATGTGAGCTTGTGATGATCTTTAGCTTGTAGGTTGGTTCTAGTTATAGAGACGAGTCTCCTAACCCTTTCAGGTTGTGATGTTGTGTGCCTTGCTTTTGCAGGCGTTGGTTTCTTCCCCGAGGGGAAGCTGTGACGTGATAGAGGATACGAGTGTATCAGGTAAGTCCATAGGACTTACTTAGCGTGCAGTTGTGGATTGTATGATTGTAATGGTTATGTGTGTTCATAGGGTTGTGCATTATATCCTAAACCGGACTAGGACGACCATTCATTACATTTATATGGCCCAAGTGTATTATAACAGGCGGTAACCACCGGTCTCCGCCTGCTGGGTTAGGAGGAGGTTCCCTGAAGATGATCTCACAGGAGGGGACGAGTGACGGTCACTCCCATGCAAAACTCCTGTGTTACGTTGGATGGGGCGGGGTTCTTGAGGCTCCTCGTGTTACAAAAGAAGTTGAATTAGTAATGGTATAACGTAATTAAAGATAATAAATGAATGTATGTGACATTGCATGTATGA